>CM053756.1:6576438-6612059 GCA_028658305.1 Pachyuromys duprasi
TAGACCAGGCTGGCTCACAAGAGATTCGACTGCCCCTGCTTCCCGAGTGTTAGCGTTAAAGACCTGCACCACCACCCAACTCAGAAGAGAGTTTTTATTTCCTAATGATAGTAACATTTTGTTGGCTTTCCTTTTCCTCAAGTCCATGAGAGGAACAATTTAGCATAATCCTGATGCCTTTGGCCTGGGGCGTGACTGAAAACCTTTAACAATCTGCTTTCTACTTATTTATTTATTTTACTGTGTGAAATTTGCTTTGTGTTTGTATCTCATGACGTTTTCTTAAAATGAGAGTCAGTGATTAAGGAGCTGAATTTATTTTTAATTGTGTTTATGAGTATGGGTATGTTCATTGAGTGCCAGTCTCCTCAGAGGTTAAAGCATCAGCTCTCCTGGGTCGAGAAATCATTTGAAAGTAATGATGTTCAGTAGACATTTTTAAAAATTTGGTAACCAGATGATTGTTAAGCGCTGTGTTGTGTGAAGTGTGTGTGGCTTGGTCCTATTTCCTCACCTGTTTACAGTGAGTCAGACGTTCCAATAGATGTGGAGACGGTCACGTCAACTCCTGTTCCACTCTATGACAATCAGAAGGCACGAAGCGTGATGAACGAGTGTGAGCGGCATGTCATCTTCGCCAGGACAGATGCAGATGCCCCTCCTCCACCCGAAGACTGGGAAGAGCATGTCAACAGGTAGGCCACTCCTTGGTAGGTTGACTTTGGGGTTAGTGGTTAGTATTTGTAATTCTTTGGTATCATCTTCATTGAAACATTTCACTTATGGCCATGTAAGTGGGATGTTCTCTTCACTGTGCATTGTATCTCCACTCACTTCCGTGAACCAGTTGGCATTAGGGTTGCGTCTCAGCTGCCTCCCTAACTATAGCACATTGTTGTGTGTAGTGGCAGATGCCTGTAGTTGCAGCGTCGTGGAAGGCCTAGGCAGGAGGAAGACTTGAACTCAAGACAAGTGTGGGCAGCATAGTGAACTCTAGGGGATATAGCACAGTGGTAAAGCTTTTCCTGGGATGTATGAGGCCCCAGCACCACAAAGCCATAAGTTGGCTTGCTGGGCATAGGTATGACTGACTAGAGGCTCTGCAATGGAAGAACCGCCCAAACTACCAAAAAAGTGAAATTTATGCTTGTAAGATTTGCATTTATATGATCTGCAGTTACAGTAGTAAATGTTTTGGAATCACATGTAAAGCTAATAGGCTTGAATTGATTTAAAATAAAGATTGCAAGGTTGGGGATATAACTCCATGACAGAATTTAATTTTTAAAAACGGTGAGAGGGGCTAAAGAGATGGTGCAGAGGTTCAGAGTGTGTGCTGCTCCTCAGAGGACCTACTTGGGCACCTGCTTGCACATGCACACACATACATGTACACACATACACAGTTAAAAATAATAAAAATACAACTTAAAAAAAAATGGGCACAGGGGCTGAAGAATGGCTCAGTGGTTAAGAGCACTGACTGTGCTTTCAGAGGACCCAGGTTCAGTTCCCAGGACCCACCTGGCAGTTCACACTTGTTTGTGACTCCAACTCCAGGGAATCTGACAGCCTCAGACAAACATACATGGAGGCAAAACACCAATGGCCATAAAATAAAAATAACTTATACACCTAAGAAATATGAGGGACAAATGTATGAGAGAATTGAAGGACTTTTTAAAAATCAGTTAACCCTTGATAACAGTGCCTTCAGTCACTCCTTTTAAAAGATGCATTTTATATGTCTTGAGTGTATGCCAATGTATGCCACATTGGTGGGTACCCTTGGAAGCCAGAAGAGGTTGTTAGATCTTCTGGAGCTGAAGGGACTTAGGATACTGTGAACTGATCTCTAGTCCTTTGGAAGAACACTAAGTGCTCACAACTGTTGAGCTATCTCTACCCCTTTATTGACTTTTGAGACAGGGTCTCTGTTGTAACATAGGCTGACCTTGCACTCCTGATCCTATGTAGAGGGATTATATACTGGGATTATAGGTGTGTGTCACCATGTGCCTTTCCTTTTTTTTATACGTGGTTTTACTGTGAAAGCCAAAACACGTGCCATCAGTGTGGTCACTGATTTCTTAATTTATAAGGAAAAGACAAGACTGCAAAGCAGAAGAAATAGTGGAGTACCTGGCCCAGAGTGTGCATTCTAATAGAAAAATCTGAGCAGCCATTCTGTTCCCTAGGGTATGGGTGAATGGAGGATCTGTACAGGAGAAAAATGGGCACACCAAGTAGACTAGATGCCTGTTCAGCTGCTGAGTGCTTCAGAAAACACCTGAGAGATCCTATTTTTGGCTTGTCTTTCTCCAGTCTTAGAGTTTGCCTTCATCCTTCTGTTAGGACCCCACTGCACACTGATAGGGTTTTGTTACTCTGAAATAAACTGTTAATGTGTCTTGGTGTCTGGTGAGATTTGGGAGATGTCCTATTAGCAACAGCCATTAAGCTGTCTCTTTGGTTAGGTCACTTCTGCAGGTAGCTGGTTTCATTATTTGTTAGTACTTTATTAGCTGAAGAGGTCATCATTGTTCTGTAGTTTGTTTGAAAGATTGCAGTTGCCTCTGCTGTGATTATAATCACTTATTGTCCTGTTTCCCCTTGATTGTTAAATTGCTGCTTCCTTTCTTACTGTGTAAGCCATGTTAAATTACAGTTTCCCACACTGAGAACTTCATGGACAGCTGTATAGGACAGCTCCCTAGAATCTAGATTTTTATCTTCAGAGGGACTGCTGGCATATGGGCTTGTATCTGTAGAGTCAGAAACTTCCATTCTTTGTTGGGGCCCTTTTCCCCACTTCTTGAATTACTCAGTAGAAATGGCCCACAGATCGTTTTGTGTGTAGGGAACAATATACTACCACCACTGTAGCCAGGCTTTTGGGCTACTTTATTGGGTTCTTTTTCCTACACCATCCCTATCCCTTCCAACCACCCCCCCACTAGGTAGGAGAGAAAGAAAGATAAAGGGGAAAGGGGACATAGATCTCATTAGACTACTTCTGCTGATTAGGGATGCCAGGCTCTTGGTAAATTTGATCTTCTTTGTCAGAGTTCTCCAACCTACAATCCAGCAAATAACAAAAGCAATCAGCAGCGAGCAAAGGCAGCAGCGGAGGGAGCAGCTGCCTCCTGGGACTGGCACGTTAGTCTTCTTAAGAGTCCCCAGAATTCCATATGTAAACTCTGCAGCGGGCAAAATCAGGCCCCTGCTAGAGCTTGAGGCAAGTCATAATTCTCATCACTCACCACCTAGTATCTCTGCGTAATTGTTTAGATTAGGCAGGGGTTGTCAAACTGACCCAGATTTGGTGTTTTGCTTTTGTATTCCGTAAGAGTAGATTTTTGTTTTGTTTTGTTTTTATGTTTTTAAGTGGTTGGAGAAAAATATTATTTCATGACACGTAAAATTTTCACTTTAGTGTCTATGAATACCAGTTATTGGAATATAGCTGTTGCCCATGGCTGCTCTCGCACTGAACAAGAGTTTCGTAGTGGGGTTGGGGACCATATGTTCTATAGTCCTCATGTGTTTACTTTATAGTATCTTATCCAAGTAGGTAGCTAACTGGGTCTAGGTCATGCTGTTGTGTCTGTGTGTCAGTCGTATAAAAACAGAGGCTCTTTGAGAGTTCTATTTGGTGGCAAAGTAATATAATCCTGAAGATGTTGGGCCACCAACATTTCTCTCCCACCCAATCTGTTTATGGAAAGTTGTGATAGATGCACTGCCTTTGGGAAGATACTTGACAAAACACAAGGCATTTGCTCACATGAGGTATGGTTTTTGAGCAGGGCTTCTCTGTGCAGCCTTGACTGTCTTGGACTTTGTAGATTAGGCTGGCCTTGAACTCACAGAGGTATACATGCCTTTGCCTCCCAGAGTACTGGGATTAGAGGCTTGCACCCAGCTGTTTGTTTTGTTTTTTAATACTGGATTTCTCCATGTAGCCCTGGCTGTCCTGGAACTCACTGTGTAGACCAGGCTGTCCTCAAATTCAGAGATCCACCTGCCTCTGCCCCCCTGAGAGATGGGACTAAAGGTGTGCGCCAGCACCGCCCAGTCATATGAATTTAAAACATCTACCATTTTAGTTTGAAAACAATCCAGTATTGTAAAGTAGGCTGTCATATCTTAGAAATCAGAACTTCAGAATTTCAACCAAAAGGCTTCCTATTCTCCTTTTCTGAACTTTGTGTGATTTTATACTATGATATGTGTATGCTATGATCCTCTATACTAAGACATATATGTATGTATATGTATATATCTGGTTGTACGTTTGATGTTTCAAGTTTGAGATCTTTGAGTTGTTTTCTCTGGTTCCTTACTGCTTGGCCCATTATCTTTTTTCTTTTTTTATTTTTTCCCTTCTTAATTGTGTGACTTGGTTGATGTTCTTTGTCTTATCCTTGTTGACTTTCACTTAAACATTTTCTTTACATTGGACATATTGGTTTTCAGTGTGTGAGAGGCAGAAGCAGGTAGATTTCTGAGTTTGAAAGCCAGCCTGTTCTACCTAGTAAGTTCTAGGACAGCTGGGCCTATGTGGAGAGGACTAAAAGTAAAACAAACAAACAGATAAAAATCAGTAAGTAAATACCTTTAGGCAGGGGCAGTGAGATGGCATTTGACAAACACAGACCTGGTACAGCCCTGAGGACTGGGGCTCAGTCACTGGAACCCATGTAGGGTAGAAGAGAGAGCACTCCGCAGAGTTGTTTTCTGACTCTGTAAGTGGCATGCCATGTGCCCCTACCCCATGCACACATATACACAATTAAAAAAAATTCTGGGGTCGGAGAGATGGTTCGGCAATTAAGAGCATTTGCTCTTCTTGCAGAGGGCCAGATTATTGTTGCCAGCGCTCAGTGGTTTGCAAACATCCTAACTCTGGTTTCATGGTATTCAATGCTCTTTTCTGGCCTCTGCCCACCACACATGCACATACATACTAAAGCAAAACATTTATACACAGAAAACGAAATCTTTTTTAAAAATTTCTTTAGACTTTTTTTTTTTTTAAGACAGGGTTTCTCTTTGTAGCCTTGGCTGACCTTGACTTACTTTGTATACTCTGCTAGCCTCAAAATCACAGAGATCCACTTGCTGGATTAAAGGCATGTACCACCACGCCTGGCTTCCTGTTGACATTTTTGCATTGAATCAGTCTCCTTTGGAACAGAATCAGGGAATTAATAATTACCTTTGAAAATACTGGTTTGCCTGGTTTTGTGGCATATGTCTATAATCCCAGCTTTTAGGAAACAGAGATAGAAGGATCCATATTTGAGGCCAGTGTGGGTTACATACTGAGACTTTGTCTCTTAGAAAGAAAGGAAGGAAGGAAAGAGAGAAAAAGAGTGAGTCGGGGTTTTCTAGGACCAGTATGCTATTTTATTTTCTTTAACTATGAAGAGCCTGAGGTCAGCATATCATTCAGGTTGGTCAGACTAAGGAAAACAAAAGACTGATCTCATCTATGAAATAAAGAAAGTGCATTTTTTGCACTCATGCAAATTAAATAGATTTAGGCCCAAGGGGAGGAGGGGTTAGTTGACTCACCATAGCTCCCATCCGCTCCCTGACTGCTGAGGCTCATAGTTAAAATTTGCTTTCCTGTTTTTGAATTTTTCCTTAATTATATCTTTAGCATGCTCTTTATCTTAATCTTGGGTTAGATCTTGCCCCCCCCCCCTACCCATTTAATTTTTTAGCCTCTTACAAACCTGACAGAATGCATAGAACACATTTCAGTTCTTGGGTCACTTGGTTGTATGTGCAGCAACAATCCTAAGAATTTTTCTGAGCTTTTAGACTCTCAAATGTTCTGGCTTTCAAATTTAATTTCCTGTGTTGTTTCTCTTAATACGGTAGTCATTTCTAAGTAGAGTTTTAGCTTTCCTCTTTTGTTCAGGTCATGTTTCTTCTTCATATCATTTTGATTTCATAATGAAAATAGAGTAAAAAAAAAAAAAAGAATAAGGAAAGGTTGAGGAGATGGCTCAGAGGGTAAAGTGCTTGCTGTGTAAGCACCAGATCCTGAGTTTGGATCTTTAGCATCTATGTAAAAAAAAAGCTGGTCAAAGTGACACGTCTGTGACCCCAGTGTTGGAGGTTCAAGTTTAAGTTCCTTGAAACTTACTGGCCAGCCATTTAGCCAAGCATTGAGTCAGTGAGAGAACCTGTTTCAAAAAACAATATGGAGAAATATAGGCCACCCAACCTCTGGCTTCCACATGTGCACACACGGACACCTCACCCACATGCATATATATTTATACACCACATGTATAAATAATAATCTCAGTGATTACAGATAGGGTAGAATTCAGTTGGATGGTACAGTTGAGTGCCTTTAGTTCCAGCACTTGAGAGACAGAGGCAGGCAGATCACTTAAGTTTTAGACCAGCCTTGTCTGTAGAGTTCCAGTCAGGACGACGCAGAAATATTGTCTTGAACCCCCTTCCCCCTAAAAAGTAGGGTAGAATTTAACCAATGATAAATAACAAGCAGTACGTTATGTCTCTAGAAAGCTTTTTAAAATAATGTTTGTGAACATTCTGTTTCCTCCCAACCTCTACACATCACCTGAGAATCACTACATGGAGAGATGCTCCTAGGGTAAATACGCTGTGCATTTCAGTACTATGAAGGACCAATGCACTAGGGACCAACAAGCCTTCCTATTCCAAATGGAGCTAAGGCTTTCAGTCTACATTTCCAAATTGTTTGTGAAAATACTCACAAAATATTTGTCTCTTTAAATAACAAACCACAACAGAAATAGACATGATTCTATGTTATGCCAAGGGAACTAGGGGAAAAGAGAAAAAGCACAGTCTAGAGACCCAAGGCTGCTTCTGTTTACCTCCACAGTGTTACAAGAGGGCAAATAGCATTGGGAGCTCAGAAGGGATTTACCTGTTGCAGGGAAAGCTTTGCAAATAGAAGAGGGCTCGTCTAGCAAGGTGTGATACTGCATTCCTGCAATCCCAGCTTTCAGGAGCTGGAAACAGGCAGACCAAGGGCTGGAGGTGAGCCTGGAAAACATAGCAAGTTCGAGGTCAACTTGAGAGGTGTGCTAGTCTATCTCAAGAAAAGGAGAACAGGGCTCTAACTTAGCAGAAGGCTACTTGACGAGGCTAGGTCTCTAGTACCAAGGTGGGAGGTGATGGCATTTCTGAAGAGGGGTTGCCTGCTTTTCTCTCATTGTTCATTGCTAACCTGAATTTTAAGTAGCTTAGAGATCTCTAGTCCATGTCTGTTTTTAGACAAGAAGACTCAGTACACAGCTCCCTCTTCTTTTTAGAGTGGAATAAAGTCCTGCCTCTTGGTTAGGCTTCTCCTGGACCATGTGTGGTAGGTGGAGATTCTATTTTACAGAGAGAAAAGGAGTTCTAATATTTGTTCAGTTAGTTGAACAGAATGAATTAAAAGGGTGTTTTGTCCTTCATCTATATCATCCCTGGGCCATGATACTAGTACTTGTAGACCCATAATCTATAGGAATGAATATGCATGCATTCCCGCACAGCAGAAGGGAGCACCAGATCTCAATATAGATGGCTGTGAGCCACCATTTGGTTGCTAAGAATTGAACTCAGGACCTTGGGAAGAACAGCCAGTGTTCTTAACCTCTGAGCTGCCTCTCCAGCCCCATATTGTTAATTTTATTTGTATCGGTATGAGGGTGTCAGAACCTATGTAACTGGAATTACAGACAGTTGTGAGCTGCCATGTGGGGAATTGAACCCAACTACTCTGGAAGAGCAGTCAGTGCTCTTAACCACTGAACCATTTCTCCAGCCTATTGTTTTGTTTTGTTTTAATGAAGTACTTTGTTGAATAAGATAAGGTGTGATGGAAAAGATAGTGATCTCTGAAGTAAGAAATGGAGACTGTTGATACCATGTCAAGTAGCTTCTCTGGGGCTTGACCACCTTAGAGTGTTAAAGAGCTTGGTTGAATGTTGAGTCAGTCTTCTTGCTGTATTCTTGTTGCTTAGAACCTGTGTGCTTAGTAGAGCATGTATGGGGGAACGGGATGAACCTAGCTGTTCAGAGCACTCAGAATGCCGTGTACACAATTGGTTTGTTTATTCGCAGATGTTTGACACATCAGTGTGTTGGGCATTTGTTGCATGTACTAGGGTTACCCCATTAAAACTCGACCACAAAAATCTTGTTTCATGGCTTTTGCATTCTAACAAAGGACATAGTGTTGCTAAAATGGGAGGTAGTGATATAGCTGAACAGATGAAGCTAGAGGATACAGGGTGGGATAAGAGGGCTCAAGGAAGCATTAGGTGGGAGGAGAGGGCATTACTGTTTGAGCTCAGGAAATGAAGAAGGTCCAGGTGCTGGGCTGCTCTCGATGCCTGTGTCTGTAGGGAATGGAGATTGCTGATCAGGGTCAAAGAGCACACTGAACCAGGAGTGACAATCTTTGGGTGATGATATTGGGAAGATCCTGGGGTCCACATGGCTCATTACAAGAAGTTTAACTTTTTTTTTTTTTTTTTTTTTTACATTTTATTTGTTTGGTGTGTGGTGCTGCATGTATGTATATGTGTATTCAAGAGTACTGTGAACTATATAGGGCTGTGCTCACCTGTGTTTATACAGGTGGAGGCCAGAGATTGATGTCTTGTATCTTCCTGTAATCTCTATTCTTAACAATACAGTCTGTCACCGAACCAAGCGCTTGCTGACTGGTTACTCCTGGATCCTCCTTTCTCTCCCCACCCCTCCCCAGCACTAAGTTATAGACACATGTCACCATGCCCAGCTTTATGTGGGTGTTAGCAATTCAGACTTAGGTCCTCATGTGTGCACAGCAGTAATCACCTAACCCACAGAGCCATCTCACCAGCCCCTAAATGTCATTCTATTACCAGGCTGTGCAGTTCTGGTTTGCTTTATTTGGGCCTTTTTATTTTGTTTTATTTTTGAGACAGGGTTTCTTTGTGTAAAGCCTTTTGGAACTCACTTTGTAGACCAGGCTGGCCTCCAACTTACAAGAGATCTGTCTGTTTCTGCCTCATGTGTGCTGGGATTAAAGGTATGCGCCACCATGCCTGGCTTCTTGGGAATTTCTTGATGGCAGGGAGAGTAAGTAAAGTTTAAATATATATTTTGTTACCTTTCTCCTTCTGCCTCTAAGATGACTAGTCATGGTGTGATGTCAAGATTACTAAGGTTGCTGGGAGTGAGGTGTGAGGCATGAACTGCTATGCTGGTAGTGAAGTGTGGGCTGAAAACAGTAAGACAGGCTTCTAATTGTAGTTTATTCTGGGTGTAGAAGGACACAGAAAGCTGTCAGTAAGGAGGTAAATATTTGGATGTCATTGTCATATGCTAGGATAATAAAATGTCAACATCACTGTGCTAGTTTTGTGACAGAAAAAATGCAAAATCTGTGGAAAAAGAAAAAAACTTGTGTTGGGTACAATATTGGGACGTTGGAGAACTGTGCTTGTAGTGCTGTTACGTCTTTGCTCTCCAAACTGGTTTAAGTAGAGCTCTCACTTTACTCCCGTGCTTCTAGTGTGGGACACTGAGATGCTTGCTGAGCCACGCAATGTGGCCTGTGGCTTGTGTCGCAATCACAGCACTCTGCAGGCTGAGGGAGGAGGGTTTGGAGGGAGACCCTGTCCAGAAAATAAATAGTACATGGAATTGAAATCTGTCTGTACTGACACCATGTCTTTGCTTACTAGTATGCTTATTTTAGCCAGTAAATAAATAATTAGCTTTTGAGCTCTGAAAGACTCTATGACTGGGTCCAAAAGCTAGATTTCATTTCATGATTTAGCTCAGTGACCTTAGCCTCTTTCATAATTGGCTAACAAAAACATGACAGCATCTGTTTATATGGTGGACATACATGGGAAACACCCTCAAGGTTACACTTGTAATTTCTCAGAGTTTCTGTTATAGGACTGGCTGGACAATGGCTCAGAACAAGCTGTTTAACAAGATCCTCAAGGCCCTGCAGTCTGACCGGCTTGCACGCTTGGCCAATGAAGGGGTAAGGCACTGGAGATTTGTCTGCAGTTGACTCTTTTAGTTCAGGCCTCACTGGCTGCCTGTTTGTGTCCCATGTGCCCCCACCCACCCACCCAAGTTGCTGCTGAGTGTAACTTTTGTTTTGTTCTTTTCGTGAACATCTTTCAGGCCTGCAATGAGCCTGTGCTACGTCGTGTTGCTGTGGACAAGTGTGCAAGGAGGGTGCGGCAGGCTCTGGCAAGCGTAAGCTGGGATACCAAGTTGATCCAGTGGCTGCACACCACCCTTGTGGAGACCTTGAGCCTGCCCATGCTAGCTGCTTACTTGGATGCATTGCAGACACTGAAAGGGAAGGTAAGGCTGAGGTTGCTCTGACCTAGTAGCAGCATCCAGTATTTGCTGTGAGATCAGCATGTAGGTTTGGACAAGCCATGTGACCAGGTCAGCATGGTTGAGGCTAACAGTTTGACTATTAAAAATGGGAAAAGGGTATCATTTTAGGTTTGTGTTTGGTGCAAATTTCTTCAGTCCTGCCAACTTATGGATGAGGTATGGCATCTGAAAACCAAAAATGAATATTTAACCTCAGTAGCCTTGCAGCTCATGCTTTGAGTCATGGCTGAGTTGAATTGTGGTGGAGGAGATGAGGGTTTTGTGGAGGAGGACCGTTGATAAGGAGGTATGAGAAGCAGATCTCTGACTCCTCAGAGGGCCAGGGATTACATAACAAGGAACTGCCTGGCTTAAGTCTCCTTATAAGAGATGGATGGTAGGCTGGGTGTGGTGGTACAAATTTTTAATCCCAGAACTATCGAGGCAGGTGGATCTCCATCTCTTTGAGCTTGGTCTACACTGCAAGTTTATTTCTGTAGGGATTAAGTTAGTGAATGAGGTAGAGTTCTTGACATAAAAGCAAGCAAATGGGAAGCCCACAATAACACTGAGGGTTATTCAGGTAGCTCTCACAGGGGCCTAAGGAGTATGTGCTTCATTCCAGCACAAGGTAGCCATAGGCAGTGGTTCTTAGTTCAGTTCTTTACTTTGTTTTCTTTTACATGGTGGTACTGGAGTACATCCCAGGTCCTTGCCTTTGCCCAGTCATGTCCTCAAAGCTTCTAATTTTATTGTTTCTTAATCTTAAATTTTTTTTGAAGTTGTAGAATGCTGAGTTTGTTAGAAAGATGAAGAAAACTGGTAGTGTACCAAAGTAAAACAAAACTCAGGACTAGATACAAGAGTATCTAGTCTGGAAGGGCTGGGGATCTTGGTCTGGGGCACTTGGTCTTCTAGCTCTTCGGTGGAATGGGTTCCCACTGACTTTTCATGATTTCAGTGAGCCTGAAAGCTTTTCAGTTGCATTGGTAACTGCTGCCTGATGACACTGTCTAAGTGACCTCAGTGTGTGCAGTGTTGAATGGTGGCTCGGGATTAGAGGGGTTCTAGGGAGTGTATTAGCTCAGTGTGTGTAGTATTGAGTGGTGGCTCACGGTTAGAGAGGTTATAAAGGATGGCCAGTTTGGGGTGGTGAGCGTTTGCAGTTAGTCTTTAACCTTTGTCACTGCATACTCCTACTTCCTTGCTGGAATCTGTTACTTAAGTCCCCCCTGTCTGGAATAAGCTCTATACATCCTTGCTTTTTGTTTTGAGACAGGATCTCACTGGGACCCTGTCTGGCCTGGAATTTGCTCTGTGGACAGGACAGGCTTTGAGCTTGCTTTAATCCTCTTATCTCTGCTTCCCAAGTTCTGGGATTACTGGAATGGGTTACCGTAGCTAACTGTGTCTTTACTAATTAATAACTCATACCTCATGTCACATTGGAGTCCTGCCTATCTTAAACCTGTTTGACCTCATGCATTGCTGCTTCAGATATTGCCTGTTTACTTATTCTGTTGATGGCTCTGTCAGCAATGTAGGGCTCCCTTGCTCCCACTCCATTGGTTTGTCTTTCTCATCCTTTGAGATTCAATCCCTCTGCAGGATTAGCTAGGTGCTTTGTAAGAGCAGCTGAGGTATTTGTTAACTGTCCAAGTTAACTGACCCAGTCTAGAGATTATATTTTTCCAAAGTCTCAGGCAGAGTTCCTGTTAGTGTCTCTTCTCCATTTGTTCTTTACTTATTTTTGAGACAGGGTTTCCTTTTTCTGACTTTGAATTAGATACTCTTCTGCCTCGGCTTCCTGAGTACTGGGCCCAGATTTCAAATCTTATTAAGCTTATTTATCAGAAGCATATTTATATGAAGGCCGGATGAGGGATTTCAAGTAACATACCACACTGCATTGTTCATTTTATTTTAGTTAATTATTTTGGGTGGAAATTAAACCCGAAATAATTAATTGCGAAATAATTGCAAATCCTAGGTTAAGAGCTACTCCCAGCTTCTAGTCAGTCTTTCTGTCTCAGCATGTCTCTGTCTGTCTGTCTCTCTCTCTCCCCTGAGTTAGGAGTAGTTCGTCTTAGCCTGCTGCCTTTGGAGTTTTATGTCTACCTCAAGCCATATTCTCTAGCCTCTGAACCCTTTTAAAATTCCTCTGAAAACTACCTTTAACACCTAAAAATCTTTTCTTTCTTTCCTTGAGATTGTTTTGACTTCTCTGTGGGTATTGTGGGATTTATGAAAATATTTCTTTGCAGCATCAGCATGTCTGAAACCTATATTGGTGAGGTCACTTTTCTGGGGAATAGTTAAAAACAGTATATGATATAAAGCAATGTATCTAATATAGTAGGATATATTTGGGGGAAACAAACAGGGTTTGTTATACATGTTTCACCTTGAAGGCTATATCTAGAGGACAGTGCATCTTTTTATTTGTTTGTCTCTCTGTCTGTTGAGGCAGGGTCTTTTGTATGCCAGGCTATCATGTCTGTTCCCCACCTCCTGTTGCTGCCCGCCCCTCCTCCCCCTAGTTGAAGTTGATCTTGAATTTTTGATCCTCTTGCAGTCACCTCCCAAGTGCTAGGATCGCATGGGCATAAGTCACCATGATTGCTGTGTGCTTTCTGATATGAGAAAGTACTGAAGTTCAGTCACAGGGTGGAGGAGGTGGAAGAAACTTGTCCCTTGGTGCATCTAACCAGCTTGCCTTCCGAGGACCAGCTCTGCTCTCCTTTCACAGCGCACTCACTGTCTGTGCATAAGAGCTCAGAGCTCAGTGGGATTCTTCCTGCAGCAGATTGCTGCTGGAGGGAAGCTTTCTCACTTCACACTGAAAACTTTTTTTTTTTTTTTTGGTAGATCCCAACTTTGATCGACCGGATGCTTGTGTCATCCAACACAAAGACAGGGGCTGCAGGAGCGGAGGCCTTGTCACTCCTCCTCAAGAGACCCTGGGACCCTGCTGTTGGTGTGCTTTCGCATAACAAACCAGTAAGTTGGGTATTCAGCAGTCTTTATGTGCACATAAAATGTTCAGACTGAGCCCTAGGGGCCTGGCAAGAGGAGGATATATGGCCTACCTTTTCTTACTAATAGCTTGGGTTCTTTTTAAAGATTTATTTATCTTTAAAGTGTATGTGTGTGTGTATGTGCACTTGCATGAGTGTGCACACATACGAGTGCAGGTGCTCATGGAGGTCAGACGAGGGTTCGGATCCCTGAAACTGAGTTATAGGCAGCTGTGAGGCACTTAACTTAATATGGGTGCTGGGGACTGCACTCCGCTTCCCTGGAAGAGCAGTATGTGCTCTTATATGAGCAAAGGGATCAGTGCTTGGTCCAGGAACTGTTGGGACACACTTGCTGAGAGTTTCTAGATGACTACCTCTCACTCAGTTTTTGGACGGGATTCTGTCTCCTCAGAGCAAACTCCCTGGCTCTCCTTTGATTCTCATCGCCTCCTCTGGTCCCTCCAGCTCTGTGCTCCCTGCCTCACGCCGCCACCGCTTCTGGCAGTCACAGCTCTCCTGCTTAGGCAAGGTGACGTATTCTTAGCGGGTTAGAGAGAAAGCCGCGTGGGAGGGTGTTAGGTTGCCGAGCTTACATGTGGTTTGCCCCTAACTCTTGATTTTAGCATTTAAATGTCACTTGTCCAAGAGATTTGGGATAAGTTGAGCAGAATTGCAGTTTGAAACTTAGCTTGGCATGGATGTCCTTTCTTCCCTGTAGGTCATCCCTGTATCCACTCATCTGCTCAACAGTGGCGGTGAGGTGGGAGTTCTGCAGTGCCTTGAACACATGATTGGGACAGTGAGAAGCAAAGTGCTGGAGGTGAGAATGCCCGGGTTTAGTCACTGAACCCGGTCATGTGGGCCTGTTCTCTGTCCATGCACAGTCTCCAATCTTACTGTCTTTGTTTTCTCTCGCCACAAGATTCACAGCCATTTTCCACACAAACCCATCATCTTGATCGGATGGAATACTGGAGCTTTGGTGGCTTGTCATGTAAGTAACATGTTACTGTTATGTTTGGAAGTCACTGAAAACGTGCAGGTGTCATGGGAATGGTGCTACTGTTATTACTTTGAGTTCTTCATTGTTTGTCTCAGTGCTAGAAACTGTTTGCATTGTGGGAGACAGTCTCAGTTTTTAAATGTTATTATGGAAATGTTACAGTAGGAAGAACAGAATAACTCCTTGATCTCTCCACGAAGCTTTACCAGTGAGCCACTCATAGCTGTTTTTGTAGTACTTCTGCCCGCCTTCGCTGTGTTGCAGCACCAGGGAGCCTGAGGCAGGAAGATTGCCATGAGTTTGGGACTACCCTGGGCTATACATACTGAGTTCTGGGCTAGCCCAAATTTCCTAGGAGAAGAAAACAGAACAGCATCAAAAGCTCTAAATACTATATTTCATTTATGTATGTTTGAGCATGTATCTCTGGGGAAAAAAGAAGAAGAATTTCTTTTCTCAAGACTTAAATATTATATTCTGCTCTCTTCTTAACATTTCAAATAGGTACAAAATAGTAGTTTTGATTTTGATGTTGTAAATATCAAGGGGCATTTTTTCCTGCATGTGTACATCAGTTTGCATGCGTGCCCTTGACTTCTGAAAGCCCCGGTTCTTCCAGCCAGTATAGTCAATTGTGTATCCAGCGTAGTGAGAGAGCAAGCCTCTGCTACACTGTGCACACCCCAGGACAGAGCTCTCAGCTGCCACTTGCTTTGAGAAGTCTCAGCTCTGTGGGAGCTAAAACCACTGGTGACAGATTTCTACACTTAAGGGACATTGTTGGCGTCTGTGTTATATCTGTTTTGGGGTGTTTCTCTGTGTGTTCTGGGGATGGGAGCCAAGTCCTTGCACATGTGAGCTAAGTGTGCTACTCTGCTCTAGCCATTCTCCCAGCCTGGCAACATTTGTGTTCTTTTGATTATATTTGTTCTCAGTAACAGAGTAAGGAGGGTTCTAGTCTCAGTTGTCAACAGGGCTGAAGTATGACAGGTGTGTGTGAGGGTCCTGTCAGGGCTGCAGTTCTCTATGTGGTGATTGCTTGTGTTCTGTACATCTAATCATGAGGTGGCTGACAAAACTGAAGACTAGGACAAGCAAGGAAAGCTGGGGCTGACCGGTTCGTCTGAACTACCCAGTCCCCCCTGCATCCTGGGGAGGCTGAGCTGCAGTGAATTTATTTGCCCCAAAGGTGAACGGTGCCCTTATTTACAGGTGTCCGTGATGGAGTACGTTGCTGCAGTTGTCTGTCTTGGGTTTCCTCTGCTTACTGTGGATGGCCCCCGGGGGGTAAGAGCGAGGAGGGAGATGAAACTGGCTGGTTTTGCAGTGGGAGCAGGGGATGGCAGGAATGGGGGACAGGACAGTGGAGTGCATGCTGCCTCTAGGGTGGGGTGAGGCTTCCTGCAGGTTACAGCTGAGCCTTCTGGATAGCTTCCAGGACAGCGCTTCCTGAGGACCGACTGGCTAAATCTAAACTGCTGCCTCTTTTAGGATGTGGATGATCCACTCTTGGACATGAAGACTCCAGTCCTCTTTGTCATTGGTCAGAATTCTCTACAGTGTCACCCTGAAGCCATGGAGGACTTTCGGGAAAAGATTAGAGCAGAAAATAGCTTGGTGGTAGTTGGGGGAGCTGATGATAATCTCAGGTGGGTACATTTTTCTTGAGCTGAGAGGGAGTGTATTAGAATGTTAAAAGAATGCTTGTCTGGCAGCAGTATACTGACAGGCCAGTTTGATTGAAGTATCAATTAAAAGTTGTATCCTATAAGCCTAGTGTATATATTTAGGAAGCTGAGGCAGGAGGATTCAGTTTGAGGCCAGTATAGCCCTTTGAACCTGTCTCAAAAACTTCAAAAAGTTGCAAAACTAGTCCAAGAAATCTGAACTCTCCTCTATCCCTTACCTAGAGTTTCTTGTGTAACCAAAATATAACTCTCAAAATGAGGAAATTAGTGTTGATTTGCTAGCATTGTCTAGTCTAAATAACAAACTTAGATTTTTAATGTCTCCCTAGTGTGTCTTCTGATCTAGGATCCAATCCAAGATCACAGATTGTATTGCATTAACTCCTAACTTTTAGTTTCTCAGTGGGTTGTTTACCCTTCCCCCTTCTTCTCTTCCTCTTTCCCTCTTTCCCCTTCTCCCCTTTTTCTTGTTGGTTTTGAGATGAACAAGATTTCACGTAGCCTAGGTTATGCTCAGATTTACCATGTAGCCAAGGATGATCTTGACTATTGATCATTCTGACCTTACCCTCATGCCCAGTTGTCAGTGTTTGTTTTCTGTAACCTTGGCAGTGTTGAAGACAGCTGACCAGTTATAGATAGTTCTTGCAGTTATTTCCAGCCAGCTGTGGTGGCACACGCCTTTAATCCCAGCACTTGGGAGGCAGAGACATGTGGATTTCTGTGAGGTCCACACCAGCCTGGTTTACAAATCCACGTTCCAGATCAGCTCAAGACTGTTACACAGAGAAACCCTGTCTGGAAAAACAAAAAAATAGCAATGGGACAGATGAGTTATTTTCTTCTGATTATGTTGAAGATGTTCAGTTTTATCAGGAATGCCACTGAGAGGACATAGCTTCTCAGTGTATTCTGTCAGGGATAGATAATACAATTTGTCTTATTACTACTGAAAATAACTTTGATCACACAGTTGAGGTAGCTGCTTTGGGGTTCTCCACTATGAAATTACTGTTCCCCCTTTGTAATTAGGAGTCATCTTGTGGGGAGAACATGCTTTGAGATTCTTTGTCATCAAACTTTTACTGGTGTAGGCATTTAAATTTTTTTTTTTTTCTTGAGGATCAGTGTGAATGCAGATTGACTTGGGTTAAGCCTGACTGGATACATTTTGAAGTATAAAGAAAGCCAAAATTTGGGGGGAGGGTGTTCAGGGAAGGTGATTTGTAACTTTGGTCATCCAAAACAGTCTTAGAGGACGCCTTTATTTGTGGGTTTTTTTTGTTTGTTTGTTTTTTAAACAACCTCACAATGTAGCTCTGGCTATCCACCTGCCTCTGCCTTGAGTGCTGGGATGCAAGGTGTGCCAAGCTTCAGTTGTTCATGTTAACTGGACAGGTTGGGCACGTGTCTGGCTTTGCCCTTGGGAATATTGGAGGAGTCTTCCTGGCCTTCGTCATTTACCACTTGATTGTTGGTATTTAAAGCAATGTTTTCATGTAAACACGTTGTTTTTGCAGATACTCAAATGACCTTATCCACAAGAGAATGGAAGTGTAGGTGTGTGTGAACTGCGTGGCTTTTAGGGAATAGGGAAGGGTGGGAATGCTGGCTATTGTTGTGGTGCTGCTTATGAGATATGGACGTAGTTGGAAGATCCTTTTACTAAGAATTGGAAAACTCCCATCAGTCTTAACTCCTTTATGTAGAGGTTTGAGTAAGTTGCTTAACTTCACTGTTCTCATCTGCAAAGTGATGGTGTTAAGACCAAAGGTCCACTACCAGTCCATCGGAAGAAAATAAAAAGACTCTTGTCTTTGAAAATAAACATTCATTACAGTACATTTTATATTTTATTTTATTTTTAAATTTTTTCAGATAGAGTCTCTCTGTTGTAGCACTGGCTGTCCTGTAACTCTTTAGGTAGACAGGCTGGCCTCAGACTCAGAGATCTTCCTGCCTCTGTCTCCTGAGTGCTAAGATTAAAGGTGTGTACCATCAGACCTGGCTAAAAAATTTTTTGTGTGATTTTTAAGTTTGAGTTTTATTACTGATTTTGTTTGTGCAGATGTTCCCATGTATAATAACACTTTAATGAAGGTCAGGTTAACTTCTAAGAGTTAATTCTTCTCTTAAACCATGTGGGTCCTAAACAACTCAGGTTAGAGGATCAGCATGAACATAGCTATTATTTGTATTAAGCATCATTAATTTATTTTGGAGGGTAAATATAGTTTCAATAATATTGCTGTCTGTGGTATAACTTGGGGCCTGGTTTTCTCTTTGCCAGGAGCCTCACTCAGAGACCAGGTTTTTGTTATTTTTAGACAGGCTCTTTATAGATAAAAAGGTTTTATAGCGCTCACTCTCTCTTTCGCTTTCTCTGTCTCTGTGTGTGAGATGTATATGAAGGAGATAAACATGAACCAGGACATGGGAGCATGGTATGTGTGTGGAGGTCAGAGGACAACATTCAGGGTCAGTTCTCTCCTTTCACTCTGGGTTGTAGAGTTTGAACTTAGTCATCATGCATTCTCTGAGTGCTTTTACCCAGTCAGTCATATCACTGGCCTCACTGTTTCTCTTTTTTTGCTTCTTAGAATAAGCAAAGCGAAGAAGAAGTCAGAAGGGTTAACTCAAAGTATGGTGGACAGATGTATTCAGGTAAACAGTTTTCTCGTGTGTTTTGCAGCTCGGCCCTCATTTCTGTGTGTTAGGTTTCATCTTACTGGCAGCAGCCTTACTCGCTCTGGAGCATGAAGGGCTTCAAGTAGCCTCTGTGTAGACCAAATCACAGTCAAAGAAAGGGAGAAAGAGGGAGGTGAACTAAGGTTGGGTGAGGTATCTCACAGAATGGAGGGGTGGAGTCTGCCCAGAAGTTTCACCTGCTGCTCTTCCGCAAGGAGAGCAGCTGAGAAACTTGGCCCTTATGTGGTTTTGTGATTAGGAACAACCATCATTTGAGAGTAGAGTTCTGTTTAGCTTGGTGCTATATTGGAGGGTCCTATTCTCCAGAGAAGGACGAAGGCCTTGTGTAAGCGCTAGTTTTTCAAACGCTACTTTATTTGGGGGTTCCTTAAAGTTTATACTTCCCTTCCAACCTCCTAACCCCAGGCAAGGGAAAAAAAAAGGTTGTAAGGAAAAGGGGACGTAGCCCTCTTTACTTCTTTATGCTTGGTAGGGTCATGGGATTCTTTTGGGGCCAATACCAATATCTGTCATGAGGAGGTCCAGAAGTCCAGGTAACCAGCAAGCCAGCAAGAGCAGCAAGAAGTCGTCCTCCAACTTCTCCAAGCCGCGAGCCTTCTTCCTCTGGGCTATCATACTTATACCCCTCCAAGTCCTCAGAATTCAACTAATTCCAGCTGGCAAAGAGCCCCTCTCAGAGCTCACATGAGGCAATTAGCCTGCTGCTGTGTACAGTCCGGATCAGTCCCATATCCCACACCTAGGATTAGAACAAAAACATTGTTTACATCCATTACATCCTTGGCTCCTTTTCACACTAGGATGAGATTGTAGACTTTCTGACTGGGGTGCTCACCCGTGCTGAGGGTCATGTGGGCTCTGAGCCCCGGGATCAGGATGCTGAGAAGAAGAAGAAGCCCCGGGACTTGGCCCGAAGAGACTTGGCCTTCGAAATTCCTGAGCGAGGCAGTCGACCTGCTTCCCCAGCTGCCAGGCTCCCCACATCCCCCTCAGGCTCAGAGGTAGTGCGGGCAGGAAGGGGCACCTTAGCTGATATCTGAAGATGCATAGTTGGGTCTTCCTTTGTAGTGGTATCTGGGAATTCCTTTAAGGGGAGATCCAGGGAATCATGCCAAATGATGGTTGGATACAAATCTATTTGGACCTTCTCTACCCAGGATCTTTCCAGTGTGTCCAGCAGCCCCACCTCTAGCCCTAAGACCAAAGTGACCACAGTCGCCTCTGTCCAGAAGTCTAGTCAGATTGGGACTCCCCAGCTGCTGAAAAGACATGTGCAGAGAACGGAAGCTGTGCTGACTCACAAACAAGCCCAAGGTATAGTCAGTCTCCTGGCCCAGCAGCCCCACTGGGGTCTGTCTCCTACAGCTAGTGGCAGTTGGGAAGTATTAGATCTGCAGTGTTCTCAGGGCAGTGTAGGAGGCTCTCATATTGTTTCCAGGCAAAATCCCAAGGCTGTGTGGTACTAGGTGTTTTGGTTGTTAGTCACAGCCTTGTCTTGTTGTGCTGGAGACATTGAGCTTATAAGCTGTAGTGGTCTGACTTTTTTTCTTATTATTAATTGGAGAAGCTGCATGTTTTGCCAACCATTCCTGGAGTCAGAGCACTTTCCAGATGATAAGCACAGGGTGACTGATTTTATTCCTCAGATTCTAGGCTAGCTCACCTTGCCTTTCCTTGACTTGGTCTTGAAGAGTTCCATGATGGGACATCTACAGTTTGGTCAGGATTCTGCAGTTACACTTTAGATAAGGCTTAGAAACATTTGAATTGTTAAAATCAGGGTTTGAAGGGATTCAAGGGCTATGTGAGGAGCTGTAGAAAAGGGGACAGCCAGTGAGTCAAGAAAGAGGCATTGGCACCTCTGTCCATTATGTCGGTCCATTCCATCCCCCACTCCCTCCACAACCACGTAGCTTTCTGCTTACCTCCCTTTTTGCTTTTAATGGAGCCAGTGGGTTATTACTTCAACCCAGGCTTCCTAGGAAGTGCCACTGATAAGTGTGAGTGGGTGGATGAAGGCAGCAAAAGAGGCTAGGCGCCCTGGGGTCTGTCAGTGCTCTGTAAGTGGTGGCTCAAGCTGAGTTCTTGGTGGGATTCCCTTAGAAATTTGGTGAAGGCAGAACCAGTGGGTTGCTGTATTTCTGGGTAGCATGCTTAGTGGAGAAACTAAGGGGATGTGGAAGGCTGAGTGGTAAGCTGGGTTTAGGATGGGGCCAAGTGTCAGTGGGGACAGCAGCAGCCATAAAAATATGGCTTTGGCAGAGCTGATGGGGAGGTAGGGAATAGTAGTTAATATAAACAGAGCCCTCACTGCCTGCTGCCCCTCTCTTTGGAGTTGACTTGCCTTAGCTCATTAAGGCTTGGCAATGGCCCCTTGTGGCACAGCAAAGTCAGGTTCCAGAGCCATGTAGTTTCCTTAGAAAGAACAGATGACTATTTTCATCTTTTCCTTGTTCCCACTCTGTTCCTCAATTCTCTACCTGGCTGTGATTCTATAATTCTTTCTGATTCATTCCAGCACAGTTTGCTGCTTTTCTGAAACAAAACATGCTGGTGAGGAAAGCTTTTCCTCCCGGCGCCTCCTCCTGTCTCTTTGGTGAGTATCACTTTCACCTGCTCTCCTAGGCTTGCTGCTCTCCTCCCCCGCCTCTCACTGTTTCCCCTTCTTTCCACTCTGTTTCTTTTCCTCTCTTCTGTCTCCTGACTCTTTCTACCAGTTCCCCTTGCTTATGTAGTGGCATTTGCTTTTCTCAGTTCTTTCTGTTGGTTTCTTATGGTGTTTTTGCTTTCTCACTGTGGTTTTTCTGCCGTGCTATTTGGCTCTGTGTCTCTCCTGTATGCCTGTGACCCTGTGTTTCCTTGTCTGTTTTCTCCCTGCCTTGGTTGTTTCTGTTCTGATTGCTGCAAACACAGGAGCCTCTTTAAGTGCTTGCCTTTCTCTTTTGCCCTTGGCCAGTACATTCATCCCTAAGCAGTCCTTGGTTCCCTCACTATAGCCCCATGTCAGAAAGCCCCCATGTTCATTGGGCTGCTGTCTTTCTCCCTACCCTAGTCTGTTTGCCTTTGAAGAGAGGAGAGGTCTGAGTGTAAAGAGTAGAAAAACTGAGAACACCTCAAAGTTATGGAGTCCAGAAAGCTTGCCTTTATGTACAGTGATTTGTTTGAGTTAATGGAAGCCTATATCCCCAGTCCTGTTTGTGATGTGGGCTACTTCTGCTTTGTTGTCTCTGGCAGCAGCTGAAATGCTGCTCACCTAGTAGTTCCTGAGAACCAGCAAGTCATGATGACCGTCTGTCTGCCCTACTTCCATTTGACAAGCAAACCCGTCAGCCTTGAGCACCTAGGGCCTGATAAAGATCCCTGGAAGCCCATCTTTTGCAGAAGATGAGGTGGCCCGCCTTCCATATGTTCCTCAAAGAGCACTTATTGTCCCCAGCTATGGGACAGCGAGGGAGAAGGTGTATAACAAGGAAGTGGTCACATCCCTTGAGTATGGAGAGTGCTGAGAGACACTATGCTTTATTCTCTGGTGGTTTGGTTTGCTAGGCAGCATCAGCCTGCCTTTTTCCTTTGGTTCCCAACAGCTCCAGGCCCCTTCTTGGCCCATCCAGGGCAGCTGAAATGGACTGGACTATCTGAGATGCTCCAAGTAGAGTCCACAGTGGGTGGGACCCAAGGTAGATATTGAGGTGTAACCTGTACCTGGAGTGTTTCTCCTGTGCATCCCCCACATGGCTGCTTCTGGCTGGCTTGACCTATGACATTTGTAAGCTTATGGGGGCTCTTACCGCAGCTCCATTTCTTAGTTCCCATTTCATCAGAACCAGTGGAGGAGGCTGATAAAGAGGAGCTTAGGGTCCAGCTGAAGCGGCACCATCCTTCCAGTCCTCTTCCTGGTGCAAAGCCCTCCAAGCGACCGAAGATCAAAGTGTCCCTGATCTCCCAAGGGGACACAGCTGGAGGGCCATGTGGAACGCCTGAAGGTGAGTCTTTTGTGGAGTGTTTGGTAAAGGCTTACCGGCGGGCAGCCCAGCCTCTGTGAATGTGATGGACACCTGGAACAGAGATGGTCTGAGGTTACACATGGTGAAAAGTGGCAGTCACATTGTCTCATTGTCACATTGCTTGTGAGGCAACTTAGAGCATTACATATTTTGTTCCTCTTTGGGTTTCAATTAAGGTAATGAGATACTCTAGAGAGCTTTAAGAAACAGAAGGTAGGAAGAACCCCCAACTCTCTTGTAATAGCATAGCTATTTTTTCACCTTCCAATCTTAAATTTAGCCTTGGTTTAGGGTCAAATTAGGACTGACCTTTGATCTTGGGCTTGTTTTGCAGCTGCTGGAGGGAAGCCCATCACCATGACACTGGGGTCTTCAGGAGCCAAGGAACTCACTGGACTTCTTACCACAGCCAAGTGAGCCTGCCTTTGGCCTTTTCTAGTACTTCCTTTCCCTGCACTTAACTTCTGGTTCCTTTGGTGTTCAGGAAAAGTTGAGAGATTCTGGAGTCTGTCCATTCCAGGCATGTGACATTTTTCTGTTTGGGAGCTGTCTCTTCATTTCAGTCAGTTCTGAGTTCATTTTTCTGTATGAGATTGCAGAGCACCGACTGACACGACCTAAGACTTGAGCCTGTGATTTAGGACTAGCTTTTAGAAGTGGAGGTGGGCTGAGAAGCTGGAACAAGCAACAGAAAACTCTCCTTGCTGGCTTCACTCTGGATGTTCCCTGTGGCTGTGCCCTTTGGGTGACAGGGCTCCTTTCTGTGTCTGCAGGTCAGCTTCTTCTGAAAGTGGGGTTACAGTCAGTGCAGCCCCACCTGTGGCTCCCAGCAGTGCCACACCTGCTGCCCTCCACACACTGCAGAGCCGCTTGGTGGCCACGTCTCCAGGCAGCTCCCTTTCAGGTATCTTGTAACCCATCACCGTCTCTCCCAGCAGTCTTTTGGATCTGATGCTAGAGGGTGGTCAGGTCAGGAGCTCTGAAGCTGGAGGGAGCATCTCTGCTCTCCCAGGGGTCGCAGGAGCAAACGGGAGCTGGAGTCAGCTTGGGTGAGGGAAGTTTTTTGTCTTTACTATCTGTAGCGCTGTGTCTTCCACTGTGAGGATGGGCAATGCCTGTATTGCTCTTCTTTTTAATACCTCTGTCTAGATAGAGCTGGAGGTGGTGCTAAACTGGACATCAGTAAAATGAGATGTGTTTTACCTATGTCATTTACTGTTTCTGTGCCCAGCCCTCATGGAAGGACTGGTTGCTAGATCCCATGGGTTAGGGCATTGCTGAATTAACTACCTTTCCTTTAAGCAGATTTTTTCTTTGAGGATGTTGAACTGTGTAATGTGGTCAGGTATCACTGCCTCGGAACAGGTTGAGAATGGAGAGCAAATCCAAGGCAGTGTCTGGCATAACTCCTCTCCTTGTGTGCTATTGGCTGTGTGTGCTGTGAAGGTTCCCCTGGTGTCTTCCTGAGGGCAGGGGGGTTGTTGGTAAGGGTGAAAGTGTGGACACTTGTGGGTACATATAAGTGACTGACCTCTGCTGCTATCTGCCATGTCCTCTCCTAGGGGCCGCTTCAGCCAGCAGCCTCCTCCAAGGCCTCAGCTTCAGCTTGCAGGATATTAGCAGCAAGACCTCTGGCGTCCCAGGAAGTCCCTCCCCAGGGCCAGCCCCACAGGTATATCACCTGCTGTGCTGGGCAGTATGGGAGATTAAGTCTGGCATTAATGGGTTAAGGACAAAGAGGCTTCTCAATACATAGCCAAAAAGGTATAAAGAGCCAGGCAGTATAATCTATGCTGTGTTGTTTCACATCTATAAAATAATAATATTAGCCC
Source organism: Pachyuromys duprasi (assembly GCA_028658305.1). Lineage (NCBI taxonomy): Eukaryota > Metazoa > Chordata > Mammalia > Rodentia > Muridae > Pachyuromys > Pachyuromys duprasi. The sequence goes on from CM053756.1 coordinate 6,601,093, forward strand.
CCTTATACATTTGTGATGGTTAAAGAAAATACATGCGTAATTCCTAGACAAGTACCTTAACACGGTGGGCACTGTACATGCTACTTTTAATAGTGGCTTTGGACTCTCTAGGCTCCTGTGTTGCTGTGGGTGTTAACTTCTAATCATCTGCTTGTATGTTCAATAGGCCACCGGGGTGAAATTGTCAGCCCCCATGCAGAGTCTGGGTGCCATCACGACAGGCACAAGCACCATTGTCCGTACCATTCCTGTGGCCACCACTCTCTCCTCCTTGGGTGCCACTCCTGGTGGGAAGCCCACTGCCATCCACCAGCTCCTGACCAATGGGGGCCTCGCTAAGTTGGCAAGCAGCCTACCTGGCTTGGCTCAGATTTCTAACCAAGCATCAGGTAAGTCTCATGAAAATATGAGGACTTCCAGATATGAGTATTTCCAAATCTCACAGAGGTGTAAGCCCGCCCCACATGGCCCTTGAATCTGGATTGCTCTGTGGTGCCTGCCCTCAGAGAGGTCTAGAGAACACAGGCTGTTTGCTGCTGCCTTTCAAATTTACTGACAGAGCATAGACCTGCCCACCCAGGAAGGAAATCAAGAGAAAAAACTGTTTATGGGAAAAAACTGTTACCTGAACGTAGAGGCTCTGTCAATACCCTGTCTTTCTGTCTCTATGTCTGCTTGTCTCTTACATAGGCTTAAAGGTTCCTACCACCATCACCCTGACGCTCCGTGGCCAGCCAAGTAGAATCAGCACATTAAGCCCTATGGGCTCAGGAACAGCACCGTCCGAGGAGCCCAGCTCCCAGATGCTACCGTCTAGCTCACAGGTGAGTTGGCCTGACAGACCTAGAAAGTGAGCTCCTAGATAAATTTGGACCTTGAGGTTTATAGCTTGTCACTTTGAGCAAGGCAAGATCTCTTTGAGTTTCCTTATGTGTAAAACTGGCGGTTGCAGATAGTCGGGTGCCTCCGTGGCTGGATATAGTATTTTGTGTATTTCTCTCTCCTTCCTTTCCTCCTCCCACTCCTCGTTTTATCGTTCACAGCTTTTGAGTAGAGGCTAATTCTCAGACCTTGTCTTTATTGCTGTCTTTAGGATATAGCTAGTTTTTTTAGGATTTACCCAGGAAGTTGCCATCACTACTTCTTAGCTGATCCTCATTATGACTTTTTAAAGTAAATTAAGTGCTCCTAATCTGAAAATGTTGATCTGAGGAGCCATCCAGACATAGGAGGGAGGCATAGTCCTGGTCCAACACTGCACTCTTCTCCAGTAGCTCAGTTCAGACAGCTCATCTGCATATGAGCGAGGGGTGTGCAGGCTGTATATCTGTGGGCGAGTCCAGCTCCTGTCCTTCCACCAGGCCAACCTGCCTGGGCACAGAGGAGCTGGGTAGTCTGCAGGTACCCTACAGTTCCCAAGCCAGTCTCTGAGAAACAAGTAGAAAGTGCTTTTTCTTTTTTCCGTTTTTTTTTTTACATTGCATGTGTGTGTATGTGTGTGTCTGTCTGTGTGTGTGCTAAGATTGGGAAGTCCTCAAGCTTCCAGGATGACAGGTATTCACAGGAGAGTTTATGAACGGGAATCTGAATTCTGGTCCTCATTCTCACTTAGCACTTAACCTGCTGAGCTACCTTTCCAGTTCCCTTTTTGATTTATTTTTAAGACATGGTCTCGTGGCATTTTTCAAGTTTTTCTCAAGGCTGTGATCATTCTACTTGAGCCTCCCATAACTAGGATTATAGCTATACAGCTAAAATGTTTTGTTTTAAGGTAGGGTCTCATTGTATATAGTTCTGCTGGCCTGGAGCTTGGTAATGTAGATCAGGCTGGCCTCAAACTGACTGAGATACTCACATCTGCTGGAACAGCGCCCAGCCATTTTTGTTTAGTTTTGAGACGGATTTCCCTGTAATGGCATAGACCGCCCTTATATTTGACCATCTTTATTTCTGTTTTTGAGGCGCTTCACTGAGGCAGACTCTCAGGCCTCAGCCTTGCTGGCCCTTGGACCACAGGCCCGTACCACACGCCCAGCAATAATTTATTTTATTTTCACCCGGTAAAGGTGGAAAGAAGTCATCTTTAAACAGCATTTGAAGTCCTCTGCTTTAGTGTTCCATGTGACTGCACACATGTGGCTCTGTCCTCTCTGTTTACACTAGCCTTTTGGTGTCTGTAAATGCAGATCTCAAGCCCTTCTAGAATCATTTATGTGAGCTGATTGAACATAAACACTTTCTTTTCAGTTAAAATGATTCATTAAATAGCCTTCCCAATATTCAACTGTCTGAATTCTAAATTCAGTAGTTTGTTGTTGTTTGTTGGTTTCATTTTTTTTTTCAGTCTGTCTGGTTGGTTTTTTTTTATTTGTTTGATTTCTTTGAGACAGGGTCTTGTTGCATAACCCACAGTGCCTTAAACTTGACCCTCTTGGCTTAGCCTTTCAAATCTAGGTGGCATGTACCAACTAGCTCATCTTGGTTTTCTTCAGTCCTGCCCTCAGATGGGCCACCTTCTTGTTCTTGTCTACATTCTCTATATTCCCTCCTTCCCTGTTTGGGTTTTTGGTTTTGTGAAACAGTTTTTCTGAGATGGTGTAACAGCCCTGGCTATCCTGGACTCACTTTATAGAACTCTTACTGCTTTTATTATATGTACAAAGGAAATAAGACCCTGTCAAAGGAGAACAAACTAGAAAAAAACCAAAACAACAAAAAAACGCCTGTTTAAGAGGAGACACATCCTTTCCATTAGCTTCTGTTTTGCTTGGGATTTTAGCCTCCATTTACTATTATAAACCTGTAGGTTTTTGTTTGATTTTTCTTTCACCTCTTGGTTGTGAGTTCATGTGTGTGTGTTGCTGGAAGAGTTTTGAATTTTGAATTTTGTTGTACACTGCAGCAGATAGTACAGCAGTTTCTTCTGTTCCTTCATGCTCTGATAACCACCAGGGCCTGTTCTGGAGCTGTCTTCACCTTTGCTGGTGTGCAACTATAATACAGATTGCTGCCTTCCCTCTGCAGGGGACGTCTGCCTCTGCCTGCTGTGCGAGTTGAGGTTGTTGGGGACCCTCATCTTCCATGCTGAGTTGAAGCAAAGGGTGAAAGCTGTACTCATTGGCTTTAACCAGGACTAGTTTCTTTCTCTCTTCTTTTTTGGTTTTCCGAGACAGGGTTTCTCTTGTGTAGACCAGGCTGTCCTGTAGGCCAGGCTGGCCTTGAGCTCACAGAGATCCACCCGCCTCTTCCTCCCCAGTGTTGGGATTAAAGGCGTGTGCCACCACCGTCCAGCCCCCACATTAGTTTTCATGTGAATAAAATGGTGCATTACTGCTAAGGGGGTGGGTCAGGCAAGGTGGCTGTTAGGACAGTGAGGGTTATCGTGCAAGTTTCCAGTTTTAGTTCATTGTTCATACTGTCAAGTAGTGTGATGTTAAGGAAAGAACTCTGCTCTGGATTAGGCTTTGTTTCAGCTGTGTGATTCTGAGAAAACTGCTTGGATTCTTGAGCTTTGGGCCTTTTCATCTAGTTTGGTATGGAGGTTGACTTAGGTTGGTGTCTTAGGTAGGATTTCTATGGCTGTAATAAAACACCTTGGCCATAAGAAGCTTAGGGAGGAAGGACTTACTCCATTTCACGGGTCCAGATCACAGTCCAGCATGAAGCAGTCAGGGCAGAAGCCTTGCCAGCTTGCTCTCCAGTTGCTTGTTCAGCCTACTTTCTTAGAGGACCAATAGCCCACGTGGCATTGTGCACAGTGAGCTTGCCTCTCTCACATCCATTATCAAGAAGATGCACCATAGGCTTGCCCAGCCAATCTCGGAGGGAGAAGGGCATTTTCTCAATTGAGATTCTCTCAAAATTCTCCTATCTTGTGTCAGGTTGACATAAAGCTAGATACTAGAATCAGGGACCTTAAAAACACAGATTTCTAAGTGATTAAAAACAAACCATCCAAAAACAAAAACAAACCATCCATTTTTTATATTTGTGAGGCAGCTGGAGATTTGAACATGCTGTGGATGCCGGTTGTTCTTAAGACAGTGTTTGCTTTGTTGTTGTTGGGATATGTCCTCAAATACGTAGCTCTGACTCTATTTTAGCGTTCTTTCTCAGTCTCCTTACAGGCATTTGTTCTCATGCCTGGCATTTGTTAAACTTGTTATATGTGATAATGTTTTACCTAATTTTTGTTTTGTTGTTTGAGACATAGTTGTACTATGTATAGCCCCGGGCGGCCTAGTATTCACAACGTAGAGCCAGACGGGCCTCAAATTCAGAGATATCAACCTGCCTCTGCTTTCTAAGTGCTGGGATTAAAGGCAGGAACTATCATGTTTGTCTCATTTAATAAAACAGCAAAACGAAACAACCAAAAAAAATCCAAAACATAGTTTTTTTGGAGGTGGGCATGGCCAGATGCTTCCCTAGCACACGTGAAGCCCTAAGTACACCAAATAAGTCAGTCAGGTGGCGAGGGCCTGTAATAGCAGCGTCCAGGAGAGAGTCAGGAGACCCAGGGTCATGCTCAGCTGACCGGGGCCAGTGGGAACTTGTCTTGAAGAAGTAGTAGTTGTTGTCTTCTCCTCCTTGTTTTCTACTTTTTTCTTCAACCTTTTCTTCATTTTAGGATTATTTAGAGTAGTACTCCTGCATGGAATGGATTTTAAAGAAAGAGTATAAGTACCAACTGACTTTTGTTAGGTCCGTGGCATGTTTCTTTGATGGGAATGAGCTTTTTGTGTGTCCTGAAACCTAAGGGCTGCAAATGGAAGAAGGTTATGTTGTACCATATATCATAGTTCTGAGAATGGACGCTTGCTTATGCTTCCACTCTGTGTCCCTCTGACCACACCATGATGGTGGCAGCCTGGGAGGCCCTCCTCTAGCTGTTGCCCATGGCAGTGGGCCTTACTGCAGCCTTGCAGGAGTTCCTGATCAATTACCCTCACTTAAAATCAGGACAGTGACCTCCTGTGTGCAGTTCTGTCCTGGGGCAAGCAGGAAGTGGATCCTCTGAGAATTGATCAAATGCTTCTTCATCCTTCCCTCCCACTCTCTTCATCCTTTTCACAGTGTTCCTGGGGTTTCTGCAAGTGTAAAGTATAGAAATGTGATAGACTTCTTGAGCAGATGCCATCCTTCACCTAGCTTCCCTCTTCCCAGGCTGCAGAGCTGAACAGTCTAGAACCCTTCGTGCCTCCAAAATTCCCAAGACCTAAAAACTATACTGTCAGAACAATTGTGGAAATTTCCCTTTGAATTTGTGTAGTGATGCACCTGTGTCCCTTCCTTCCTCTGCTTTCCTTTCCTGTCCTCAGGTGTGAGGGATACTGCCAAGAGCTGATCTTTGTGGTTGAGCAGCAGGTGTGCACTGTTGATGCTTCATGTAGGTTCTCAGTTCTTGCAGCAATCCTGGGAAACAGATGCTGCCACCTCTGTCCAGAGGTGAGGAAAAGGAAGTTCACAGAGCTTATGAGCTAGTGAGCCCTTACCCTAAGGAATGGTCAGAATTTTGACTCTAGAATCCATGTTCTGCTGAGTGCATGGATACCACAGCATCTTATCTTGTGTGTCTTCTTTCTGATTGATTATTACATTTGATTGAGTTCTCAGGAGTGGGATGATTGGGGCAAAGGAGAGGGCTACCCTGGCCAAGCTTTGACCCTTTTTCACTCTTCTTCTGCCATAGCGCCTGCCTCCAGCACCCTGAATATGCCAGCAATATGTCCTCCTTACCAGGTTGGTGACAGCTGCCTCAAGGTGAACCGTGTGGTCCTGCTGAGCCGTCTGGAGTGTCTGAAGATGTGCTTAAGACAGTCATTGTCATCTTTCTACCAGCTGTCTTTGGGGTTGGGCCTCTGGGTCTTGAGAAAGCGTTAGATCAGATGATACAGTGCAGCAAGGGGAGCACTATCCAGGGCCAGCAAGTTGGTTCCTCAGATCCCCAGCAGGACTGGCCACCTGTGGGCTGTTGGATTTTCTGGCCCAACACTGATGTAATTTGACCCCAGTGTCAGTGTAGAACTTCTGGCTGCAGTTTCATAATGAAGGCAGGGAGAACTGGGCTGCTGGCTTTTAGCCCTTAGCTGCTCTAAGATGTGGGGAACGGTGGTTACCAGGAGAAAGCTCACCCCTTTCTCTTGACCGTGTTTTGTCCACTTCCCTGTGCCAGAGAGCCTGTAGGTTCAAAAAGACTGAAGAGGAGGGATGGAACAGCAGAGGAAATGGTTGGCAAGACATGCCCACAGACCCCTGTGCTGCTGACAGTTTGGGCTTGGAGCTTTGCATGACATGAGGACGTAGGAGTAGCTAGAGAAATGGAATTTACCTTGTCCAAGGGAAGCCTGTCCTGCGGTAGCAGGTTGAGCAGCTGCCGTGCCGTGTCTGTTCTGGGAAGCTTGGTGCAGTTGGACAGTGAAGGCTGTGCATTGGATTGGTTTCCTTTCCTTAGAGCCTTGTCTTTCTGCTTAGAAGTAGGAAGGTTGTTGCAGTGACTGTTGTGTGAGGCTCTGGTGCTGGCCTGAGCCTTATAGATCATGGATTCTGGTGGTGTGGGCCCTGAAGGTGGAGCTGAGCCTCGTTTCCTGTTGCGCTGTGCAGGTGTAGCTGTGCAGGTGTAGCCTGGGGTTTGGCTTTGTGTTTGTGTTCCGCAGCAGGCTCCTCTCCTTTTCATACTTAGAAAGTTTCCGTCAAGAAAAGAAATAAAGGAACTCAAGTGTGATTTTGTTCACGGGCCACATACAGCTACATCAAAGCCCTCTCACCTGTAATCTGAGTGGACACGTGGTGTTGAAGAGCCTCAGATCAGAGACATGTGATAGGAGTAAGGAGGTCTCCAAACTCCACATTACACCTTAGCTGTGGAGCAGCACTCACAGCGGTTCACCGAGTGGGGCTGTATTCTGAAATTCAGAAGGTACTCGATGAATTTGAGAAGGTATGAAATCTAGAAGAGGCCTCCGGTACTGGGGCCTTGATACTGTCATAGGTCAGAGCATATAACCACCAAAAGAGAGGACAAGACTGGGGCTTTCTGAAAGTTTTAGGGATCAGTAAGGTTGGCAGAGGGGCCTGAATAACCCTTTGTGACTTAGAACAGCTTGAACCACACTGGAGGGGCTGCTTCTAAAAGATGCTGCCGCTGTGTTCTGGAACCAAAGAAAACACGTATCCTGCTTTGGTGGTGAATGTGTGCATCCCATGGGTGACTTCTGAGGCATGGCCTGCATACCCTGAAGAGCTGCAGAACTGAGGAAGGGGAGCTACAGTACACTGATCTTCACCGTTGAGGGAACTCACCAACAAGGAAGTGGCTGGAGTCTGTAGATCACATTCCTTAGGTCCCATCTCAAACCGCACTGCTTGGAATGTGGAAAGATGCTTCACCCTATCCGCCTCGTGGCAGACTTGAAGGCGTAGCCTCAGAAGGTAGTACTCTTGTGAGTATGTGGAAGGATCAGGAAGGCTTTACTCTCGGACAGCAGAGGGGTTGTACATGCCCCGTGGAAGGCGTCACTGAGGGCAAAGACTTGTCTACCTTTGGTTGTATTGCTGTAATAATTTGGGGTGGATGAATTCATAGAAGTGAGCCAGAGTTACGGTTCTGATCTTATGTTAGCAAAAAGAATAAAAAACAAAGCACTCAACTCTGCGCTGCAGCTTGTTTTCATTTGGTTTTGCATGCTTTGGAATTGCCTGTGCAGTGGATACAGACTGTAGACAGAGTGGTGATGCCAGAGATCAGCTAGCTGCTATCAGGTGCACTGGGGCCTGAGAGCACTATAATTCTCAAGAGAAGTGAAAGCAAAACCAAAAACTGGGTTTCAGATAGCTGAACTGGCCTAACTCCTGATTCTTGCGCTTCTGTTCCCAGCATGCTAGGATTATAGGCATTTGCCCCCATACCCAGCTATCATTCCCTTTGTAGGTGCGGAAGAAGTAGAGGCTCATGTCTGTTTTGGGTTCTAAGATGCAAGACCAGAAGTGGAGACTAGCCTAGGAAGTGAGGAGAACGTGGCCTCCTCAGTTTTCCCGCCAGGCCAAGAGATTGCTGCCGCCTTTGTGGAGCTCCCAGTAGGCCCGCCAGTAGGTAGATCGCTCACTGCTGTCCCTAAGGCGCATTCTAAGTGCGGATTCTGAAGCTGTCCCTTTAACCCCAAGATGAGGATTTAAAGGTGGATTCTAACCTTTCAGTTACTTATCTGTAGCAAGGACCTCCTGATCCCCTTTGACCCTTAGATCCTTCTGGTTTTCTTCTCAGAACCCAGAACAGACAGGAGCCTGCACCTTTTCCTCACCTACAAAGGGAGTGACAGCAGAATATGCAAGCAAAAACCCGTAATCCCAGGGTTCTAGAGGCAGAAGCAGGAGCTGGAGAGATGGCTGCTTGCCTTGCGGCCTTGTTTTCAGGATTTGGTTAGTTTTAAATATCTTTTACTTGATGTGTATGAGTGTTTTGTCGGCAAGCATGTATGTGCACCATATGTGTGCCTGTTGGAGTCCCTGGAACCGGTATTACCGATGGTGAGACACCGTGTGGGTGCTGGGAACTGAACCCAGGTGCTCTGCAAGAGCCACTTGTGCAAGCTCCTAACTGCTGAGCCATCTCTCTAGCCCCTCAGGATTAGTTTTGTTTTGTTTCCTGTTGTTTAGGGCTGTCCAGTACAGACTCCGTGGTGGGTGCCTGTCTCTCAGTTCAAATTCCCAAAACAGCACGACTGTCCTGAGCCCATTGAGGGGCTGGTTTTTACCCTACCTAGTCCCTAATCCAGTGAGTCATGCAGGTCATAGCCCTGCCTTTCTAGAAGAAGAGATGAGCGCCAAGAACTAAAGGGGTGTTTTGCTGTCTTTGCTTTAAGAGTGATAGTGACGGGCCTATGTGCCCTCAGCAGCTCCCCCCTTGCTTGCATTGCACCTAGCTAGCATACCAAAAGGAGAAAGTTGAGGGCTGGGGAGATGGCTTGGGGTGAAAGTGTTAGTTCCCTAGCCTCATGACCCCAGTTTGCTCCCCCGGAACCCACAACTCACGTAAAAGGCTGGTTTGGTTCTCAGCACTCCTACAGGGAGGTCGAAGGTGCAAAGGGGGGTTGCCTGGAAGCCTGCGGGCCAGCCAGCCTGAAGTTTACAGCCTCAGAAAAAGAGACCCTCCCTCAGCAAGGTAGAAGGCAAGAACTAGCTTCCCAAAGCTGGCCTCTGACCTCCACTGCTGCGCCAGGGCATGTAATGCACATAGAGTTTTCTTTCTCTTTTCTTTTTGGTTTTTCGAGGCAAGATTGTTCTGTGTAGCCTTGGCTGTCCTGGACTTACTGTAGACTAGGCTGGCCTCGAATTCACAGCGATCCGCCTGCCTCTGCCTCCCTGTGTGGGATTACAGGCCTGCAGTTTTCTTTTTTTTCATGAGTAATGATTCAGCACGCATTGGCTCTTTGTCACTGAATTCTTGCAACCACAGTCAAGGCATAGCTGTTCCCTCTGCACAGAGTTCTTGTCCTAGCTCTTGATGACTGTCCATCTGGCCCATAGCAACCACTGATCCCTTCAGCAGCCCTGTAAATAGAATGATATATAAATAGAACCGTACAGTACATGACCTTTGACATTGTCTCTTTTTCCCCCAGTGTAATTCCTTTGATGTCTGTCCAAGTTGTGTGACAACTTGCTTACCATAGTCCATTCCTTTTATTGCTGACTAGTATTCCTAGTGTAGCTGTGCCACGACTTAAGCACCAGCCTGTTGACCGACCCTCTTTTTCCTTCAGATTTTGAAACCAGAGCATGTATTTTATGATTGATTTAAATCTTAAAGATGAACTGTCCTCTTAGATGTAGCTGTTGTTCCTTCATGGGATTCGTGTGCAAATGAGATGCCTTATTTGTCCTGGTGTCCTGTTAGCATTCATCTTCCATTTACACTTTTTCTTGAGACATTCCAGGAAGGCAGAAGACCTTAGAGTCATGGAAGCATCGCAATGTTTGCATGTTGTGTCCATGCTTTCCAAAATGGGACATTCTCTTCATCATCCTACTTATGCCTCTGGGCTCAAAGAACTTGAGGGACATCTTGATGCTGCAGCAAGAGATTGTGTGCAAGTTTTTGTGAGAACATGTGCTTTTAGGGTTAAGTGTCTAGAAGTATGATTACTCAATCCTGTGGTATAGTTTTAATTTTGTAAGAAATCGTGTTAACTTTTCCAGGGTAGCTGTGCCATTTACACTCAGCAGCAGTGTATGACCTACTGTCTTGTCTCCTACCACTAGATGTGTTTTATTTTGTCAGTCTGACAGTGTGCAGATGATGGCTCATTTGGTCTTTCATGTTTGTCGAGATGTGCTTCTGGTCTGGGATGTGGTCCATTTTGCCCTTTGTTCCGTGAACACTTAAGGAATGCTTATTCTGATGCTGTTCTGTCACGGTGGAGTTGAAATCACCAACTACAATCTTCAGTTCTGCCAGTTTTTACTTATATGCTTTGCATTTCTGTAATTTGGTACAAATGCATTTGGGATTCCTTTGTCTTTTTCCTGGGTTGACCTAGTTATCATTATGTAATTAATGTCTCTGTCTGTTGTTGTTAGCTGAAGTCTGACTTATTTTCTCTTCTGTCCCTCTCAACCCCCACCCGTTTTCTTGAGGCAGAGCCCAGGGCCTGTACACACTGAGGTGCACTCAATTCCTTGGCTTTCTTTTGATTAGTGTTTGTATATTTTTTCCGTTCTTTGTTTAAACTTACCTATGTGATTATATGAGACATGAACGTCTAGTGAACTGACTGCATTTAGCATGTGATTTTTCCTTGTGACGATCTTTGAATTGTTGGCTGTAGACTGTTTCCATTACATATAATTATAGATATGTCAGGGCTTCAGTCTGCCCTTTTATTCCTGTTTTCTGTTGTTTGTTTTCCTTTCTCCTGCCATTGTGGGTTGCTTGAACCCTTTTTTTTTTTTTTTTTTTTTTTTTTTTT
>CM053756.1:6612159-6824915 GCA_028658305.1 Pachyuromys duprasi
TTGAACCCTTTTTTTTTTTTTTTTTTTTTTTTTTTGTAGAGTGCAGTTTTGATTGGCCTATAGTGTCTTTGGTTGTGTCTCCTTACACAGAGTTTTTGATGTGTGCTCTGCAGTGTTACATTATATGACCGAACTTGCTTTATTTTGTTGAGTAAGTGCAGCCAGGGCTTGCTGCATGCCAAACATGCACGCTCGCCCCAGAGCCCTGGGCCTTTTCTCCCACTTCTGATAGAGTTGTCCACACTTTCGGAGCCTCTCCATACTTTTTGGAGCTTGACATTTTGCCAGGGCTCTGAGTTTTTACTTAGAGGTAATGGGGTGGGGTGGGGTCTCTTGTGGTTATTCTTGTTTCACCCTTCCCTTTCCTTTGCTCTTTCTTGCTGATGCTCCAGGATTCCTTCTGTTACTGTTTCTCTTCTGTCCAGAGAACTTCATTTAGCTGTGCCTTTAGACGTCAACCAGCAACAAATTCCTTAACTTTTCTTTTGTCTGGGAATGTTTGTTGCTAGACTGACGTGAAAATTCTAAAAATATGTTTGTACCAGAAGCAGAATACAGGTAGCCAAAGTGGTAACCATCTAGCTGTGTCAGACAGTCGTGCATACAAGCCCAAACTCCCTTTAGTTACTTTTGGAAGGCTGGCACAAGTGGCTCTTTTTTTGTCAGTTTTTGAGATAGGTCTCTGTGTTGCCCTCCCGTTTGTGTGCCGTCATACCTATTATGACTCCATTTTTATTTTGACAGTTTCTCTTCTGTGTCATCTTTATGTTGGTATCTGTTAGCTGTCTTCTTGCTCATGCGGAGAATTCTTCCTCAGTTCCTGGTAGGCTTTTTGAGTGGTTTTGAATGAAACTTATGAAACCCTATGTCTGGTTTACACGTTGTGTTTGATTCTGACCTTGAAGGTTAAAGGGGAGCTCTTCAGCTGCCTGGGCTGCGTGGAGGTCCAGTACCTCTGCTCGACTTTGCTGGACAACCAGATGGGTGGAGTCTCCCCGTTACTCCTGGTCAGGTGGGGTTTTGACTGCCCACTAGGACTCTGCAGATGCCAGGACGCCTGGAATAGGAAGGTTGTCTTGGTAGTTGTTCTCACAGAGCCCCTCTAACACCATGAGGTGTTACATGGCCTTGTTACTTCTGGCGTCAGCAGATAATAACCTTTTTGTCCTGCCTTCCCTGACACCGCTCTACCTGGATTAGTGGTGTGCTTGCTGCAGTTCCCGGGTGCACATCCAGGCTGGCCACAGGCCCCAGCTGGAGCCCTTGTTTATGTCTATAAAGTATTCATTAGAATCTTGCCTTCTTTAACAACTACTGTAAATAACTGGACATTAAGGAGACAGTCATCTCAAGAATAAGCAGCATGTGGACAGCAAAGTTCTTTGAAGTTACCAAAAGTAGATACATGATGAATCTGTTTAAGGAGTTAAAATTAGATATGATATAAAAGACAGGCATAGTAGCATATACCTGTACTCCCAGCATTCAGGAGGCTAAGGCAGGAGCATACAAGTTCACAGGCCTAGTAAGACACTGTTAGGAAACTCACACAAGAGCAGTGGTGTAGCTCAATGGTAGAGAGCTCACCTGGCATGCACATAGCTTTAAATTCAAACCCCAAAGCCCTTCCCCCCGAAAAGAAGTTGCTTTAAAAATGTCAGGCTTAGCCAGGAAGGCTATCCTGCTTTTGTTTAACAAGCAGAGCAATGCCAGGTCTGTGGTAAGTAGAATTATACCAGAAGCGCCATGGATGGTTCTTTGGAGCTTCCCCCACAGTGCGCGCTGAACAGTTGATGTCATTAGCGCTTTCCTCGCCTCTGATGGTGTACATCAGCTATCCCAGCACCCTGGAGCTGGACGCAGAAGGATAGAAGTTCAAGCTCATCTTTGGCTACCTAATTTAACAAGACACAATTGACATTTTTGTTTCGTTTTGCTGTGTAGTGTTCTAGTCATAATTTCAACCCCACAGGTACAGACGGCATTCTGACAGGAGCATCGTGGTCTTCAAGACCTGTGAGCTCTTGGTGAAATTACTAAGCAACTCCATCATTCTACAGTAAGTTCCTGAAGTGAGATCATTGACCCAGACCCAGTCTGACTTTATTTTTGTTTTTTTGAGTTAGGGTTTTGCTATTGTAGCCCAGGCTGGCCTTACATAGAGATGTAGTAGGAAGCAAAGTAGAGGAAATAGTTACTCTTGAAGCAGGGTCCAATGCTTTAATTGTAATAGTCTCAAATCTCTCAATAGTATTTCCTCAAAAATTGTGGACAAGATTTTAAGTCAGTGGGGAAGTCTGCTCTGTAGTTGATGTTTGTGAGACAGAGTTTCTCTGTGTAGCCTTGGCTTCCTGGGAACTTGCTCTGTACACCACGCTGGCCCCAAACTCAGAGCTCCACCTGCCTCTGCCGGGATTAAAGATGTGTGCACCACTGCGAGGCTGTTAGTTTTTCATTGGGAATCTGTCCACAGGCAAAAAGTAATTGTGATTTGCTTGGCAGTAGAATACAAAAGAAGGCATTTTAGAGTGGGTAGTGAAGCATCTACAGGCAGCCAGCAGAACACTCCAAGAGGAAGAATTAGGTACTTGAGTAAATGTCCTGGGCAAATAATAAAGAATTAAAAATCTTTCTGGGGCTGGAGAGATGGCTCAATGGTTAAGAGTGCTGTCTGTTCTTCCACTGGACCCGGGTTCAACTCCCAGTACCCACATGGCAGCAGTAAGCAGTCCAGGTCATCTGACATCCTAACACCAATACACATTAAATTAAATTAATTATTTTTAAAAAATCTTTCTGAAGTCTATTGGATTCAAGTGCAGAGAATTCTGCTTTAAATAGGGAGTTGGTGTGCATTCTGTATTTTTATGTAATAATACTTATTTTTATTATTATTAAATGTATCTTGATTGTGTAAACTCATGAAAGACTGAACACATTTTCCTGGTCTTTTGACAATGCAGTTTTATTTGCATCACTTTTTGGCCATTTTTCTTAGCTGTGGTTAATAGCTATAAGCATAGAGCTCAATTGTAGAATTCTCCCTACATGGCTTGATAATACAGACTCAAGTATTTTCCACTGCACACCTGGCTCCTCTTGTTACATCTCTTACCTTGATCTGGTACTTGGTTACAACAACTTCAAATACCCTTGCCAAAACAAAGATCCTAGTCCTGACCAGCCCAAAAATGATCAAACAAGGTGAGAAATGCCAGCATGCACTGTCAGAACTTAACAGAGGCCTAAGGTAGCCTATCTGGAGTCTCAGAGCTCCTGCAGAAAGTGGAAGGTGGAGTCAGGAGAATTCCCCTTGCACCAACTAGCCAGAGACAGCAGGGAACAACAGCAAAAGACACCCTTGCCTCACACAAGATGGAAGGCAAAGACTGACAGGTGAGATTGTCCTCTGATCCCCACTCGTCCCATAACGTGTGTGCCTACACTCACACATATGTGTACACACACATTAATGATATCGGTGGCCTATAAATCTCGTCTTGTTTTTCTGCTCTAAGAAGTAGGAAAACCATGGATCTTGTCCTTAAGTGGAAAGAAAAATTTCTGAAATGCCCACTTTGTCTCCTCTGTGTGTGTGCAGACCTGGGAAGGAATAGGGCCATGGCCCGTTTTTGCAGGAATTGTCCCTGGTGGCTTTTTGACTTCTTTCCCCAAAGCCGGGTGGGAAACTGGCTAAGTCAGTGGTGGAAAGAGTTGCTCTTCTGGGTCACCATTCTTCTGAGCCTCTCTGGCTCTTGCACATGCCAGAGTCCTCTGGGAACTGCCCAAAGTAACAGGGTTCTCACTCCTCTTTCTGATGCTCACCAGTGGACACTTGTACTATGATGCTTTGGGTGAATACAGAGCCTCTGTTGTTTTGGGTGGGGACAGGTCTAATTGGGAGTTGGAGGTGAGCACAAAGCTGGGTTGCCCCTAGGAAACCATAGTCAGAGCAGGGATGCAGGTAGAGGTCTGCAGCAGCATGGTGGGGGAACATGAGATGGAAGCCAGGGTTCCTGGAGAAAGATGCTTCGGGATGAGGATGAATGGAGTGTGCAAGAAGAGGAGAAAATGGTTTTCTCATTGATGGAACAGCATGTGTTCCCAGAGCTGAGAGAGGGGTGGGACTACCAGAGCTTGGGGCGAGAGGGCAGGAGGGTTGGGGTTGCAGCGCAGCACTCCAGAGCTTAGCACAGACAGGAATTACAGAACACAGATGGTATGGGGATTGGAGTCCCAGAAGCCTTAAGAAGGAAGAAGTTTCCAAACTGAGACCCTGGAGTCTTAATTCGGGAGCACGAAGAGTTGTGGGTATGCTGATCTTAATCTATCACCTACTGATTACACCCAAGGCCACAAGCCCCATATCAAAAGTGCTGTTATTCTACAAATGACATAGGAAGCTCCACTTCTACTCCATCCCACCTCCGTCTCCCACCTAGCTACTGCTGAAAGAACCATTGTCCTTTCTGCTCTTCCTCCTTTGCCTCCCTATCTCTTGTTTCCTTCTATTAATACAGTTGTTTGCTTGTTGCGGGTGGGAGTACATGCTATAGCACACATACAGCGGTCAGAAGACAACTTGCAGTGGTCTTCTACCACGTGAATCCTGGGGGTCAAACTCAATTCATGAGGCTTGGAAGCAAGTTCGTCAACCTGCTGAGCCATCTCCCCAGACCTCTTTTAAACAGCTTTTCCCTAGAGGTTCCCTGATTGCTACCCAGGCATCAAACATGGGCTCCCGGGCAAGCAATATCCAACCCAGGCTTTTCCTCTTGGCCTCCCACTGCAAGCACTGCTTCCCTAGTCTTTGTTTCTGTGGGAGGGAAACCACCAGAGCCAAGTTGAGATGTGGCAGTGAGGTCAGGGACTTGCATCAGACAGCCCATTATCAAGCCCCAGACAGAGATGGTACATATGTGGCAGGTGAACCTGCACTCCCCTTCCTAGGCTTTTGGCAGACATTACTAATCAATTGCATCACTTTCCCAATGAGTCAATCCAGAGCTGCAGACAACCACAAAAGTTGACTTGCCATTCTTGACCCAGACACTATCCAAAAGTCAGAGTGACTCTGACTCAGAAGGCAAGCTAAAGGGTAGCGGTCAGAATGCATGCAGGCTTTTCAGAATTGGTCAGGTAAAGGACAGGACAAGGCATGGCCAAGCTGGCAAGGGAAGTGGTGACTCACATTCATCGGAACGTCAGTTTGCAGAGGGCTTTCTCTAAATACCCTGACTCTTGAGGTTAACTGACTCACCTCCATACTACAGATGAGGAGACAGAGAAGTCCCAGAGAATGGTGTGTGTGTGTGCACCTGTTCACCCAGCGTTCTGGTCCATGTGGCACACGCTGTCTCAGAGGCTCAGCACAGGTAGCTCAAGACTCAGGGTCATCTCTAACGCGTCACCCAATGCCGAGCCTCCTAGAAGGGTGGCGGGCAGAGCCTCGACTACCTCACATGCAGTGGTGCCCCCACTTGGTGGTGTAATATCACAACGGACTGAAAATTAGGAGCTGGGACAGAGCTGGAGAACCAGCTCGTTGGGACATGTCTTTGGAGGTTATACTTGGTTTGAATGCTCTCTCCCTCCCTCTCCCCACCCCCTCCCTCCCGTCTACCTTAAGACAAAGAACCTCCAATGCCACATGGTTCTGCCACCCAGTGGCCATGGGATAAATAAAGCTTCTGAAAATGTGAACAACAAAATCCTCTCTGCTCCAAGTTATTCTGAAGGTTATTTGGTTATAGTAATGAGAAAAGCAACTAATACAGGGTGCATGTTGAACCCCTCCATCCTGGCCTGGTGTTCAGCTCTCCTTCACACTTTGAGCCACTCAGGAGAGTGCTCTTGCCCGAATTGGCCTCTATTTCTATTGCTTGCAAGGAAAAGCTGTGGGAAAGTGTAAGTCAGAATCTGTTTGGCTTCTAGTTTTTTGGTCTGTCTTCTCCAACCCAGGGCCCAAGCATGAAGCCAAGAACCCCAGTGGTGGGAAAGAGCTTCAGGAAATGTAAAGGTGATAGGTAGTTCCTCTTTCAAGACACTGGAAGCCTCTTCCTTGGTCTCCTTGTAGTATGCCAAGGCCTTTCCTTTCTGGGAGAACCCCACAGCCAGGGCCAGGCCGATGGCGGCTTCTAGGAGTAGTGGCTCTGGTAGGATATGGAGTGTGTTCAGCAAGTCATCTGCCTTTTATCAGTCTCTAGATTCCATTCTGCATCATGGTCAGGGTCAGAGGATGGTCACACACACACACACGCACTCACACACGTGAGCTGACATGGCCCAGTGGATGAGGCTCAAGTCTGGGGAGCCTATGCTCACATTGGTCCACCTCACTGGCCCTGGCAGACCAGCAGGTGCTCTGCATCTTGCCAAGAAGCCCTTTGAAGAGTTGAGCAGCAACAGTCCTTGATTCATCAGCTAAGAACAGCAGCTGCCACCTAGTGTCAAGGCTTCCACTTGAGTGGTGGGAACTGGGGTGGTTGGCTAGGATTGGCTCCCTAAGGGTTGGACAGGACTACCGTAGATAGATGGGTTCCCCTCCCCACTCCCCCAGCCTGATTTAGAAAGTCATCCTATGTGGCTAGAAATGCTGACTATTCAGGAGAAACTCATGTTTAAAAAAAAATTTTTTTTTTAATTCCTAAGGGCTACTAATGTAGCTCAGTGGTAGAGCACTTGCCTGACAAACCCAAGGCTCTGGGTTCTCTCCACCACACTGGAAAACAAGCAAACACACCTAAAAGTGTCAGGCAGTCTCTCCTTTTGATTTAAATCCCTTTAACGCCACGAACCTGTCTCTCTCTGGCCTTCTCTAATGTCTGTTCTGCTAACGCTCTGGCCAGCCCAGCATCTTCATGTAGGAACCAGCCTTCACGTGCTGCTTCTTGTACTGTGTTTTTGTTGAGGCCCCTCCTTTCTTCCTGTGCCTGTGCATCTCATCCTGGCTGCTGTGTCCACCCAGATGCCCGCTGCCCTTATATCTAGTTTCAAAGTTCCCCATGCCTGAGCTCCTTCGACAGCTCCTTCTTGCTCCTTCATCCCGCAACCAGTAACTGCTGATTTCAGCCAAGCCTCTCATTCTCCCAGTGCACCTCAAGTGCCCACCGCTCGCCAGGACCTAAAGTCTGGAGGTCTTACCGGTTCTCAGGCCCCACCCCCAACCCCACTTCACTCACTGGTGTTCTTGGTGTCCTTTCCTATAGCTGCCTCCGGGAGCGGGGCTTAGCGGTCCCTTGTCCTAAGACTGTCCAGCTGGCCTCCCAGGTGTGGTGGTATTCACGCTACTAAGCTCAAGAGGAAACCCGAGCTTTCCGGATGCCTTAGTGCCTTAGCTGTGCCCTCGGACAGCTTGCTCTAGTGTGGCATCACTCAGTGCCCCTTCTCCAAGCCCAGCCCCACACTCTGCTCATGGGATAAACAGCAACACTGGTCACAGAATATTCATAGCACCCCCAGATGCGTGAATACCTGGGTCCAGATGCGGTCTCTTCCATCTCCAACAGTATGCCTCCTGCTTCATTCCAACATCCAGAGCACCCAGACCCACCATCTGTCAGAGGCTGGGGCTGGGCTGCAGTCAGTGCACAGTGCCCTGTGTCTACCCCCAGCACCGTAAAGCAGACAAAGAAGCCTGGGAGCCAAGGCACCCTTCCACCTTTTATTTCACATAAAAGCCCAAATGTCCCCTGGACTAGAAGGCTCCAAATGCAGCCTGAGTCACCTCTGGCTTCCTCTGTCCCAACCCCACCTGCCTCCTGGTTCTTGGACCCCACTCTGTTGCCAGTCCCTCCGGGACTTTCTGCTGTGCTTCTCCATCACCTCTAGCCCTTCTCAAGGCCTTTAAAGAACACTGCCGGCCATTCTGTTTAAAACTATGGTGGGTGCCAGGTGTGCACGCCTCTAACTCAGAACTCCCAGAACTCAGGAGGCAGAGGCAGGGGGGGTTCAAAACCAGCCAGCTCTACAGACTGAGTTCCAGGACGGCCAGGGCTACATAGAGCAACCCTGTCTTATAAAAACAAACAACTGTGCTGGTGACACCCGCCCAGTGTGGGAGATAAACATTTGATGCACACTAATGGCACTCAAGACAGTTACAGGGGCAACATGCCTTAACCCCCAAAGCAAACCAAGGTATCGCCTACTAACTCATCGCACTTAAGCTGTTAACAAGGAAATGAGCTGGGACCACGGGCAGGGGTGGCGTTAACACAAATCACAGGGTGGCCTCTGCCTCCTCCCACCGTTAGCAGCTCAAATGTCACGTATGATTTGGAAGTAGACCCTGAACACAGACTCCGAGAGCTCTGCTAGCCCGTGGGGCCTCTGGGGCATGGACAAGAATCAACATGGGAAGATGTGTGCAGCATGCCTTCTCCCCCTCCCCCCCAATCAGCCACCACAGTGTTTGGAGTCCACAGTAGGAAGGAGAGTAGTGTGAGGCTAGTACATGGGTGCCGATTCCAAGGTTTTCCAGAAGCCTGGCTTCCAGTCAGTTCTTGTGTCGTTGCTTAAGCAGAAGTAGCTGATCCAGCCCAGGAATCAATCCACCCTGCTACCTGACAGATCTACCTCCAGGGGGACTGACTCCTGCAGCCCGGGACAGTCTACTCCTGAGTCAGGCTGTCTACCATACACCACACTTGAGCGGGCTGAGAGGAACGTGACTTCGGAGATGAAGGGGGTCCCTCCATACACAAAGCCAGCCTCCGCCTACCCTGGGATCTGGCCTCCCAGCCCGCAGCACAGCACCCAAGGCATTTGCTAGCCTAGAGTGGTGTAGCGGGGCAACCAGCTCAGGGCTGTCCTTACTCAGGCTGGCATCCTGGTGTCTCTGGAAGGAAAGTGGGACACCCCCCACCCTCTGGCTACCTGGTCCTGGGGAGCACCTGTGCTTCAGCTACCCCCCACAGGCAACTGCCTTCCCTGGTTACCCATTTCCCAAAGCCAGGCACGCTCATTACCGTCCCTGGCCTTGGTCATGCCCCTTGTGAACTAAGGGGGTCATAAAAGCTGGCCGCCCTCCTCACAGCCTGAGGTCAGGAAGGCAGTGAGTTCCCGTTGTAGGCAGCAACCATCTGTTGATCTGCTTCCCTGGCACCCTGGCATCTCTGGGTCATGGTGGTCCTGCCTTTCCAGGGACAGTTGTGGACAGTCTCCTTGGGACTGGCAGAGAAAGCCATCTCTAAGGGAGGAGGGTGCTGAGCCATGGGGTTTCTGTGTGGCCCCTGGGGCAACCACAGTTGAAACTCACTGTGGCTTGTCAATAGATTTGCAGGCAGATGGGTCCCCTCTGCTGCTCACCCCAAATCCAGTACATAGAGCAGGAAAATGGGTGTGGCAGGTCCCTGGGAGCCTGGCCACTACCAGGATGGATTAGCTACAGTTTTGTGTAAGTACCCCCAAAGCCACCTCTTCACAGGACAGTGGCTCACACCCATAGTTCTAGCTACTGAGAAGGCTACAGCAGGATTTTAGGCCAGGACTCTTGACACGAACCTGAGCAACACAGCAATAACCTCTCAGAGCAAGCAACGTAAAGGTGCAAGTCTTGTGTGTGTGTCCTGAGGCTGGGGCCTGTGGCTCAGCTCAGAGGGTTGGGATCACACAGCTCATGTGTCTCAAAAGTCACCAGTGTGCTCTAGGCTTTGCACCACGACAACCTCAGGCAGGTGCCCTGGGGCTGGAGCGCAAGGAAGCATGGCTGCTTATGCATGCATAAGAGGCCACGTTTGGCCCTGGACCAGCCCTCCAGTGAGGTGGTAGCATCCAGGCCAGAAATGTGTCGTTTCATCTTCGCTCCCACACTAGTGACCACATGCACAAGCTCGCACCTCCCCTTGCCAAAGTCCAATGCTGCACACCTCAGGGCTGAGGGCAATCACACCAGTGTCTTTTTATTGGACCTTTCACAGCCACCCTGGATGCCTTGAGCTGCCATCTAACTCCTTGGCCTCTCGGTCTTGTTGGCCTCTGTGGAGAGAATACCAACTCGGGTACTTGGTCCCTGGGCTTTGGGCTCGGGCTACTTCACTCAGACAAGGCCCCTGCCTCCCCAAGTCTGTGCTAGAGAGGCTAACTGGCCTGGGAGTTCTAGGCAATCTGCTCTGGCCTGAGTTCCCTGGCAGCAGTGCCCATCTGAGGCCCCATCAAATCCTCCGCTGCACAGCAGAACAGGCTCCAACCTACAGCTTGGTGTTGAGGTGGAAGAAGTGGGGTGCCGCATAGGTTGTGACGGGTGGCATGTGCCAGGTGGATGAAGCTGGACCCAGTCTGTTGTGGAGGACAGTGTCATAGGATGTGGAAGGGAAGTGCATCAGGCTAGTAGCCATGGGTGAGGAGGGGCCTGTTGTAGCCAGGAGATGGGCTGGGAATGCTGGGATGACCAGGGGGTTGAATGGGAGTGTAGCCTGACCCTTCAGAGGGTCTGGGCCGCTGGTGAAGTTCAGGGGACACCTCAACATGGTACCCCTGTAGGCCTCCGGAGGAGTGGGCCCCAGGGCTGGGCCCAGTAGGCAGGAGACAGCCAAGCCAGGTGCTGCAGGCTTGACCCCGCACCCCTTGGCGTCCACCTCCTTTAGAAATGGAGACACCGCCCTTAGTTTTTTGCCACCATGAGCAAATGCCTCTTCTTCCAAGCTGCGCTTATTACCAAGGCCTGGGCTACTAGGGATGGGGGGTGGGGCTCCAGGGCTCTCAGCAGGGACCTTGGCCATGGGGGATACCCAGCAGGCTTTGGGCTTGGGGTAGAAATTTTTCTTCCTGAGACTGCCTTTATGGAATGCAGAGGGGCGGTTGGCATCCCCGCCCCACACCAGCTGGGGCTCTTTGGTTGGCGGTCCTTCGTCTTTACCAGGTGGTCTCAGCGGCATCCTGTCTTTAAGGCTGGAGAAAAAGTCTCTGGGGTGCTGGCTGACAGGCTTCACCACCTCGGTGGGGTACGTATGAAAACAGCCTGAGAAAGTGGGGGCTGCAGGGCAGGGGCCAACCTGTGCCTCCACCCTGACACCACCACCAGGGGCCTGCAATCCTTCCTGGGGGGTTAGCTGGCGTTCAGAATTCTCAGCCGTGGGCTCTCTTAGGTTCTGGGGGCTTTCTTGAAGGTCCTTGTTGGGGCTCCTTGCTCCGTGGCGACAGCCCTCTTCTTGGCACTGTAAGGCCTCTGCCTTGCTGACCTGGGCCAGGAGTTTCTTTTTGGCCAGTGGTGACATGATGCCATGTGCCCCTTTGCAGTAAAAGTTAGACAGGAGCCGCTTGTAAGCTTCAGGGCAGCCACTAGCACGCGGGAATGGAAGAGAGGGCCCAGAGGCTGGGCCCAGCTGTTCTGTGCTATCCCTTGAGGGTCCCTGGCTGGGAAGCTGTGACTGGCCAGTGGCATCTGATTTGGTCTTTCCTGGCATGGTCTGAAATAAGAAAAAGCCTTGTCTTAGGGTTGGGTACAAAACCGTGTGTCTAACCTGAAGGCCTGGAGGCAGCAGGTCCTCGGAGAGCACCTAGCAGCGCCACTCAGCCCTTACAAGGTCTAAAGTTTTCCAGTGTGGCTTGTCCCGAGCAGATGGAGCCTAGCACCCCGCAATTCCAGGGTCCTGGGAGCAGGTGTCAGCCACTCTTCTGAGAACCCAAAGTTTCATCAGCTCCTGCCCTAGCCGAAGGTTCCTGATATTCCGAGCAGGAGTCAGCGGCCATGGCCACAGCAGCATGGAAGCTATTAAAGTAGCCTCACTACTCGGTGCCTACCTGGTCCACTTGCCTCTCCTCTGAGTCCTTGGCCTTCTTGGGCTTCTCAGTGGTCCCATCGTCCCCCCTCAGCTCCTTGGCCATCTTGTACTGCTTCCTGGGCTTGGTGGGGGGTAGCGGTTTGTCATCCTCCCCCTTCAGGTGCCGCACATACGGGAGGACCAGCCTGGGGGTGTGGGGGGGGGGGACAAGTGTGTTCAGCAGGAACCAAGTAGCGGCTCCTCACAGCAGGCCTCTGCTGGGGTCCTCTAAGGCCCCATGCTCCTTCCTGCCAGTGCACACAGCTCTCCCCAGGCACAGGACTCTGCTTCCTTCTCTGGACGCCAGCAGCACACCTGTCTCTAGGCTGTCTTTGCACTCCACCCCAGCACCCCTGCCAAGACCCCGGAAGGGGAAGGCCTGAGCATGCTGCCCCTACCTCTCATAGTGGCGGCGTGTGCACGTGGCTGCGCTGGTGCTGCCGGGGCTGCCCCCAAGCTCATCATACACATTCTTCCAGAGGCGGCGGCCTGTCACCTGTGAGACCCCAGACAAGACGGGCTAATGGGGACCCTCTCAGCTCCAGGTGTCCCCTGAAGGGAGGGGATGAGAGCTGACTCTAGGGGTTCCTTCTCCAGCCCTGGGCACCCACCAGCTCCTAGACATAGCAGTTTTGGAGCAGCAGAAGGTAGGGCAGAGGTAGGGACGCAAAGCACCCAGTCCCTCCTCCCATAGCATGCAGGCTGGATCGGAGTATTCTGATTTTCCTAGCATCTGCAGGCAAGAGCAGCCCTGCTGACCACTGTGGTCTCTAGCTCCTGCTAGGGTATGGCTGAAGCTTGAGTTCAGCAAGGGACTAGGGAGTCCTTCCTTACCAGCTCATAGGCCCCCAGCTTCTCCACTGCCTTGTAGATCTTCCACAGGTTAACTGAAGGCAGGAGGCAAGACAGACCATCAGGCTCTGCCACTCCATGCTACCAGACCGGGCGGGCAAGCTGGCCTGATGGCCACGGGGATGGACCCCATCCACCCCTTGCTTTCGGGGAGCCACCTTCCTCAGGCTATCCCCATGGGCTGGTGGCATCCAGGGTCACCAGGAGCAGAGGTACCTTTCCTGCTCTCCTGCCTGGGGAATCCCCTGTCCCCCCCTCCCCTGCAACACACCCACCGCCCCTACACCCCTACCCACCCCCTCAAGGGACGCACTCTGCTTGAAGCCAAGATGAGGCACCCTCTCGATGGGCGTGTGTCGCTCCTTCATGAACTTGTAGAGGCTGACCAGGAAGGCCTGTTCTTCCTCCCGCTCCCCGCCTGCCTCAGGGGAGTCCTGGGGAAAGAGCAGGAGGCACGAATGGGCCCCACTGATGGGCAGCTGGACACTGGTGACCACCGCTGTACAAAGGAATAAGTGCCTAGGTCCCAGCCACATGCTACCAGGAACACCTAGCCTCCTGTCCTGGGTCACACAGTACCCAGGCTTAGGTCAAGGGCTGGAATCCAGAGTTCCAACTCCTGACAGCCTAGAAGTGGCCACAGGGGCGGCCCTCAGTCCTCCAGGGCAGGACCGTTTTTCTGTCTTGCTTTGATCTGTTTTACCCTCAATTCCTGGGAGGCAGGCTCAGTGTCCCTAAACAGTTTGGCAAACGCTAGATGCACATAGGGTGGTGGCAGGGAAACTTTAATCCTAGCACTCAGGAGGCAGAGGCAGGCAGATTTCTGAGTCTGATGTCTACACAGTGAGTTTTCAGTCAGCCAGGGCTACAGAGAAACCATGTCTCGAAAACCAAGAACAAAACAAACGCTAAAAAAGCTAAACACACAAGGGCGCTCAGTGCTTCTTGGTACCCAGAGGCCTGCCGCTTCCCGTGTGCTGCTTGATGGACAGGTGGGAATCTCTCTTAAGACCTCGGACTCCTGTTTGTCCGCTTCGTGACCAGAGTCCAGGTGGTTAGGTTTACAGAGAGATCTGCTACAAATCTGGGTGACAGCTTGCCTTGCCTAGCACCCAGATCCTGCACCCTCCAGTGTGGGCTCCGGGCAGCTCTGTGGCAGGAGGCAGGCGCCTGCTTCCCCCTCATCACTCAGAGCTTCTCAGGGTCCCTAGAGGCTGAGCCCAGCAGGGAAGAGGGCCAAGGGTTTATCCAACTCACCTCCAGCTGGATGGGGCTCTGGCTCCTACCCTGCTCACCATTGGGCTTGGGGGACACAGGGAGCTCCAGGGGGGTACCTTCTTCTGACGGCTCTTTCTTTCCTTTGGCGGGAGGTGCTGCTGGGAGAGAGGAACAAAAAGGGAGAGGGCAGGTGAGATGCAGGTAGGAGGAATGGTTCCCTCACATCAGCCAGGGAAAGGGGGAGCGCCACAGTTTCCTCTGCTGGCCAGTCCCGGCTGCCACACTCTAAACACACACACACACACACACACACAGAGGCTTGCCCTGCTCCAGCAGCCACGTCTCTGTAGGAAACCCTCAGCCTCCTCATTATTGTCCAGGATCAAGCAGAAGAGCCTGGGTAGGGTGTGTTGCATAGACACACTCTCCAAAACCTGCCCATGTTCAGGCAGAGAGCACGGCAGTAGCTCTGCCGAATGCTGCCAGGGCTCTGCCTATAGGGTCCCACCACCAATGGCCCCGTAGCTCCAGGCTGACCTCACTAGCAGGGCTCTGAGCACCGTTCAGGTCAGCTATAATCCCTCCTCCCGGCTGGCCTTTCCCAGCTCCAGCTAACTCCAGCACTCCTGTCCTTCCCTTTCCTGTCCATCACGACTGAACTGTGACCATCCTGTTCAAGACAGATGCCAGGTGAAGGAGAAGGATGGAGGCTCGCGGCTTGTGATGATGGCTATGGTGTCATGTTGTTTAGTGACAGCTCTGGCCTACGCAGGGCATGGTGAAAGGGTCACAGATTGTCCACTCCAAGAAACAGCAATCCACGTTGCCTCAGGTGATGAGGCAGGCTGGCATCAGATCCGGACCAAATCCTTTTAATTAATTAGTTAACTGAGACAGTTTCTCCCCGTACAGCCCAGGCTGGCCTAAAATATACAGCAATCCTCCTGCCTCTGCCTCCTGAAGGATGGGGTTATAAGCATGTGCTACCATGTCCAACTAAACAGGAACTTGTTTTGTTTCCATTATACGAGGCAGGGTTTTATGTAGTCCAGACTGCAATTCGCTGGGTAGCCAAGTATGACCTTGAAGCCTTGCTCCTTCTGTCTCCACTTTTGCTTTGCTGCAACTGTAGGCAGGTGCCAGGCCACCTGGCCTAGAAACTCACAGCTTTTAGTAATCTGTTCTTTGTGGTTTGGGGGATGGTACCTAGACATTCTAGGCAAACGTGTTTTTAAATCCCCCCCCCCTTTTTTTTGGTTAGCATACAAAGCAATAGATTTTACTCTGGCATTTCATACATTTCATTATGCTTTATTCTTCTCTTCCATCCCTCTAAGCACTTTCTACTAAGCTACAGCCCTTGGTTTCTGAAATGGTCTCGTAATATAGCTCAGGCTGGCTTTGAGCTGGTGATTCTTCTGCCTTTACCTTCAAAGGGCTAGGATTAGAGGTGCGAGCCATTGCACCTTTTCCCTTTTCTTTTTGTAATCTGGTATCAACTCCAGCCCAGGGAACCCTTGTCACTGGAAGCTATATGATTTTCCCATCAGCATGGGCAAAAAGAATCTCCCATTTTCCTATCAGCCAGGCAAAAGAGAACCTCCTTGTGTCTGGCGGTGGTGGCACACACCTTTAATCCAGCACTTGGAAGGCAGAGGCAGAATCTCCCAGTTTGAGGCCAGCCTGGTCTACATACAACATTTGGGGCTACACAGAGAATCCTTGTCTTGAAAAACAGAAGAAGAGGAGGAGAAGTAAGAGGAGGAAGAGGAATAAAAAGACCCCCCTTGAGGACACTGGTCCCACAGCCACATGACCCAAAGGACCCGGCGTTAGGATGCTGAAAGGCCCTCCCCTTGATAGTTAGGCACACAAGTGCAGCCATCCATGCCTGTTTGCTCACATTGTGTGGGTCCCTGACTCTGGGTCCCTGGCTTTGCAGGTAAATTCTCTCATTTAGTCCCAGGAGGGATCCCCTTTTAAA
Organism: Pachyuromys duprasi; assembly: GCA_028658305.1. NCBI lineage: Eukaryota > Metazoa > Chordata > Mammalia > Rodentia > Muridae > Pachyuromys > Pachyuromys duprasi. Next base: position 6,627,976 of record CM053756.1, read on the forward strand.
GAGGGGAAAGCTGAAGCCAGATAGGTCAAGAGGCTCAGTATCTCCCTAGGGCATCAGAACTCAAGATTCAGTAGGGCTGACCACTGGTTCAATGACTGTGGTTACAGTCACTACTGGCAAAGACCTCATGAAGTGTCCAAATACACTCAGAGCTGCTCATCCTCACTCCTGTGTCCATCTAAAGCAACTTGGATACCCTCTTAGACGGCTATTGATATTTAGTTCATGGCCAGTTCCCAGAAGCCCCAGGGCCTCACAACTGCCCTCCCTTTTCTACCACATTCTTTGAAACTCTGTGCCTCAGTCTTTGCTTCTGTGACCTGTGCCCAGGGAGAAAAAGGTTCTGGGGTGGGGGTGGGGTCTTTCGCCACCTCTGGGTGACTCTAAAGTCTGACAACCAGATACACCTCTTGCTCTGGCGTGGGGCCTCTGCACACTCCTATCTCCCTTCCAGCTTGCGCCTCAGCTCCCGGGCACAGGCACCAGGGACTCTCCATCCACAGCTTAGTGAGACCTGGGCTTCCTGGTGCTAAAGAGTTGTCCTGTAACAGTCCTGGATCTTAAAAACTAACACGGTTGGACCATGACAGCACCTGGAGCACTTTAAGGCTGCAGCCTACCGGCCTGAGTGAGGCTCCATCAGACTCCAGAATCCCAGGGACTCCCATGGGCTGCAGATGGACAGCTGCCAGTCCGATGATCTCTAGCCCTATGCTCATCGCAGTTCTGGGATGTGTAAGCTTGCTCAGGGAAAAATCTCCTGGGGTAGGCCACTCATGTTACCTGGAAAGGAAGTCGCCAATCCAAGCTGTTTGACCCCAAATGGAAAAGAGATCAGAGCTCCCGCCCTGAGCCACAAAGGGAAACATTCTCTTTATCACTATATCCTGAGTCCCCAAATGAACTTGGTGTCCATTCTCTTCTGGCCAGGGCTGTCACTCTCCCTGTCCCTGGTAGGACCTTCTGGGCCCTGACTCCTGCATTAGATGATAGGGCAGCTTACCCTTTGTCCTGTCCCTGGCATTCCTAACCCCTCATTTCCCTAATCAGTTATGGATATGGGTTCCAGGTAAATCATTTGTACGAAAGGTTCTGCCATGAAACCCACAACCATAGACTGAGACGGTGTCCCCACCTGCCTGCCTGACTCCTGTAACTGCTGGCCCAAGCATGGAGTAGCCAGCTGAGTTCCATCTTCAACTCTACAAGGGGTGGGAGTTGGTCCCCACATCTCAGAATCACCCTGCCTATGAGGTAGGAGAAACTGGCCTTTTCCTACTTGACTGCCGCTGCCATGAACCAAATCCTCGTCTACCTCACGGCTTGTGTACAGGATCCCTTCCCGGCCAGTGCTTTGATGTCCTACTTGTGATACAGAAGAAGGCTGGTACTTCAAAAAGACAGCCTCTGCTTTGCACAACGCCATTCACACAGGGCGTTTTCTATCCATGAAACAACAATGATAACAGGGATTGATGCTTCCTTGTAGCACATCTAAACTCCCTTCTGCTCTGACGTGTGAGGTGTGAGGTTGGGGTCTACCCATGTTTTCCTCTGCTGGCCCAGTGCTTGTCAGTCCGGGCAGAGTTACGCCCTCTGCGGCCGATGAATGCTGCTTTCCCCACAACCTCACACTTGAGGAAAGATGCCTGGGGTTGTTCCTAGACCTTTTATTCTCTTCCACTAACATGGAGTGATACATCCATGGGCAGTTTCAGTTTTTGTAGCTTGATGAAAGAGTTCACTACACAGAGGTCAAGCCTCCCTCCAACATTCCTCTTTGCAACGCATTCCATCCGAAACTCAAGATGGTGTAGGCTTGGGCTCTAAAGCAGCTGTTCTCAACCTGTGGGTTGAGATTCCTTTCACAGGGGTGGCATATCAGATATTTACACTACAATTCATAACAGTAGCAAAATTACAGTTATGAAGTAGCAATGAAATAATATTAAGGTTGGGGGTCACCACAAAACATGAGGAACCATCTTGAAGGGTTGTAGCATTAGGAAGGTTGAAAGCCACTGCTCTAAACAAACAAACAAACACACACACACCAGTGGGATTTTGGTTGAAATGCACTTAAACCGAGAAACAGCTTTATTCCTGCTCTGCTCCTTCATGCAATGGCAGGGCTTTACTCCATCGTTCCTTGGGCTTCCTTACCCCATTGTCCATACAAGAACCCAGGGAGATGGCGATGAAAGCAGGACAAAGTCTTTCCTAGCCCCCAGGGGCAGGGGTACAGGAGTAGGACTGCTGCCGCCTTTCCTGGGTTATGACTGACCTCGATGGACTCCAAGCTATGAGAAAGCTTGGCCTCTCGACTCCAAGCTACAGCACCGAGGGCCGGGACTCAGTCCCTCTTTCCAATAAGAGCAAGCTTGCCAAAGCTGGTGTTTCCAAGCCACTCCCTATTTTCCTTTATGCTTTAGCTATGCTTCACCAAAGCTAATCTCTTCTGGGCTGCCTGGGGCTGGGCATCTTACACAAGCCTTCCTGAATCTTCCTTTTAACACATGTCATGCCTGAGGCTCAGAGAGGTCAAACAACTGGCCGCATGGTCACACAGCTTTCCAGTGGCAAAGTTGAGATTCTAAACTACAGAGGTTTGATTGTGCCAAGAGCCAGAACCCCCAGATCTAGAGGACAGGGAGACCAACCTTGGCTTTCTCACCTGAGCTCAGAGGGTATACACTAACCCACATGCCTGAGTGGATCTGTGCAGGGCCATCACTTTATAGTAAGAATAGGTCAGTGTGAATGACTGAGCCAGCCAGGCCCAGCACAGGAAGGGGCAGAAGCTCTATAGTGTGAATCAACGTGCCTGGCCTCTGCCTCTTTCAGGCCCCATCATCTTGCAACACAGGGTTACCTGTGCAAACCTTATAACCTTTAAGGGAGGAAAGCCGTTGGACACTACTGAGGTTCACTGAAGCAGTGGTAACCCGCTGTCTAGGTGGACAAAGGCTCCGTGTAAAAGGAGGAAGAGGAGAGTAGCAATAGTGAGCTGAACCTGACAGAAGAGTCTCTGAAGCAGTGGGTGAGTGCAGAGCTATCAAGAGGCCCTGTGAGCCTGACCCCTGCGAGCCTGGCCCCTACCCTGGCAGCCAATGAGCTGAGATCAGATGAAACTGTGCAGGACACAGGAAGCAGAGGGGGCTCTAGGGCCATTTGGGTGCATTTCTGCTTGTTTTTTTGTCGGCTTGGGACAGGGTTTCTCTATGTAGCCCAGACTGGCCTTGAACTTATGACTCCTGAGTGTTGGGACTATAGACATGCACCACCATGCCAAGTAGGGTGCATCTGTTACCACCCCCATCACTGTCTCTAGCTTACTCCCATCATCTATAAGATGGTGTGCTAGGCTTAGTGGCCGGCTTTCTAAGCCGAACAAAGCAAGAAGTGAGATCTCCCTCACAAATGGCAGTAGAAAGTGTGTGCATACACCCTCGCTGACACCTGCCTGTCCCCATCGTGTCTGATTCTCCCTGGAGTACTCCTGACAGGCTGACCTAGGTATTTGGGAAGAGGATGCTTGCTCTGAGAATCCTGGTGCTTGGAGAAGCAGCATCAAGGCTGCACACCTTCCATGAGCTGGCCTGCCAGGCCTGGGCCCCACTTTCCCTCCCTCTCTCTTATTTGCCTACCCCAGTCACCCTTCTTGTGATGGGAAGGAAGCGACACTTCCTTTCATGAAAACTCACTGACTGGGAACACTACGTCAATTACAACAATGATGGCAACAGCAACGTCAATAACAACCGGCAGACGCGGCCCCACCCCCTTGCCTGAGGTTGTTGGCTTAAGTTTCTCTTAGCTCAAGCTGCAGAGGAAACAAAGAAGGCCTTTGAAGCGGTCAGTCCACTCTGTGGCCCAGAAGCCTGCTGCCTGGCATTCTACTCCTTGGGCTTGCTCCAGTAGGCAGTTTGGGGAGGGGTGGTCCTGCCAAGAGCCAGCCTTGAAGACAGCTGGACAGGAGTCCAGGGCACAGAGCCAGCCACAGCCTCCTACCCTTGGCACCTCTGCCAAGGCAGGGAGAGGTGAGCTGTGTGTGGCTAGAGACCAGATGAGAGCCCTAAGAGGTACATAAAGGCAGAGAGGGGTGTAAGGACAACGGGCCGTTTTGAGATTCCAGACTCCCACTGCTACCCAGCCCTGGGATCTCCTAAGAGAACCTCCTCCTGGAAGGACTGAGTTCCCACGGCCTCAGCCCTCTGTCCATATGTTTGGTGAAGACAGAGCCCTATATACGGCTCAGGTTTCTGGTTTTCCCACCCTACCTATGCAGAAGCAAGCCTCGGAGGGCGACTCAACAGTAGAGGTAGATCCCCTACACGGGTACTTCCCTACATCACCACTTTCCCATTCTCCTCCCACTCTCCTCACCCTAGCCTGCTACTCTGGTCAAAGAGGGAATGTGGACCATTGTAGGCAGCTTCCCATCTAGGGCAACAGAAGGCCACCAGGAAAGGAGAGAAAGGCAAGGAGTCTTAGAAGCCCGGCCCTCACTCACTGTCTGACCTGAGCCTGTCACTATGACTCAGTTTCTCTGACTGTAATAAAAGATGGGTGGTGGGGGAGTATAGAATCCTAAGGTCCATTCTGCCTCTGTCATTTCAAGTTCTATGCGGAGCAGTCAGTCTGGACTCTGTAAGTGCTGTGGAGACCAGACCCTCGAGCTAACACCTCCCACCCTCCCCTGCTCTGGCATCCTCTTTAGGCGCTGAGACTCAGATGTGCACTGATTGCCAACAGTGCCCGTGGAGTGGGTCAAGGAGCACCTGTTACCCTCCTTTGGCTGCTGCAGCCCCTCCTCTGAAATGCAAGGCTCTGCAAACAAGGCGATGCAGGGTAGAGGAACACAACTCAGGGTGAAGTCGAGCCCTTCCCGGCCCACCGTCGGCCTCACTGCTCCTGTAGGCCAGGGTGTGGGGTGTGACCCAGCAAGGGGGCGACGCCTGGGCAGTGTGGAGGGTTGCAGATGCCATGGCGTGGTTGTGGCCCCAGTTCACGCTAAAGGAAAGCAGTCTGTGCTTCTGCCCTCTTTTCACTAATCAGCGAGAGAGTGTGAGTGAGAGAGGGCGGGAGAGAGAGAAGAAGGAGCTGCGGACCCGAAGCCATCAAACCATCAGCAAGTCCCTCGGCAGAAAGAGGAACCGTTGATTCTTCAAAGCGCATTGAGCAAGTTCTTCAAAACCCGCGCAGTCACTTTCAGGAATCGCGGCCGCAGTGGGAAGCGCCGCGCGCGGCCAGGCGCCTCGGGTTCTGAGAAGCGCCGGGCTGGCACGGGGCAGGGAGGGGCCCGCGGCCGAGAAGCTGCTGCTGACAGCTGTCACAACAAATGGGCCCAGAGCAGCTCGAGATTGAAACCGCAGCAGGAAGTGTGGGCGGCTCAGTGAATTTCAGTCCAGAGCCGGAGAGGAGAGTTTCGAGATAAACGCCTGGGAAGCCCCTGGCCGCCCCGACTTTCCACGAGAAGAGAGCACGCAGACAGCCGGGTCGCCCCGCGGACTGCGATCGCCCCGGGACCCCAGCCCCCCGACCTCCGCGCCGCCCGCGAGCCGCTTACCCATGGCCCGGCGAGATCCCGCGTCAGCGACCGGAGCCCCGCCGCGAGCGCAGCCGCCTCGTCCCAGCGCTCTCGGCGCGACTGACTTGCGGCGCCGCTCGACTGCCACCTCCCCGCGGACCCGCCCCCAGACCCGCCCTGCTGCGCTCTGGGCTTCCATTGGCTGATCCTGTTTTCAAGGGCGGGGATAACTCCGCCCCTTGAGCCCGAGGAAGTCTGGGAATGGTAGTTTGCGCCCCCTTAACAGTGTGGTGCTGCTGCAGGACACTTAAGAGTCACGGCCGCCCCTGTGTCTGTTGATTTCCCTAGAGGCCAAATTAGTCTTAGACAACTGCCCGCTCTCTGCAGCGTGCCAAAGACTGGGTGGGGTTAAACAAAGTGCTTCTGACTTTGACCTGAAGTGGTTGGTCCTGGACGGTTCCATCCTATCCAGCTTCACATAGAGAGGAGGGTACTGTCAGCCTACCAGGGGCCAATCTAGAAAGTCCGTGGCCCAGGCCTAATGCCCCAGGCCTGCCCGTAGTGCCCGTGTCCACATAGGTCAAGTAGACTGACGGCCACAAGCTGAACCGTGCAAAGAGGAAGTGAGGGATATGAGGATGAGGTGAGTGGGGACAAGAGGAGGCAGGGCAGCTATCTGGACTTGTGTGGGTTGTAGAAGATGAAGCCCAAACAAGATTTAAAAGCAGAAAGCTTCCGCACCTGTAAAGCTTGGACTTGAACTCTGTTCCTGGTATGTAGTTGACATCCCCAGTATCAAAATCTGTTGATTAATATTTAGACAGCTCTGTGCGTTTCACATCATCACTGTCCTCCTTTCATAGAATGAAACAGGGCTGGGAGATTAATTACCTCATATAACTGGTACATGGTGGGGCTAGCGCTCAACCTAGGCACAGAGGAGGAGGACTCTGTAGGCACACACCCCTTCCCCTTCCCGACATTTCAGTGTTCCAGTTTACAATGAACAAACAGACCAGCCTGCGTTTGGTTACTCTGACCCTCTGGGCCATATCCACGGGCTCTGGAACCACAGATCTGCAAACTCAGCCCGGAGCAGGCACTTCTCTTGGGATAATTGTAACAGCCAATGCTTGCAGATCTGGTAACAGACACATTGTTGTCAATATTTATTAACTGCTCAGAATAATCACCAGCGTAAGGATTGCAACAGTGCCTCCCACATCCAAGATTACAAGCCACACTCCACCCCAGGAGATCTGAGACTCTGACAGAGATGTTATCTACCAATGGATACCACCCGGAAACTTCACAGGCTTCTCCTTCCACGTTATCCATTTGGTAAGGATTGACCGGGCTATCCATAGTCCAGGCTAGAGATCCGAATGCTGCCTCCAGTGTCACAATACAGAGCCCCCACCACCTCCCGGATGGGATGCTTCCATCAGTGAGGTACTCACTACCTTACAGAGCCACAGCCAATCCTACGACTGGATGGGAGGAGCCTGCCATCTAGGCAGGGCTGTTTGTGCAAGCCCTCAGCAAGCCAACACCTGTGTGGGGCAACCTGAGAACAATACGATCCAAATTTAATTGTCTCCCCAGGCAACTGTTTGCAACAGAAAGTAATTTACAACAGCTAATAAATCCTGCTGAGGAATGATACCTCCACTTGCCTTCCTAAAAGCACAAACACGTTGCTCAAGCTTCTGTTTCTGCTCACAGCCACTTCCTCCATCACCCTCCATCCATAGAACACCAGCCCAGGATAGCAGTGAGCAGTCACTAGCCCCTTCCTGTCTTGGTTGTCTCTCTGCCAGCCTCCAGAAGAAAAACAAACACCGCTAACATGTAAACGCATTCTTGGGGGGGGGGGAACATTGAGGCTAAATCAGTCCTCTCTGGCCCTGCCCCAAATCCCGTTCCCTCCCTCTCCTTATCAGATTGGATAGTCTTTCAGAATGTTCCTTACTTATTTTCATAAATACATGTATCCATGGTGTAGTAAAACGTGTAACTTTGTTTAATGTGTGTTTTTAGCTGATACAATTCTGATCCTTTGTGTCATAGACTTGTCTACAGTTAAAATACAGATCACACAGATCAGCGTTAGCATCTACTACTGTCTGTGCCTTTATGTGATTTCTCAAGAGGCCCCCCTCCCATTACCTGAATTCTGCTGAGAAACTTCTAGATGTCTTAGGGCACTTTTGGGAAGAGAGGAGCTAAGACTACCTTCTAACACCTCGTCCATCTCTAGGGGCCTGGCTTTGGGGGTGCTTCTCATCCTGGAGCTTTCAGGCCTGGAGAGGTTAAGCAAGCTGCTGGAAGTCACACAGGAAAGTCCGTGCCACGCTTCAGAAGAGCCCTTCAAAGCCGTTCAGTGCGCTCAGAAAACAGGACAAGCAGCCTGTCTTCCCCCTGTTTCTGCTCTGTTCCCAGGCTCAGCAGTTGCAAAATACCCCTGGGGCCTTGTTTTCAAAGGGGAGTGAAGTGGGGGAGTATTTTTAACTGTTGGCCCTGCCTGCCTCTCCACTGCCCCCACCCCTGTGCTAGCTGTCCAGGAAAGGCTCGATTCACAGTGGCATTTGCAACTCATGGAAAACAACAAATGCTCGAAATAGACCGTACCCAAGTCCGGGAATGGAAAAAATGGGCTCATGGTTTCAAATGCGTATTTTAGAAAGAGACAAGAATAGCTTTTGGCCTTTGGGGACAGGCTAGGGATGAGGGACTGGGGAGGTGGTAATGCTGGGATAGGGTTGAGTCCCAGATTGCCAAGAAACAATCTCCTAGGAGAAGAGGTATGCTCACTGTTCCCGCTGTCCCCAGCGTTAAAAGCAAGTGCCCCAAGTCCCCTCTGTACCTCCCACTGAATCTGGAACAGCTTCCTGTGTTGAGTTAGGGCTGGCTTCGTGGCTGGGGGGCTCCCTGGACCTCTCCCCACCCAACAGAAACCCAAGATGACAAATTTGCACCTGAACGGTGACAGTTGAATCCTCCTGGGGTAGAGAAGAATTTGGGGGTTTCACCTGCACTCTTACCTAGCCCAGATGTACAATCTTGGGGAGTTGTTTGCCCTCTAAGAGCCACAGGGGACTTGTCAGAGGAGGCAGGGATAATGCTATGCCCGCCCATCCATCCATCCATCCATCCATCCATCCATCCGTCTAACATGTGTCATGTAGTCCTGTGTGCTGGCATCAAATTAGACAGTTATAGCCACTAACAGACAGCAAAGGGCACGCTGGAGGATCAGCATAGTGTTATATCCACCACTGACTTACCTGGGCCGTCTCACCTGATCCCTACAAAATAGGCACTGTATTTGTCCCCAGAATTCTCTTGGGACATTGAGGAACAGAGCGCCAGACCGTCTCGGCCACAATCTAGAAGAAGTAAGGAAAGTTGACTATGCCCTAGGTCCTAGGCACAGGGCAACCAAACCTTGGTTCCTTGTGACAAGGTAAATGGAGACTGGGGAAGTACTTCAGTTTACATCAGGGTAGCCGTTTTACTTAAGATCTCAGAGGACCCTTCAATCCCGTTCGAATGTTCTTGACTGTTCCTCCCATTTGGCAGATAGATTAAACTCAGACACTCACTTCAGTGACTTCTGCTTCCACCTAACCCTGATCTGTGCTCAGCAGCTCGGGGATGGGGAGCGCTGGGGTTGAGCCCAGAGTCAAAAGAGAACTGCATCTCCCAGGATGCCTTGCTAGAAGGGGGCGTGTAGGGGCGGAGTCGCCACTCACTGTAATTTCTTGGCATTGGAAGGGAAAGGGGGAGTGGAGGAGGGGGTATTCAAAAGTAAGGAGAGAGAATCAAAGCCTCAAGCGTCACGTCTAGGAATAGCCTCGGAGCCAGGCCAAGTCATTATCGACGATGAGTAATCCGGTTAAGTCATTTCTCTAAACACCATTCCTTGTAAGAGAATTAAAATATCAGCTTACATCAGAGCGGGAGAGGCGGGCTCCGGGCCCGGGCAGCAGCGCCAGGAGCGGGAGCGGCTGGCGGGCTCCGCGTTCGGCCTGCCTGGGACGGGAGCAGAGCGGAGACGCGTGCCCGGGCGCTGCCAGACCAGGCCGGGGCGGGAACCGGCCCGTGGGGGAGGGGAGCAGCAGGCCAGGCCTCAGTTTACCAAGGTTGACGGCCCCGCGATAGGATGGAGCTGGGTTCCCTCTCTTCAGTGCTTCGCCACTCATGCCTGGAGTTCTAGGACTGGTGTCTGGAGAGCTTCAGGGACAAGTGAAGGGCTAGAGGCAGAGAAGGGTCCCCAATGTTCCCAGAGTACTTCCTCCTGACTGCTAGTCACAGACAATACTTAAGGCTAGCAAGTCTAGCCCAGCCCTAAATTCCTTGTGACGATTTGGTTAGCCTCTTTAATTAATTAATTTTAACGAGGCAGGGTTTCACTATGTAGTGCAGGCTAGCCTTAAGATCTTCCAGATCTTCATGCCTGAGTGCTGAGGTTAGAGGCGTGCAGCGGCACACCCAACTAGGCACCTTGCTGTATTGTTTTTTCGGTACTGAGATTTGAACTAGGGTTTCAAGGAGGCTAGGCAAGCGATCTCCCCCTGAACTGCATCCGCAGCTGAGTTAGGCACTGTAAAGAATCTTGGACTCAGGAACCACGTGAAGGAACACTTCCCAGTCCTGGCTGCCTCACTTGCAGGTGGTGTGACCCAAGGTTCTAAGCACTTTTCCCGTGGCTGAGATGGGCTTAGCAGGGACCAGCTTGCGAGCTTCCTGTGAGGTTGGAAAACAGGCCTTTAGGGTGGTCAGGGCGGCTTGCTCTGTGGACATAGCCTCTCGACAGGGCAGATTCCCTGTGTGGATTTGCCTCTTCTCGGTTCCCGGCAGCAGTGGGTTCCTATCACTCCAGGATTCTGAAGGTCTGGGTTTGAGGGCCAGCACCTGGTGTCAGTTCTTACTGACAGAGCCTCAAGGGGTGGGGTGGGGGAGACATTACATGATGAGAGACCAAAAGCCTGAGTGTGTCTCCTCTGGTCTCTCCACAGGGACTCCATCCCCGACCGTGACAACCCTCTCTAACCCTGATCACTCCCCAGAGTGTTCTGTCCCTGCAAGCACCATCATTTTCATACTCCTGATACCTGACAGTATGATTAAATATCAGCAGTGAAGACTTTGGGGACTCCCACATTGCATCCAAACTCTAACATCGTGTTTCTACCTCAGGGAAGAAATGGGTAAATAAATAAACCTTCAACACACAAACACAGAGAGAGATGGAAAGACACAGGCAGGCAGACAGGCAGACAACGGGCCTCTTTCTTGTATCAGAGTCCGAGCCCTGGTCACGTGTTCAGCCCAGTTCCTAGATCACCCTAAACAGAGGGGCTCCCAGGCTCTGGCCGTGGTGACATGGGGTGGGGTCCGGTGACGACTCCACCAGATCGGGCTTCCCAGATTTCAAGGCACAGCTTGAAGAACCCGTGGGTCCCTGGGTGGGGTGGAGGTGGGGTGTCCCAGGTTCTGCCCCAAATGCCTAGGAGAACTGGAGGAGAAGGTGGTGACTCGTTCCTAATCTGAGCGTCCATGTTAACTCTTTCTATGCTGGGAACTCAAGCTTTGTGGAGAGAGGTCGCTCTAACACCTGTTCCTCAAGAGGACTCTGGGGCTTTATTTGTTTGTTTGTTTTTAATTTTTCATTATGTAGCCCAGGATAGCCTCCAACTCTTGATCTTTCTGACCCAGCCATCTAAGTGCTGGGATTAAAGGTCTGCACCACCATATCTGATAATAGGGAGCTTGGGGCAGGGGGGGGGGTGTCTTTCAAATATAAAAACGTAAGGAAAGCATTCAGGCTTGGAGGGGCGCTGGCTTTGCTGGTGTAAGAACACATTCTTTCCTACAGTCCCACCCTGTCCACCGCAGGCTCAGGGTCTCTGCTTTCATTATGTCCTTATTACCCAGCTGGCAGCTGCCGCTGGCGGGGACAGCCCTTGCTGACACTGTAAGTGTTTTCTATTTGAAACAGCATCAGCAGGAAGAGTCCAGCAGGCCTGAAAGGTCCTAGTGCTACCCTCAAGCCCTGTATAAATAATAAATAAATAAATCTTAAAAAAAAAGAATTGGAAAGACTGGCCGTGAAGTGAGTTACATATTCAATAATGATCCCCAGACAAGGAGTTCATAGAAGGCTAGGGAGGAAAGCAGATGGGCCCCTGCCCACCTCTCCCACATGTGTGTGTCATGTTTGTTAGCCCTGGGACTTTTTGTTTTCTAAATTTTAAATAAACAAGGGCTTCACGAACACCCTAATATTCGGGGCACATTTTGAAACAGCTCAGAAATCCCCACACCCCCTTGTGAGTCAGTTCTAGGAGCAGTAAGCAGAACTGTTGGCTGATACAAGAAAAATTCTGCAAAATAACAGCTGGACAGCCCCGTGTCTCCAGGGATTTGAGGTGGAGACTCAAAAATATTAGCGTCCTGCTGAGGCCCCCGGGGCTCAAGGGCCCCAGGGACAGCTGGAGAGAACACAAAACGCTGCAAAAAGACCCGGTGTCAGTCTATCGCTGGTGAGGAAAATCGCTGTTCCAAACTGGTTGGGAAACATCAGATACTTTTCCATCTGTGTTTCTCTTGTTTGGGTGGCCTAAGCACCTGCTGGGTCAACCGAGCCTCCGCCCAGGACCCACCGACCCGGGACATTCCCTAGGGCAGCGGGCGCCAGTGGCTGCGCGGATATGGGATTGGGAGCTGCAGGGCCATGCGCAGGCCTGGCGGGACAGCGCTACCTGGCAGCTTCTACCATCCCATACAACTCACGGGGCTTTCGGAAAGCGCTCCCGCCCTCCCCCCCCCCCCGGCCGGATCTGAGTCAAAAAGAGGAGGTGGCTCAAACCGAAAGAATAATTCGGTTAGCCAAGGCCACCGATATTTCTTTGGGGCCCAAATAATTGCCAGGCAAGGGCTCCAGGGCGGGAGCGTCGCAGGCCCCTCGGGTGTAGCTGAAAGTCCCGAGTCCAGCACAGTTCCTTTTACCGCCCCAAAAGGGGGCCAGGAAGGGCGAGGGGCGCGCGCAAAGGGCTGATCAAAGGAACTTTGCCTTCTGCGGTCCTTGGGGGCATTTGGCAAGGGACAGGGCTCCTTCTACCCTCCCCTCACCAATTTCAAGCAAGCCCGTAGGCTACCCTAGGACTCTGTGCTCAGTGCTCTTCGCGGGCTGTGGCATCCTGAACGCTCAGTGGGGAACAATGACCGCTTTTCTGAAAGCCTGATGCCGGAGTTCTGGGGAGTCCCAGCCACTCTAGGAAGCTGCCAGCGCCCTTTAGAGAGAATACCTGAAGCCAACCTGAGAAGAACCTGTGTTCATCCATCATACCCTGTCACCAGCCCTTGGAACTGCCTAAGCACAGTTCCCTTTTCCGCCCCAAGAGTGGGGCCAGGAAGAGCAGGGTGGGGGAGGGCTGAATTAGCGTCCTGCCGTCCTGGGCATCCAGAATTGTCCAAGGCCATTTGGTTTGGTGGCACATGTCTTCTGGCCATCATTCATGTTCTTACTCAGAGGTACCAACTTCACCAGGCTTTTACTGAACTGGCATTCAAGCAACATTTATTATTTTCATCTAATTCTCAGTGGTCGAACTGCCAGGGTGAAGGGGGACGGGGCAGGAAGGGATCTCCTGGGCTCCCCTCAGCAGCTGTCCTATCTGAAGGTTGTCGCCTGTGTGGATTCTGGTCTCTGCAGAGCTGGCTTCAGCTGCAGGTAGTCCCTTGTTTTTGGGGGGTGGCCCAGGCTTTGCAGACTCAGTAATTCTCTGGCTCGGGCCCCTGCCGGCCTCAAGTTCATCTTGACCTGCCTGGAGACAGGTGTGAGGAAGAGATGCTGCTGGCTCATCTCCCTGACCACTGCAGGACACCTGGCCGGGGCCTGCTGCACGGCCGCCTGGGCCCAGCTGCTGTCTCAGCACACATTTTACCCCGTAAGCAAGATCTGTCTTGAGCTCCCAGGTAGTCAGGCATACAGCTGCTCTTACCCTGAAGAGTCCTAGAGAGGCACATAATGGCGGGGACACGGTGTTGTGTGCAGGCGGGTGTGCCTGGCATACGGAAAGCTGAGCACCGGAAGTGCCCAAGGTCATACAGGGTCAACAGAGCATCTAAGTGGGAATGCACTTGTCTGTAACCTCCAGCCTCATTCTGGGCTCTAGGTGGGCAGGCTGGCTGTCACAGCCCTTGATCTGTCAAAGGGTCTGGTGCCCTGTGCTGGTGCGACTCTGGGATCTTGCGGCAGCTCCTAATACTTGTACTAAAGTGTGATTGGTGGTTTGGGGCAGGGAGGTGCCTGTTAATGCCAAGGTGAAGGGAGCTTTTGACTCCAGGAGATGGCTGGCAACATCTTCCCCTTAAGACACTTGCCTGACTTGAAGGCAGGACAGGAAGCGGGGGCGGCTCTACATTATCGTGGTCTGCTTTGGGGAGCCTCTTGGGTCTGGTGGACAAATACGGGTCTGTCACTGAGGGGCTGCAAGGGCTACAATGGAGCCAGCATAAAAGAATTGGTGCTTTGGGGGTCCCTCACCCCCTCCTTAGTGGTGAGGAGGTACAGCGGTCGGGAGGTACAGGTTGCACTCGCTGGTGAGTGAATGCATGTGCCAATGAACTGGACTCATCCCATGTGGGAGAGCATCCTTCCGCTTTGCTGAGCAGTCAGTCTCAGGCTTATCGTCAAAGAGAAGTAGGGGAATAGAGGGGTGGTGGCTAAGAATACCAGGCTGTGTTGTCCAGCCAACGGAGCCAAGGTGAGCTGGGCAGCAGATTCCTGCTGAATCCAGAGTCTTTAGAAGACCCCTTCCTCCTTCCCATGGTGCTCCCGTCCTGGGGTCCCCAAGATCCAAGAGCTCCTGAGGGAGAAGCCTCCCAAGGGTCCAGAGTTCTAAATCCACAGGATTTTGTAGACAGGGGACCAAGGCCAAGCTGGGGAAGGAGGGCACACTGCAGCTGAGTGACAGAGCACATTCCACTTTTTCCTAAGTACTGTGGAGCCTCGGAGGCTTGGGTCCCCAAGACCAGGGGATGCAGCAGCTCCCATCTTCTGCGCTGGGGATCTCCAAGCACCCAGTGAATTCTGAGAACACTGCTTCTGATTTCTGAACGCTTTTTTCTTCCTGTGGTCGGCCCTGTTTACCGAGGACTCTGTCGCTAATCAGAATATTGAGTGAGTGTCTGTGCCCAGACACACGTGGTGCACAGGATGTTCTGGGGAATTCACTTTTCTGGGTAAGGCAGGGTTAACTGGAAGCCTGTGTTCTTAGACTTTATTGAAAACTTTTCTACAAATGATGGGCATTTCCCCCCCGCTTAGTATTTTGAAAAGTTCTACCACTTTCTAAATATGTGACCTTGGTCAAGTTACCTAACCTCAGTAACCTCAGTTTCCTTATCTGTCAAAGCTACACAGTGCTGACTCTCTAGGTTATAACAGGAAGGAGCCATGCTCAGTCTGCAGGGTTTGCTTCAGAAGCTGTCAGCACTACACTGTCCTCGCTGCTGGCCCTGGTCCTCGGGACCAAAGGATCATTTGCTCCAGTGACAGCCTCCCTGGGGTTCTGTTTCCACAGAAAAGTCAGTGTGATCCATAGGAGCCCAGGAGCCTGGAGCTGGAGCCTGTGTGTTCTCCGCGGTTGTCGCTTTCCCTGGGGAAAAAAATCAATTGGTGAAAGGAAAGCCTGGGCCCCGCCTTCCTGGTATTCACTCTGTCTCATTATATTCCCACCTGCCCTCTGAGCTTAGCCTAGGATCTGCAATTCCCATGGATGAGAAAGGGAAGGGGTACCCATGAGAAAGCGTGCGAGCTTCGGATTCCACGCAAATATAGGAGACTAAGAGGAGCCTGGGTTTCAGTCTCAGCCTGATGCACTTCGGGGAACTGGTTTGTCTTTCCTCCCTTCCTCCCTGCCCTCTTCTTTCCTTCCTCCTCTGCCTCCTTTCCTCTCTCCTTCTTTCCCTACCTCTTTTTTTCCTCCCTCATTTTTCATTTCAAGATTATGTCTTGCTGTGCTGCCCAAGCTGAGTTTAAACTTCTAGGCTTAGATATTTCTCTCTTTCAGCTCCCAAGTAGCCTGTGCCCCTGCCAGGCTCAGGAAGCCCCTAAGCCAATCCACTGACGTTCAAGCCCCTTAAAAGGCATAGTATTTGCATGGATTCTATGCACATCCTGTGTACTTAAAAATTCTTTTGTGTGTGTGGGTATGAGGTGTGTATGTGGGTATGAGGGGTGTGTGCGTTTGTACATGCATGTGCATATTTGTGTATGAGTGCAGAGGTCAAAGGACAGCCTCTGGCATTAGTCCTTGGTCCTTGTCTTCTATCTCGTTGGGGATGTTCTCATCACTGACGCATATGATAAGCTAGCTGGCCACAGGATGCTCCTATCTCTGAGTTTCATCTCACCAAAGGTGCACTAGGTTTACAGACATGTGTCCTACCACATCCAACTTTATGTGGGTTCCGGGGCTGCCAACTCACATCCTCACAGTGTGCGATGTCTTAGGGTTTTTATTGCTGTGATGAAAAACCATGACCAAAAGCAACTTGGGGAGGAAAAGGCTTATTTGTCTTATACATTCTGAGTCACAGTTCGTTGAGGGAAGCCAAGGCAGGAACTCAAAGTGGGCAGGAGCCCGGAGGCAGGAGCTGATGCAGAGGCCATGAAGGGGTATTGCTTACTGGCTTGCTTCCCAGGGCTTTCTCAACCTGCTGTCTTATAGAAGCCAGGACCCTGGGGTGGCCCCACACACAATGGGCCAGACCCTCTCCAGCAATCATTAATTAAGAAAGTGGCCTACAAGCTTGCTTGCCTACAGCTGGATCTTACAGAGGTGTTCTCTCACCTGAGGCGTCTTCCTCTCCAATGGCTCTAGTTTGTTTTGAGGTGACATGACACTAGCCAGCGCCTGTGGCAAGTGCTTAACCCCCAGAGCCGTTTCCCCAGCCCACATCCTGTCTACTGTAAAGCATCTTTAGAAGACATATTATATCTAATGCAGTGTCAGTGCTCTGGAAAATTATTCTTTAAAAACTTTTTTGAATATTTTGTCTGCATGCATGCCCGTGAACCATCTGTGTACAGTGCCTGCAGGGGCCAGAAGAGGGCGCTGGATCTCCTGACGCTGCACTGGGTTACAGACAGTTGTGAGCCACCGTGCAGGAGCTAGGAATCGAGCCCGGGTCCTCTGAAGGAGCAGCCAGTGAGACTTCAGCCTGCAAATCATTCCCATACGCCATTGTTTATGGGAAGGGGACAAGAAGAAACCCTGAACGTCTTTAGTAGTGTTGCTTTTTTAGACTATTCTGTATGTGCAGCGGGTTGCCTCTGCAGATCCGGGAACTCAGGTACAGGCTGACAACCAGCTGCGTGCACAGAATGTTCTAGGTGAGCATGAAATGAGAGCTTCGTGTGCAGTGACGCGTCTACCTCCCGCCCTCCTCTTGGGGTGTTGAGTCTTTCCGTGGTCAAGTTATATTTCTGTCATGTAAATCTGACCCGAGGGATAATATTAATCAGCATCCTCTGTGCCCCTCCCCAAGCAATGTCAAGGATTTAAAAGCTTCTCCAGCTACCTTCCTCCCATTGCTTTACATTGTCATCTAATGCTCTTTCAATCTGAGTTTTCCACCTCTGATAAAAATTAAAAAAAAAAATCAGTGACTGTTTATCATTAAAATTTGTTGGCTATTTTTGTTGGCTCTATTTTCCCAAGATACAGATGACTGTCTTCCCCCATCCCACATGCAGTATGACCTTTGCTCTCCCAGCAAGACACAGTGTGACTCCCCTCCAGCACCGGGCTAACGGTGGTGACGTGTTTGAGTCAGCGGATGTGGTGGAGGGGCACTGTGTGACTTTTCAAGGCTGTCCCTGCTTTCTCAGAACTCTTGCTTTGGATGCTCCCATGCACAGGCCACGTGTCAACTGTCTCCATTAAGCACGGTCTTGACCCAAGCACAGGATGAGCCCTCAGCACCTCAAGACTGTGCAGCAGAGGCCCCAGACATCGGAAGACAAAGTCCAGTCTCCCATCCTGTATCTTGTGAGCTGCCCGGCATCATGGGACATACCTGTAATCCCTGTACTTAAGAGGCTGAGGCAGAAGAATAAGAGTTGGAGGCCAGCATGTGGCCACATAGTGAGTTCCCAAGGAGGCTAAGGTGCATAGAGAAGCCTGTCTCAAAAGTGTTGAGACCAGGCACGCTGGTGCACACCTATAATCCCAGGATTTGGGAGGCAGAGGCAAGCAAATCTTGAGTTTGGGGCCAGCCTGGTCTACAGAGTGAGTCCAGGACAGCCAAGGCTACAGAGAAGCCCTGACTTGAAAAACGAAACAGAACAACAACAACAAAAATCACCACCAACAAAAACAAAACAAAAAACAAATAAAAACCCCCAAAAAACAAAAATTCCAAATAATAATAAAAATAACAATAATATGTTCAATTCATTTAAATAAAAAATATTGTGTTTTTACTTGATTAACTTTTTGATGGTTTGAGACAGGAAAGATAATTGGGGACATATCTGAGTTCACTTTCCTTTTTTTCCCCCCATTTCATTAACTAATTCATTTACTTTACATCCCCATTGCAGCTTTCCCTCCCTCCTCTCCTCCCTTTCTCTCTCTCTCTCCCTTTCTCTCTCTCCCCTCCCTCCATTTCTCCTCCCTTTCTCCTCAGAGAAGGAGAGACCTCCCATGGATATCAGCCTGCCTTGGCATATCAAGCTGACATGGAACTAGGCACATCTTCTCCTGTGGAGGCCAGACAAGGCAGCCCAGTTAGAGGAAGGTGATCCAAATGTAGGCAACAGAGTCAGAGACAGTCCCCGCTCCAGTTGTTAGGGGACCCACCTGAGAACCACGCTGCACGTCTGCTACATATAGGTAGGGGGCCTACAGGGTTACTCTGTGTAGCCTTGGCCGTTCTGGACTTGCTTATAGACCAGGATGGCCTCAAACGCATGAAGATTCACTTGCCTCTATCTCCCTGAGTTTTGGGATAAAAAGCATGCCCAGCTAGGGTTTTGATTTTTTTTTTTTTTTGAGACAGGTCTCATGTAGCCCAGGCTGGTCTCAAACTTGCCCTTTAGTTGGTGGATTCTTTGAGCCCCTATGGGCCCAGGTCAGTTGATCCTGTAGGTCTTCTTGTGGTATCCTGGACCTCTCTGGCTCCTTCAATCCTTCATCCCCCTCTTCTACAAGATTCGCCAAGATTGTGTTTGGCCGTGGGTCTCTGCATCAGTTTCCATCAGCTGCTGGGCAGAGCCTCTCAGAGGACAGTTATGCTAGGTTCCTGTCTGCAAGCATAGCAGGATATCATTAATAGTGTCAGGGGTTGGCTCTCTCATGGAATGGGTCTCAAGTTGGGCCAGTCATTGGTTGGCCATTCCCTCAATTTCTGCTCCATGCTTATCCCTGCACCTCTTGTCGGCAGGAGACGTTTTAGTTGGAAGGTTTTGCGGGTGGGTTGGTGTCCTGATCCTCCACTGGAAATCCTGCCTGGTTACAGGAGGTGGCAATTTCAGGCTCCGGATTCTCTTGCTAGTCTCAGCTGGGGTCACCCTCGAAGATCCCTGGAAGTTTCCCTTGTCCTGGGTTTCCAGCTCATCCCAGAGATGCCCCTCCCAGCCCACGCTGCCCCACCAAATTCAGTTTTCTCTGCCAGCTCTCTCTCTCAGTCCTCCCCGCACTTGATTCCCTCCTATTTCCCTCCCCACCTCTTCTCCCACCCCACCCTTTCTCTTACCCAGTTCCTTCCCTCCGTCCACTTCTGATATCTATTTTATTTCCTCTTCTGAGTGAGTTTTAAGCATTCTCCTTTGTCTCTTCCTCGCTGCTTAGCTTCTTTGGGTCTGTGGATTGCAGCATGGTTATCCTGCACTTCATGGCTAATATCCACTTATAAGTGAGTATATACATGTGTGTCTTTCTGGGTCTGAGTACCTCACTCAGGATGATCTTTTCTAGTTTCATCCATTTGCTTGCAGATTTCATTATGTCCTCGTCTTTAATTGCTGAGTAGTATTCCATTATGCAGATGTGCCACATTTTCTCTATCCATTCATCAGTTGAGGGATATCTGGGTTGTTTCCAGTTTTTGGCTGTTATGAATAAAGCTGCTATGAACACAGTTAAGCAACTGTCAATGCTGTATGGTGGGTGTATGCCCAGGAGCGGTATAGCTGGGTCTTGAGGTAGAACTATTCTTGATTTTCTGAGAAACTGCCAGATTGATTTCTAAAGTGGTTGTGCAAGTTTGCACTCTCACCAGCAATGGAGGGGGGTTCCCCTTGCTCCACATTCTTGCTAGCATGTGTTGTCACTTGAGTTTTTGATATTAGCTATTCTGACAGCTGTAAGATGGAATCTCAGAGGTATCATCATTCTTGATTTCAAGCTGTACTATAGAGCAATAATAGTAAAAAACAAAACAACAACAAAAAACCCCCACATGGGTATTGGCCTAAAGACAGACAAGTTGACCAATGGAATCGAATTGAAGACCCAGAAATAAACCCACACACCTATAGACACTCAATTTGTGACAAAGAAGCCAAAACCATACAATGGAAAAAAGACAGCATCTTCAACAAATGGTGCTAGTCTAATTGGATGTCTACATGTAGAAGAATGCAGATAGATCTATATTATCACCCTGAACAAAACTCAAGTTTATGTGTGTCAAAGACATCAACATAAAACCAGACACACTAAATCTGTTAGAGGAGAAAGTGAGTAAGAGCCTTGAACTCATTGGCACAGGAGACAAGTTTCTGAACAGAACACCAACAGCTTAGGCTCTAAGTTCTACAATTGATTTACTGGACCTCATGAAACTGAAAAGCTCCTGTAAGGCAAAGGATACTGTCAATAGAACAGTGTCATACAGTGCCTACAGATTGGGAAGAGATCTTCACCAAGCCTACTTTGAACAGAAGGCTAATTTCCAAAATATGTAATGAACTCTAGAAATTAGACACCAACAAACCAAATAACTTAATTAAAAAATGGGGTTAAACAGAGTTAAACAGAGAATTCTCAACAGAGGAATCTCTAATGGCCAAGAAGCACCTAAAGAAATGTTCAGTGTCCTTAGTCATCAGAGAAATGAAAATCAAAATAAATCTGAATTCACTTTACTTCTTATGAGCATATAAGCCATAGCAATTCTTTTATTGAGAATCTTGAATGATAGATTATGTTTTTGTCTGCAAGTATCTTTTTTTGCATACTTTTTATTTGTCTTTCTTGTTGTTGTTTGGTTTTTGGTTTTTCGAGACAGGGTTCCTCTGTGTAGCCTTGGATGTCCTGGACTTGCTTTGTAGACCGGGCTGGCCTGGAACTCACATTGATTCTCCTGCCTCTGCCTTGTGAATGCTGGATTAAAGATGTGTGCCACCATGCCTGGCACTGTCTTTGTTTGTTTTTGTTTGTTTGTTTGGTTGGTTGGTTGGTTTTGTTTTGTTTTGTTTGAGATAGGTCTTTCTGTGTAGCCCAGATTGGCCTTAAACTGTTGCTTTAGTCTCCTGGCTGAGAATTACAAGTGTATACTGTGGTCAGCCTTCCTAAATTTTTAACTTAGAAAGTGTTTATTGTTTTGTTTTGTGTTGTTTTCAGTTTTTGAGAAGAGTCTTATGTAGCCTAGAACTAGGCTCAAACTCACTGTGTAGTTGGGGATGATGTTGGATTCCTTATGGGGGTCTCTGCAAATGATATGGCCTGCACAGAACTGTTCTGCAAGAGGCAAGGCACAGCCTAGTTACCCTAGTTGATTCAAACTTGGAGCACCCGACACCAGGAAGCTTATTTTAGCCATATTTAAGCGTAGCACAATTTTGGAAAGACGTTTCCTGGTGACAGCGCAATCCCGTGTGCACCACAAAGCTTGAGACATACTTACACCAAAACTCTTTACAACATACATATGGCCTCTTCCATAAAGATGGGTTGTGTTGACTCAGAAACAGTGCTCCAGGGAGAATGACTTAGGTAAACATAACACTGTGGAGTCAGGGTTGGCCTGGCCCTAAGATAACACAGAAGTCAAGTGACAAGTCTGGTAAGGATGGGTTTTATTGACTGAAGCCATGCTCAAGATCAACGGAGATGATCTTGTTGGACAAAGATGGGTCTAGGATGAACAAAGGTAATAGCCTGAGGGTTTGTGTGGAGCCTGGCCCTCCAGACAGCAAGTGAGCACGTGGTCATAAACTGCCTCTGCTCAAAACAGATGAACATTTTCCTCTGAAGAGACAAGTGTGCATGTCCCTAGTGCTCACCCATGTGCACAAGGACCTCAAGCTCTCTACAACCTCTTACCCACCTGCCTCTACCAACAGAGTACCAGGATTCTAGGCATGCTCCTTGGCACCTGGCTTAGCTTTTATACTTTATTCCTTCCATGTACTTTAAAAATACAAATTAAAAATACTAACTCTAATACTTTAGATTTTTAAATAATTCACTTAATTTTATTTTATGTGCATTGGTATAATAGTGTCAGATCCCTTGGAACTGGAGTTACAGACAGCTGTAAGCTGCTGTGTGGGTGCTGGGAATTGAACCAGGGACCTTTGGAAGAGAAGACAAGACCTTTAAACACTGAGCCATCTCCTCCAGCCCTCCAAGGTCTACACCTTTAATCCCAGCACTTGGGAGGAAAAGGCAGTAGGATTTTTGTTGGGTTGAAGCCAGCCTTATCTACACACTGAGTTGTAGGACAGCTGGGACTGTATAGGAGACCCTGTCTAAAAACAAGCAAACAACAAACAAGCACAAACTGTGCTTACTGTTTTATGGCTTGTAGTAATGAGCAAAGATGTTTCCAATAAATCTAACTATTGCCCAGGCTATACTATGGTTCTTACCTGTCCTCCACTGGCTCATGTGCTAAAGACTTGCTTCCAGGAAGTCTTTAGGTCACTCTAGGTATGGCTTTTTTTTTTTTTTAAAGAACAGCCTGGCTATCCTGGAATTCATTATGTAGCCGAGGCTAACCTCAAACTCAAATGCCTGCCACTAGCATTACCCCGGCCAATATTCCTCCTCTCCATGAGGAGTGGTCATGTCCTACATTCCTGCGACCATGTGCTAAGCATTGAGGCTGACCATTCGGGGCTGTGAGCCCCAAGAAACCTTTCTCATCGGATGTTTATCCTCTTGGGTGTTTGCTGTAATCATGGAAAACTCGTTATTGTTTTATATGTTTGAATGTTTTTATACATCTGTGCATGCTGATACTTTCAGAGGCCACAAGGTGCTTGATCTGCTGCCACTGAAGCTACAGATGGCTACAAGCCGCAATGTGGATGCTGAGACTTGGACCTGGGTCCTCTGGAACAGTAGCCAGTGCTGTCAGCCCCTCAGCCCCTGAGCCCCATCCCCACTAACTCCTTAAGTGAGCTGTGTTTTCTCTCCGATCGTTTTTGAGATTTACTTTCAATGCTCAGCAATACACACGTATGTATGTATTCTTATGTTCTTGCCCAAGACTCAAGAAGTGTCTTCAGTCTGAAATACCATGTCTATTTCCCATTTTAGAAAAAAAAAAACATTCACTTTTTTCCCCCTTAATATTACAAAGGTGATCCCTCTCCTATTCATTTTCTTCTTTGGAATTCCTATTGATGTCTCATTTTGTCACCCATGATTCTGAACTTTTCTTTCAAGTATTCTAAGTCTTTGATAGAGAAGTGTGTCTAGATTAATTTTACATTCCCCTGTCATCCAAATGACCTCTATTCAACTCTGTTTAACCTGATGCTTTAATCCTCCATAATGTTATAACTTCATTTATTTTATTCCTTAAAATTTTTTATTGCATTTACCATCTTCTTTTATGTGTGTGTGTGTGTGTGCATATGCGTGTGTGTATGAATATCACAGCATGCACATGAGGTCAGAAGATAACTTACAGAAATCAGTTCTACCGTATGGGTCCTGAGGATTGAATTTAGATAAGGCTTGGTGGAGAGTGAACCATTCTCTCTGGATCCTCCTTTATTCGTTTAAAAAAAAAATCTGCTTTATGGCTAGTTGTGTTGGCACTCAGGGGGCACAGGCAGATGGATCTCTGTGACACCCTGGTCTCCATAGTGAGTTCCAAGCCAGCCAAAGTTGCATAGTGAGACCCTGCCTCAAAAGACAAAACAAAAACCTTCTGTAGTATCTGCCAGCTGCCACTGTCTCCTCCCCTCACCACTTCTCCTTTATGTCTGTTTGATATTGATTTGGGGACAGGGTCTCACTCTGTAGCAAGGCTGGCCTGGAACTCCCTGTAGAGCCCAGGCTGGCCTTGAGCTCTTGGCAATCCTCCTGCTTTATCCTTCAAGTTCTGGAATGAGACATTATACCCGGTTCTGCCCTTTTTTCATAGCATCCTGCCTTCTCCCAATCTTTCTACATCTGTCCTTTAGCTGACTTTACATCTATTTCGGTTCATGATATAAGGTGATTTGCTGTGGCTGACCTCGTTCGGGCAGGCGGCCCCTGCTGTGATCTGCGACTGTGTAGGTGGCTGAGTTCCTTTCCCGGGGATTGTTTTGCTCTGTGGGAGCCCTGAGTGTCCTGCATTGTTAAAATGTCCACAGGGAGGTCTTATGTTTGTCATGGCCAAGTTCCAAGGATTCTTCGGGGGAATCTTTCATGTCAGCTTTTTAGCTTGGAATGGATATCATAAATTTGGATTCTGTCTTCAGAGATAGCTTTGGGTTTAGGTTTTAGGGTTTTAGGGTTTTCCTAGGAAACTTTTCTCTCACTTGGAGCCCTAAGCAATGCGGACTCCACGGTCACGTCCCTAGTTTAGAGGGTGTATTCTGCCTACACACTGCTTTCAGTTTTGTTTCTCTCGGAGGCCTAGCTTGTTCCTGGGTGGCTGCTGCTTCCCAAGCTCCTATTTTTAGCTCCCATACTTTGGCCTGTCTCCTCACTAGGCCATCTTGGCCAAGGCCCACCTCAGCCTCTAGCCGTCACTGTGCACCTGACCCTTCAGTGAGTTTCTGCCTTGTCTGAGGTCCATGTTTGTGCTGGCAAGCTTTTTGTTTTGTCTTGCCTTCTAGGCAGGCACCCTACCAACTTAGCTAATTCCCAGGCCTGTGTCTTCATTTTTCTTCTTTTGAAATACTTTTTAAGTCTAGTCTTTGAAAATGTCACACACACACATAGTATATTTTTATCTTAAAATTTATTATTATTATTATTATTATTATTTTGGATTTTTGAGACAGAGTTTCTCTGTGTAGTGTTGGCTGTCCTTGGAGATCCACCTGCCTCTGCCTCTTGCATGCTGGAATTAAGGTGTGTATTAACCACTGCCTGACATGCAGGTTTTATGTCAACTTGATACCAGCTAGTCGGAAAAGGAAAAGGGAACTTCAGTTGAGAAAATGTCCCCAACAGGTTGGCTTGTAGGTAAGCCCATCATGTAGTTTTTTGATTGATGATTGATGGGTGGGAGGCAGACCATTGTGTGTGGTGACACCCCTGGGCAAGTCTGAGGGCCCTGAGAAAGCAGGCTGAACAATCCAGTAAGCATCAGCTCCTGCCTCCCAGTTCCTGCCCTGTTTGAGTTCCTGTCTTGACTTCTTTCAGTGACAGAGTGTGACCTAGAGATTTTTTTTTTTCTTGAGACAGGGTTTCTCTGCCTCGCTTGGTGCCTCAAGTGTGGTGGCTTGAACATGAATGACTCCATAGACTCGTGTGTTTGAGTGCTTGGTCCATAGGGAGTGGCATTATTAGGAGGTGTGGCCTTGCTGGAGGTGTGTCATTATGGGGGCGGGCTTTGAGGTCTCATATGCTCAAGCTGTGCCTAGTGTGGAAGACACAGTCCCCTTCAGCTGCCTGTGGATCAAGATGTAGAACTCTGGGCTCCTCCAGCACCACATCTGCCTACAGGCTGCCATGCTTCTTGCCATGATGATAATGGACTAAACACCCTGAACCTGTAAGCCAGGCCCCAATTTAAAAAGATTCTTTTTACTAAAAGTTGCTGCGGTCATGGTGTCTCTTCACAGCAGTAAGCCCTATAAAAGACACCCTGGCTGTCTTGGAACTTGCTCTGTAGACCAGGCTGGCCTCAAACTCACAGAGACCCACCTGCTTCTGTGTCCTGAGTGCTGGGATCAGAGGGATGTGCCGCCAGTGCCTGATTGTAGCCTGAGAGTTTTAAGATGAAGTAAGCAATTTTCTGCCCAGCTTAGTTTCGGGTATGTTGTTTTAACCACAGTGACAGGAACCTTAAGACAACGGTGGTTTTTACATCTTTCTGTTATTGTGTATATGTGCAGGCACACATATTTGGTGTGTATGTGTGCATAGACTGCAAGTTGACATGTGGGTATCTTCTACTGTTTTCTGTCTTTGTTTTTATGATTCAGGGTCTCTTGTTGAACTTGGAGCTTGCCATTTCTGCTAGCCTGGCTGGCTAGTAAGCTCCTAAGATCTGTCTATCTTTGTTTCCATCCTTCAGGTGCTGAGCTGAGGTTATAGATGGGTGCCACCATGCCTGGCATTTTTTTTTTAAAGACAGGGTCTCTATATGTAGCCCTGGCTATCCTGGAAGTCACTATGTAGATCAGGCTGGACTTGAACTGCCTCTGCCTCCTGACTGCTGGGATTAAAGGCGTGTGCTACCATGCCCAACATGCCTCGCTTTTAGGTGGGTATTGGGGATCCGAACTCAAGTCCTTCTGCTTGCATGGCAAACACTTTATGATCTGACCATCTCTCCAGCCCCCAGCAATGCTTTGTTCAGCATTTGTTTCTTATCTGCAGAGGAAGGAAAATCAGGATTAGTTTAGTCCTCAGAGCCTGCTGGAATCTGAAAGCATGGCCTTAGTGTTTGGCTAAGCGAACCTGGGTCCTCTGCAAGGAAGTGCACATTCTCCACTGCTGAGCCATCTCACTTACCTCTAAAGGTTCCACGACCTCCCAAAACCAAGGACCCAGGTTCCAGCTCACGAATCTTCAGGGGGACAAATCAGATCCAAACCATGACGATGGCTGTTTACGGGTGTCTGTCTCAACAGACCTTGTGTAGGGGTTCTAGGACCATCCATGCATGGTCCTTGGTTGAAATTTCAGTCTCAGAAAAGACCCCTGTGCCCAGATTTTTTTCTCTCTCTGACTCCTCTAGGTCTTTATCCCTCTCCCCTTCTTTCATAAGAGTCTCTGCACTCTGCCCAGAGTTTGGCTCTGCTTTGATACCCTGCAAGGTAGAATCTTTCAGAATCCCTCTGTGGTAGGCTCCTGTCATGTTCCCTGTTTTCTCCCTCTTCTGATGTCCATCACGTTTGCCATTCTGAATGAGTATTGAGCATCTTGTCCAGGGTCCTCCTTCTTGCTTAGCTTCCTTAGGTGTACAGATTTTAGCATGATTATCCTATATTATATTTCTAATATCCACTTATAAGTGAGTATATACCATGTGTGTCTTTCTGCTTCTGGGATACCTCATTCAGGATGATTTCCTTGTTTTTAATTGCTGAGTAGTATTCCATTGTGTAAATGTACCACAATTTCTGTATCCATTCCTCAACTGAGGGATATCTGGGTTCTTTCCAGCCTCTGGCTATTAAAAATAAAGCTGCTACGAATATGGTTGAGCAAATGTCCTTGTATACTTGAGCATCTTTCAGATATATGTCTAGGAGTGGTATAGCTGGATCTTGAGGAATCACTATTCCTAATTGTCTGAGAAAGTGCTAGATTGATTTCCAAAGTGTACAAGTTTACATTCCCACCAGCAATGGAGGAGGATTCCTCTTTCTCCACAACCTCTCCAGCATGTGTTGTCACTTTGGAGTTTTTGATCTCAGCCATTCTGATGGGTGTAAGGTGAAATCTCAGGGTCGTTTTGATTTGCATTTCCCTGATAGCTAAGAATGTTGAGCATTTCTTTAAGTGTTTATTCCGCTTTGAGAATTCTCTGTTTTGCTCTGTACCCCATTTTAAAATTGGATTACTTGATTTGCTGCTGTTTAACTTTTTTTTTCTTGAAACAGGGTCTTGTTATGTATCGATGGCTGGCTGGCTTGGAGCTCGCTGTATAGATTGGACTTCTTCAAGGTCTTGAATATCTGTTTGCCTCTGCCTCCTCTGTGCTGGGATTACAGGTGTGTGTGTCACTAGGCCTGGTTCCCATCCACATTCTTAAAGCACAGCAGAAAGAGGAGGGAAGGAAGGAGGGGTGGAGAGAAAGGGAGAGGGAGAGAGGGAGAGTGAGGAGCCTCCTTTCTGAAGTTCTGGCTTCACGGCTGAGGTAGTGGAGACAATGGCCAAAAAGAAGCCTGACAATGGGCAAACTTCAGCACTTCTTTTGGGTCACAAAGTGACTTAAATATGGAAAGTGCTAGAAGGCTGGTTCTCGTTGCCTGATTGGCTGATTTCAGCTTATTTTATGTAAAAAATAAGTGAGTATTTTTTTAAAATTTCATTCTTTTAGGTTATTTTATGCAAGCAATGCAATCCCAGCAGATAGGAATACAGCCCCACGTGCAATTACGTTTCTGTGACTCAGCTCAGCCTTCCTCTTTTTCTCATAACACCTTTCTTTCATTTATTCCCGTTGAGCCCCCAAGTCTCCTTCAGGGCTCAATTTTCATATGTGTTCTACCCCTACACTTTCACCACCTGTCTTAGTGATCTGTTGCTGCGAAGAGACGCCATGGCCGAGACAACTTATAAAATAAAGCATTTAGGTGGAGACTTGCTCACAGTTTCAGAGAGCGGGCCCGTGGCCAGCATGGTGGGGAGCAGGTAGGCATGGCGGGGGAGCGGCAGCTGAGAGCCCACATCTCGTTGACAGTTGGAGGCAGAAGAAGGAAATCTAACTGCCGCAGCATGGGCGCTTAAAACCTTAAAGCCCATGCCCAGTGACACACCTCCTTCAACACGGTCACACTCTCTCCAAGCAGACCACACCTCCCAATCCTTCCCAAAACAGTTCCACCAACTAGGGACCAAGCACTCAAACATATGTGCCTGCGGAGGACACTCTAATTGAAACCACTCATTCCCTGGACGTAACAACCCTCATGGCATTCAGTTTGACCCTCTTAGGTACTTACCTAGACACCAAGGCTTACGTGCCTGGGAAATGAGCAATAATTGAGTTTTCTTTGGTCTCTGATTACTCAGAATTAGGACAACGCTTGGGACAAGCTGAGTTGGTGACTCAGAGTCCCTCTTCTCTCCACCAGGGGGCAGTGCTGACCAAGCCTTCCTCGGGCTCCCCAGCGCACCTTCAGAAGAGTTTCAAGGCTGGAAGCCAATGATGATGCACGTTGGGTGCCCTTTGAGAATCCAAGGGCTGGCATTTTCTGTCTGGGCACAGCTGTGTTGACGACCACCCCAGCTCTTCAAGGCACTTCTCCAGCTGTACACTTCTAGAGAAGCCCAGTTCTGACATTTGTGTCAGAATGGTGGTACCTAGACTTTGTGTGAATGGAAGTGTGTGTGTGTGAATATTCTGGATCTTCCCCGACATCTGCCTTACAGTCTTGTGTACTAGTACAGTGGTCCCTTGGTGTCCATGGAGACTACTTCTCGGATCCAAGTGGATGCCAAAACCAATGATGCTCAACAGTGAGAATCGCTTGCAGCTTATTTTTCTTTCTGAAACAAAAATCTCCTGTAGTCCAGGCTGGCCTCAAACTTGGTATGTAGCTCAGGATGCCCTCGGCTTCTGAGCCTCTTGTGTCTACTTCTCCAGGGCTAGGGCCATAGGTACATACCACCATGCCTGGTTTATACAGTGTTAGGGGTAGGACCCAGGGCTCTGTGCATGCTAGCCGTAACCCTAGCCCTAGTTTTTCAATGTAACCTCTGTGTGTTGATGTTCAACCTGTGCATGTATCCAGGGGAAGAAGGGCAAACTTTAAACCATCTGTAATTGGTGGAGTGCCCAATGTTATGTAAATGCTACCTAAAACAGTCGTTAGACTGTATTGTTTAGGGGACAATGACAAGTCTGCATGTATTCTCTGAAGGTGTAATTCCTCGTGTTTTTGAGACAAGACTAGGCTGGCCTTGAACTCACGATTCCCCTGCCTCTGTCCTAGATTATAGGCATGCACCACCATACCAAGGCTGCTGATGGGCTGCTTTTACATTATTTATTTTGGGCGTGTGTGTATTTTGCCATGGTGCAAATGTGGAGCTCAGAGGTGCTCTTCTATGTGTGTGAGACCCCAGGATTGAATTCAAGCCATCAAGCATGGTCGCAAACACCTTTTACCCTCTAAGTCTCTTGGCAGGGCCTCAGCAAAGAGGCTGTTATGCTACCCTGTTTGCACCTGGCAGGTCCTTGCTAGCCACATCTGTGTCCATGGCCTTGGTTGTTCAAGAAGCTAGTATTCTGGCACTGCAGACCCCACCATCTTAGGTGATCTCATCTGGGCAGGGGCTCACGGCTCACAGGCAAGGGCAGGTGAGTATACCACAGTAGAGGCCCTAGGACACTGAAGGCTGAGCCTTGTGGAGCTGGGCCGCTCACCAGTGTCCCAGTTCAGGCAGGACTCCTGCCTCTGCTGGACCACAGGCTGGCCTGGTCCCCAAAGCATACCGGGTCTGTAGGCTCACAGGGCCTCATTACATCCTGCAATACCAACTACAGCCAGCAGAGGCCGCCCCAGGCACTGCTGCAGACCCTCAGGATGTCCTGCTTTACCCTGTCTGAAGGAGCCTGTCCTGTCCTGGAAACATGTCTTCCCTGGCATCAGCTTTGCTGTGATGATGGCACATAGGGCCTCCAGTGGGTACTCAGGCAACATATCAGATGCTATTTGTAAAAATCCTACTGTGTGCCAGCCCAGTCAGATAAATACATAAATAAAGCCAGTGAGGCATCAAAAAGGGCACATCAGCATGGTAGTGAGGGCAGAAGCTTTATCTATCTATCTATCTATCTATCTGCCTGCCTGCCTGCCTATCTATCTATCATCTATCTATCTATCTATCTATCTATCTATCTATCTATCTATCTATCTATCTATCTATCTATCTATCTATCTATCATCTATCTTTTCGGACCTTGAGTCTCATGAAGCCCAAGGTGACCTGAAACTTGCTATGTGGCCAAGGATGATTTTGAACTCAAAATTTAAAAGTCAGTCTATGTGCATATGGGTGGGTGTGGGGGGAGGGTCAGAGGACAACTTTTGGAGTCAGTCCTCTCCTACTTTGTGTGGGTTGCCAGGGTCATGTGGAAAGGAAGCACCTCTGCCCACTGAGCCATTTTCTAGGACCTGTTTACTCTTTTTGGGCCTGCTTCCCCTTCTGGTGAAATTGGAGAGGTTACAGATAGATCCCTTCTGAGGGACATTCTCCAAGGACTGTCTGATTAGTGCAGTATTGAATTTAACACTGTCTAGAAGAGTGTCTCTGTCCTTCCCCTCACAAGGTTCAAGGCTAGAACCCTTGCTCCACAGGACAGGCAGACAAGTCCTAGGAGGCATATGCTTTTTTTTCCTTCCTTCCTTCCTTCCTTCCTTCCTTCCTTCCTTCCTTCCTTCCTTCTTCTTCTTCTTTTTTTTTTTTTTTTTGAGACAGGGTTTCTCTGTGTAGCCTTGGCTGTCTTGGAACTCTGCAGACAAGGCTGGCCTCGAACTAAGAGATCCACCTGCTTCAAGAGCTTCATCTCCCAAGTGCTGGGATTAAAGACATGGGCCCCCACCACATATTCACTGTACAAAGCAATGACTACATCGTACCATTTCTGCACGTTGATAATGTGCTTCGATCATATTTAACTCCCATTGCCTTCTCTGTTCCCCTTTCCCCCAGCAGTCCCCTTCAATTTTCCAAAGAGCTGAGCGTGCTGGCCCACACCTATGATCCCAGGATTTTGGAGACTGAGGCAGGGGAATTGCTGTGCATTTCAAACCACCCTGGGATAAGGTATGAAATATGTCTCAAGACAACAAAGCACCAGCCACAAAGAGTTCCTTATAAGGCCACATCTTCCTTCCTTTCTTCCTTCCCTCCTTCCTTCACCACAACCAGGGATTGACCCTGGACCTCATGCATGGTGGCTGGCACACTATCACTGACACAACTACTAGCTGTACACGCTATGCTTTCTTAAATTTGCATTCTGAATATGAGAGGAAACGGATGACGTTCATCTTTCTGAGTCTGGTTTACTTCACTTAACATGGCCACCTCCAGCTCTGACCATTTCCCTGCAAATGACATAACTCCATCCTTTACGGCTGCATAAAACTGCATTGCACATACACACCACATTTCCCCCATCTGTTGATGTGCGCCTCGGCTGATTGCACCAATTGCACAACCCGGCTGGTGTGAAGAGGTTGTAGGCACTTCTGTTGTTTAGTACGGGCATAAGTTTTATGATATCCGGCACCTCCCGGAAATAAAAGCCCAGATGGAGGAGGGGTGGACAAGGACCCACCCCAAGCTGGTTGGTTCTTGGTCGTTAATGTCTGCTGCAGGAGAGTCATCTTTGTTCAGGGTGTAACCAATAGAAAGTTGTCTGAGAGCCATTCACACCCACACCCATGCATATGTCTGCAGGCACACTTAAATCCGGGGTGTCATTTTAAAAATAGGAAGTTGGAGAGACACTTGTTAGGGAAAAGGGCCAGGTGGGGTATAAGAGAGGAATAGGGTGGGAGAGATGGCTCAGTGGTTAGGAACACCTACTGATCCTCCAGAGGACCCTCGTTATGAGGGCTCATAACTGCCTGTAAGCCCAGCTTCTGGCTTCCAAGGACACCCACACGGGGAGGTACACAGCTATATACAGACACAATATACACATTAGGTAAGTGTGTAGATAAATTAGATAATAAGGATAAAATTAAAGATTAAAAGTGCACTACATGCACGTATAAAATTGTCAAAATAATAAATAAAAGTATTTTAAAAGAAGAAAAATGAAGACACAGGTCTGGAAGGAAGCTAAGTTGGTAGAGTGGTTGCCTGGTGGAGTCCTGGTGTGTGTGTGTGTGTGTGTGTGTGATATTTTTAAAAGTAAATCAGCTTATCTGTTTTTGTGGGTGTGAATACGCACCTGCTATGACACGCGTTGGAAGGCCAGGGGAAGGTCAGTTTCCATCTCACTAGCACTGAAGGGTGGAGGATTGGGGTCTAAGGTCGAGGAGAGGCTAGGTGATTCGGGACCTTCTTTCGAAAGAAGACCCAAAGAAGTGGGAAGTCTGTGCTGTGCGTTTGTGCAATGGTTTGAAGTTGAGCCTAGGCGTGACTGTAAATACTGAAGACTAGTGTGGCAAAGGTGGGCGTGGCCAAAAGACTATGAGTGGGGCGGGGCCTAGCCCGAGGGCAGTCTGTTCCTGTTCCCACCTGCCCTGGTGTCAGGGGTGAGCATAGCTTGAGGGGCTCTGGACCTGCTTCCTGAGAGAGAGGCCGGGTAAAAGCCAGGGACCTTCCTGTTTCTGCTGCTTCCCAAATGTAGAGTGTCTGTTTGGAATGGCATGTCCTGAACCCTGTCAGCGTGGTAGCTAAATGCACTTGGATGTGGGAGTCTGGGCTTGCTGGCCTTTTCCAGCTGCTGGCTGCTAGCCTGAGCAGGCTAGAGGTCCTGTCTGTGGCACCATGGCACCCGCCTGCTGGTCTGCAGCTAGCCTGGGAGTTTTCTATAAAGGCTAAAACCCTTGAGCAGGCACCTTGATCAGACGCCCACATACCTCTGTTGGGGAATGCAGATATCAACAAGGAACCCTTGGCTCCAGCCAGGCCATGGGTGAAGCCTAGCAGGGAAGCAGCATCCAGAACTGCCCAGTGCCTGGTGTGCCTGCCAGGAGGTTCCTGGAGCCTGAACCTGTCACACTGGGCACTGGCCAGGGCACTGGGCCAAGGGCAACCTTTAGGATCCACATGTCTCAGGCTCAGGGGCTGGTTCCGACTCTATCATGGCCTTGGCAGAAGTTATGTATCTAGAGCAGAGATAAAGGGCGCCCAGCAAGGGTGTGGCAGGAAACAAAGTCCAGGGCTTAGGGCAGCGGCTGAGGTAACCGGGGTACGCGATGACACCCATCTTCCTCTGGCCACTGCTTCTCACTTAGGCACTTCTCACTTCTCACTCAGGCACGGCTGGAAGAGGTCCCCGGAGCAGTGCATCCTGGTCCCTGTCTTATAACTTAAAGCCGCCAGACTTAACGAAGAGGAAGGGCTCTGCCTAAGGTAACACAGCCGGTACAACCTGGGTCCTCAAGTCTCTGTCTTTCCTTCCTCAGTCAATGCCCAGTCCTGTCTAGGGCATCGCCATTTCTAGGTGTCCCAACGATGTGCCTGGGTCTAGTCATTTCTTAAAGGGTCCAAAGAAGTCATTCATTGTGGCCCTCATCTAGAGCCTCAAGAGGGACTTAGGCTTGGCAGCGGCGGGGTGATAGGGTGGTGGTGGTATTTATAAGCCTCCAAACCAACCTTGCCACCTGCCGGGCTCAACCTCACAGGCCCTAAGATCTCCCACAGTCAGTTTGACCTCCTCAGCAGCACTGTGCACCTTCTGTATGTGGGGTTGCCATGGTGAGTCTCCATGCTAGCTGTATATCAGAGTTCCTCTAGGCTCTGTGAAATACCTCAGGCTCAGGTCTCATGCCAGGCCAGGGCCACCAGAGCCTGTGTAAGGGAGGGAGGACGAGGCTGGGCACAGGTGGGCACGGGTATTCCCTAACATTCCATTATAACTCACAGTCAAGGGCTAGTTCGGCTGCAGCCACAGTCACAGCGCCTGCTTCCTCTCCTCAGGCCAGCTCGCTGCAGCAGGTCTATTGTGAGCCACGAGAGATTGGGGAAAGTCCCGGATACCTCATGCGTGACAGCATCTAATTAATCATCAACTTCTTAATGTGATCTCCAGCCTATAAAAGGGGAACCTTCGGAGTGTTATAACCCTGACCACTGGCCTGTCGCAGACATCTCCAGACCCAGGCGCTTGTGCCCCAGGAGGAGCCCAGGCCAATGGGTTCCCGTCTCAGCCCTGAGGCCAGTAAGTAAACTTCCTGTACACCTTGTGCTGGCTTCTGGAGTCCCGACTTCAAGGAGTACAGGTGGGAGGCCTGGATGGGGACAATGGAGACCTTGAGGTTATAGGCTCCGGGAGTGGGTGTCTATCAAAGTCTGGGCCTTGAGAGGGAGCGAGCTTCCGGTCTTCCCAGGAACCCAGCAGAGGTGGGGTGACTCAGGTCCAAGATGGCTGCTGAGAGAAACAGTGCTCCTTCATCTAGGAACTGGACACAAAGAGGATCAGGACTGGGGTGGGCAAAGGGTAGAGCTTAGGAGGCCTGGTAGGAAAACAAGGGATTTCAGCTTTGCCAAATTAACGGTGGCATCATGGGCAAGTCATGTTGTCCCCTGCCCTCGGTTTTTCTCATCTGAAGGCTGGGGCAATGCCACCACCCTGGTGGCCTTTAGAGCTGCAAACACAGACATCTAAATAGTAATGAGATAGGAAGTCTCTCTGAGACACTTACCTGTACTTGTGGTCACGCGTTCCCTAGTAGAAGGACCTGGGTGAGTGGGCGGGAGATAGCATTCCAGCTCTCAGCACAGAGACTGGGACCAGGCACCTGGACGTGCCTCCCCAGCACAGCAGAGCTCCTGCTTAGGGCTCCGTGGCAAGCACCCAAGGCTCACACACCGTGGGCAGCCACGCCCAGAGCCACCGCTGCTGTGGCAGCTGTGTTTAGATTCAAGGCAGACCAGTCAGTAATGATGCCAAAAAGGAATGAAGCCTGATAGGTGTGTGGATGTGTGTGGCTGAACCCACAGTCTCCTTGGGGCTGGGAGGTCAGAAAGGGACCTTTCCTGAGCCTCCCCAAACTCTGAGTGCTTCTATACAGGGTGCAGAGAGGAGAACAGGAGGCTGCGAAGGGCTGAGGGGGTGCCTGGCACCCCAAAGGCCTTGGTGGCTGGAGGAATGGTGGTGAAGATGGGGACAGTTGGGGGGCCACTGTAGATCATCAATCCTAAAATCTCCAGAGCCGTGCTGCAGAGACTATAATTTGCCTTTATCTGCCCTGTGGGCTGGAGGTGACCCTACAGACATGGCTTGTGTGTCCCACACTTCCTAGCCGTCTAGGTCCAGGCCAGCAATGCCCCACCCCTTGCCAACAGCAGTGGGGAACACAAATGGGGAGGTCGTTGGAGAGGGTCCTCCACTCATTCTGTTCTATGGAGCCTCAGGATCTGGCCTGAAAGTGGGGCCCAGAGCAAGGATGGCTTACAGAGAATGCTCTGAACCCTGTGCCAACGCTGCCAAGGGGACAGACCTGATTAGAGAGCCGCGGTTAGCTTGTGCCCACCTCTGCCACTCCCCAACCCAGCTGTGGCTCTGTTAGTTTGCTCGGCCAAAGAAAGGGGGGGGGATTCCTGCAAGTCTCTGTGGAAGGAGCAAGGCAGAGTGGAGGTGGTGTCTGCCTCTGTGCCACTGTGACCCAGCTCTGAAGCCAGAACCAAGCGCTCAGTGTAAAGGAAAGGTGGAGCTCCCGTGGGGGACAAAGTCCCTCAGCCTTTGAGAGACTGGCAGGGTGAGGGCGGCCTTCAGCCCCACTCAGCCTGGGTCATGTGCAGGGGACAGCCAACACAAGCCCTGTGAGAGAGCAAGTGCAGAGAGGGTGAGTCAAGAGGCCCCTTGCTGCTTGCCCGGGGTGATCCTGCCTGGGAGCCATGCCCAGGGTGTTGCCCAGAGGCCCCTGGAGGTGGGGACATGAGGCCTGAACATACACTTGAGACTAGGTGGTTGAAATGCTCTTGTCTCCTAGGGACCCATGGGGGCAGCAGCGTGTCCCCTCGGCTTCCTTCCTGTAACACAGGACATGAGAATGTAGCTCCCAGAGGTCACTGGGAAGGCTCCTAAATGGGGCTGGGGCTTTGCCTGCTCAAGCTGCCAACCAGGCCAAGGCTTTCTTTTCCTGGGACTCTTGCACCCTCAGAGGCCGTACCCTCAGGGGCAGTTTCCCTCCTCCTGAGCTGACATCACGTCAGCCAGACCCCTGCTTCTTCAGGAAGTGGACAGGGCAGTGGCCTGACCGTCTCTCTGCCTCCCAGAGCAACCCTTCCAGTCCCCTGTCCTCCTGGAGAGGGAATGTGGCCAGGTGAATACCCTGCCCACAGCCATGGACTGGCCACCATTTTAAGATGAGCAGTCCCAAAAGGGGATCTGAACCCGTTGCGTAGAGGCTGCAGTGGATGAGGCTGGGGCTCTGACTCGGTCCCGTTTCTGCTTCTGTCATGGTCTGGAGC
Source organism: Pachyuromys duprasi (assembly GCA_028658305.1). Classification (NCBI taxonomy): domain Eukaryota; kingdom Metazoa; phylum Chordata; class Mammalia; order Rodentia; family Muridae; genus Pachyuromys; species Pachyuromys duprasi. The sequence continues at coordinate 6,664,759 of CM053756.1, forward strand.
TGAGCTTGTGGTCCTCAAGGGAGCACATCCCGCTTTCCTGGGCAGCGGGGTTGCAGGTGATTACCTGCAGCACCCACCCTTGTTCAGGATTATTGCTCAAGTCCCTTGCCAAGCTTACCGGGGCTTCTCTCGAGTCCTCCACATCAGTGCTGGCTATGCTCCAGCTGAGTGACGTGGTGGGCTTTGGCCGGTAGCACCTCGAGCCCCCAGTGCTACGTATGGCTCTGCAGGCAGGCCTGCAGTCTGCAAGTGGAACAGGGGACAGGCCGGCAGTGTGTGTGTGGGGGTGAGGTCTCAAGTTCAGACTGAGTTCACCTTTCTTTTTCAGCCAGCTTCCTCTCCTCAGCCCTCCACCCCCCACACAATTAAAAGGAAAGGCAGGTGACTGCGAGCTGATCAGCTAGGAAACTCCAGCTCTCTCAGAAGCAGGACTGAAAAGGGCTGCCCTGCAGGGGGCTTTCTCTCCTGGCTGCCAAGTGCCTTTCTGCAGGAAGTCCCTTGGTTCCAAAGTCCACTTCGGGCCTTGGCTGAACGTAGGCATCTCCTGTTCTCAGCTTGGCCCCTCTCTGTCCTGCGGGTAACTGCTGTGCCCCCCTCTCTGCCGGGATGGGGAAGCCACCTTCAGTCGGGGAGGGCTGATGCAGCTCACCTGTGGGACAAGGTGGTCAGAGAAGCAGAGAGGAAAGCATAGCTATTGTGGACCACCTGAGCAGAGGCACCACGAGTCGGCCCACCGGCCCAGCTCCTGCAGGCCAGGCGCTTGAGTTCAGTCCCCCGGAACCCCCAAGGTAGGAGGAGAGAACTGACTCCGGCAACTTGTCCTCTGACCCCCACCCATGCATCCGGGTACTTGTGCACTCAATAAAGAAATAAGTGTTAAAAACAAGAACAACAAAAACAATAAACCTCATCTGAGTTCAGATGCCTAAATAAGTCTTTGGTTTCGTTTTGTTTAACAAGAGTTCATTGTCTATGTAGCTCAGGCTGGCCCGGCCTGGCCTGGGACCCCTTCTGTGGCCCAGGCAGGCCTGCAACTTGCCTTCACCTCCACAGTGCCGGGGTTACAGGCACCACGACACAAGCAAGCTGCCGTTTCTATTAGATCCCAGTGAAAACCACGGCTCAGGGATGAGTTTAGACAGGGCCCCCGCACATAGGTAGGTTCTTTTCATTTTCGTGCCAGGCAGAAGTGGGCAACTGAGGCCGGCTCAGCGGAGGTTCATAGACCCAGGCAGGTAGAGTGGGCTGGTCCTTCAAGCAGGTCCTTGGGGCTTGTGGGATGAGGTAGGAGGTGGTTTGGGGACTGGTGGTGGCTCTAGGGAGCTGGGGGGCAGCGGAAATGATCTGCAGGAGGAGGTCAGGGTGGCCCAGGGTGCTGGGCGTCTCCTGGGGAGCGTGTGGGTTAGAACAGGTCCTCACTGACGGGCTCCCCGCTCTGCCCCGCAGACGCCGAGGTGCCCCGAGAGGCCCTTAGTTTCCACGGGGACACCACGGGCGTGCAGGTGCATCTGGATGACCTGAGGAGCACAGCGCACAGGCGCTCCACGTTCCACGACGGCATCGTGTTCAGCCAGCGGCCCGTGTGGCCCGGTGAGCGCGTCGCGCTGCGCGTGCTGCGACACGAGGACGGCTGGTGCGGTGGCCTCCGGGTGGGCTTCACGCGCCTGGACCCCGCGCAGGTGGCCGCTTCCTGCCTGCCGCCCTTCGTGTGCCCTGACCTGGAAGAGCAGAGCCCCACGTGGGCAGCGCTGCTCCCGGAGGGCTTCGTTCGGGCAGGGAATGTCGTGTGCTTCTGGGTGAACCGCAGAGGCTGGCTCTTCGCCAAGGTCAACGCCGGCCGCCCCCTCTTGCTGCGCAAAGACGTGCTGGTCCAGGGCGCCCCGCTCTGGGCGGTGATGGATGTGTACGGGACCACGAAAGCCATTGAGCTGCTGGGTGAGCCTATCCGTAGGGTCCCAAGCGCTGGGGTTCTGGAGCGGGTGGCGTGGAGACGGAGTTCCAGGTGGCTTCACACGCCTCTAGGTAGAACGTTCATGTCTTTAGGCTCAGTATCCCATCAGCCCTTGGCCAGGTCCTAGTGTGAGGATGAGCCCTGGGCACACGAAATGGGCAAAAGCCTTGTCCCTAAAGACTAAGTGTGTAAATGATGTTAGAAGGCTGGTCGCTCTTCACAAACAAGGAAGCGTTTGGATGGGGCCTTGGAACTTAAGTTGTTCACCCACACTAAGGTGAAAGGCAAATAACAAACAAACAAACAAACAAACAAACAAACGACAGCAAACCCAGACAAACGTGTGAGAGCTGTCAGCTGGGTTCTTAACATGATGGTGAGACCAGCAGTGAAGAGCAGAACTTGATTCTCAGGGTAGCACGTGTGTGCATGCTCCCGCACATGTGCTTGCGTGTGGATTCCCCTAGCTGCTGTGCTGGCCCTGAACCTCCCTTTCTGCCTTAGATCCCAAAGCCGACGCCTGGATCACCAATGGGGAGGCTGAAGGTGAGTGCATGGTCTGGGAGAGGAGGGGCTGGGAAGTCTGCCAGATCTCCCAGTTTATTGCCCGGCAGAGAGCCAGAAACAATCTCCTAGAACACGGGCTAGAACACGGGCCAGTCTCCCAATTAGGAGAGTATTTTCTCTCGTTCTCTCTGAAATTGTCTATGTAGCCTAATCTATCCTCAAACTTATTCTAAACACTTCCAAAGGCTGAGGTTACAGCCTAGTCTAATCTCCCTTTTTCTTTAAAAATATTAATGAGTATATATATATATAATTTATACACACACACGCACACACACATATATATGTGCCTGGTGCACATAAGAGAGAGTTGCACCCTCTGGAGCTGCAGTCGCCAGCAGTTGTAAACTTTCCACATAGATGCTGGGAATCAAACTTGGTTCTGTTGGAAGAACAACGCACGCTTGCAACTGCTGAGCCACCTCTCTCTAGCCCCTCCCCCTTTGTTTTTCTTTTTCTAAAAAAGCGTAGTGGCTAGCTAGAGTGCTAGCTCAGTCGGGAGAGTGCCTGTTTGATCTGAGTCGAATCCTCAGAACACGTGTGAATGGACAGGCACTTGCTGGGACACGGACACAGAAGAATCCCTGGGCCTCGCTGTCCAGCCAGTCTAGCCGATCCGTGAACTCCGGGTTCTGTGAGAGAACCTGTAGGTGAAGTGTGATGGAGAAAGCCACTGACATCTACCAGACAAACATGTACACACAAACAATACACACACAGAGACAGACACACACAGACAAGTGTGTGTACATACACACAACACATACATACAAACATGTACACATACATGCACATACAGACAAATGTGTACAAATGCGCACAACATACACACACAAAAGACTAGGGATACAGTTCAGTTGGTAGAAGTGCTTTCTTAGCATGCAAAAGGCTCTGGGTTTTATTTCCAGCACTGAATAAAACCAGCAGTGATAAAAGTGGGAACAAGGGGCCAGGCACAAGAGGTGCACACCTGCAATCCCAGCACGTGGGGAGGCCAGCCTGGTCTACAAAGTGAGTCCAAGACAGCCAAGGCTACACAGAGAAACCCTGTCTCAGAAAAAAAGAAAGGAAAGGGAAAGTGGGGAGAAGGGGATCAAAGTTCAAGGTTATTTTCAGTTACATTTAGTGGGTCTGAGGCCAACTAAGTTAATGAGACCTTCATCTCAAAAAACCAAAACCAAACCAAAACAAAAACAACCAGAGTGTGCATATGGTCTAGGTGTACAGGTTTGTCTCGTGTATGCCAAGTCCTAGCTCTAGATTCAGTCCCCAGTAGAATAAAAAAAAAAAAAAAAAGGCAAAACCAAACCAACCCCAAATCCACCCCTACACTAATCCTGAAGCTTCCTGGGTAGAGGTGGTACAGGCGGATCTCAATGAGTTCCAGGACAGCCTGGTCTACAGAGCAAGTTCTAGGACACCCAGGACTACACAGAGAAACCCTGTCTCGAAAGACAAAAACAAACAAACAAAACCAAAAAACTTCACCCGATAAGTAGGATATAAGCAAAAAACAAAACAAAAAGCCTCCCCCCAAACAAAACAAAACAAAACAAAACAAAACTTGCTCTACTCGCCTAATATCTGTAGGTAGATTTCATCCCAGTGCTTTTATACCTTGCTGTATACGTTTATAAAGAGGGACTATGTGGGCCTTATTTTCCTTGTATCCAGGCTTAAGTTTTGTTGTTTCCCTTTACCCCTGGAGGATGTGTTCCAAGAGGCTCCTTATGGCCAGAACCCAGTGTGAGCTACTGTTTCTTCTTGTTCCTGTCTATGCTGAACTTGGATTTATAAATTCATCATAGGGACAGATCAACAATAACAACTTACAACAAAACAGAGCAACTGTAACAACATACAGCAATAACAGTTAAATAGGACTCATGATTTTTTTCTAGATCTTTCTCTTTGATGGTTTCAGACCACAGCTAGCTGAAACTGGGGCTAGATAAGGGGCTGTGTGTGTTTTGTAGGTTTTCATGCAGTTGCACTGAACAGATTCTCACAGGACACAGTTCCCTGGGACACTGAGCTTTCCTGTCCTGTGGTTAGAGCCTACTCTCCATGTGTGCCCCTGACCCATGCCATCTCCTTTTCCAGTCACATCAGGAGAAGAGTGCGTCATCTGCTTCCACAACACCGCCAACACCCGCCTCATCCCCTGTGGCCACTCTCAGTTCTGCGGCTCCTGTGCCTGGCACATCTTCAAAGACTCGGCCAGGTGTCCCATGTGTCGCTGGCAGATTGAGGAGGTGGCTGTAGCGCCTTCACTGAAGACTGGGGAAGGCTCCTGAGAAGACAGGGCTTCCAGGAGTGGGTGGCGGATGGGACCTGGCTCTGAGGCAGGTCCCTGCAAAAGGAGACACCTCTGTGTGGACATGGGTCAGTATGCCCAGTCTTGGGTCAGCAGGCCTTGTCAGCCAGCTCCGAGACCCTCTCCCCAGCCAGAAGTTTAGTAGAGGCTGACATGGCAAAGAGATCTCTCTGGCCCCTTTGGGAAGTCCCCCAGCAAGCAGGGGCAGCCCGAGCCCTCCTGCTACAGCAGAGGACATGAAGGGACCTGTCTGTGGCAGGCGGAGGTACTACAAGTGCGGAACATGGACCGTGGTGCTTTGGGAGGTAGCAAAATAAAGTTTGTTTTGTAACGATGTCGCCTTTGCTGTACGCAGTGGGAGGAGGGCACACCCTGAACTGGTTGAGATGCTCCCAACCCCCAACTCCTGACCAAACTGGTTTTACAGTAAGGACTGGATGGGGCTGTGGGCGCACAGGTCCATGGGCTCTATTCGTGAACATGGCAGGGATTGAGTCAATACTCACCCTTCGTGTCTCAACCAGACCTCGCCTTCCAGCTGGGTTCTGGGAACTCTTTCTTGAATCAAGTGGAGGCATCTTGTTCAAAGCCATCCTTACTTCAACAATTCAGGCTGTAACAATCAGCTGCTTTAAAAGCAAGAATATAAGAAAGGACAATAATAATGTCTTATGTTTGTCCCTCAAGAGCTTCAGAATAGAGCATGGGGTGGCCTCTGTCACTGTTCCAGTGTCTTGTTCCTACTCTTATCTGTCTGGAGTGGTGATTTCAAACTACACTATGAACCTTCTTATTTAGCTTTCTAATTTTTCCAGACCTTTCCATGTAAGCTCTTTCTCTCCTGTTTAACCCCGGCCTCTCCTCTCACAGCTACCTATGTAGCGACTGGGAGTTTACCGCATGGGTCCTTTCAGAGAGCCAGCTCTGAATCAAGTCTTTCCACTCATCCATCAAGCCACCAGGCACACGTATTGCTCCCTTCTGTTCCCAGTTGTAAACCACTGTGAGTGAGCTAAGCGAATGTATCTGTATCACGGAACACTGTGTAGGAGACGCCTCACAAACCAAAAGCTTTGGTGCAGAAGTGCCCAAACCAGGCGAGTGACACCCAGGGCCAGCTTGGATGCCGGCATGGATCTCATCTTTCATCCCTGACGTAGCTGGTGACTGTGCTTCATCCCATTGGTGGGAGCTCAACTTCACAATCCAACCAGACTGATTGATTGCTGCAAAGAGGAGGATCAGGACCTGAGTCCTTGCCAGGAGACAGATTTTACCTTTACAAAGAGTTTTCTCACAGCAGGGAATTTACGATGGACCAAGATCCCACCCACCTGTGTTACAGACAGTTGTGATCTGCCACGTGAGTACTAGGAATTGAACCCCAGTCCATTTGGAAGAGCATTTCAGCACTCTTAACCGCTGAAATATTTCCAGCCCTGCTTGAAGGACTCTACACCAGTTTTATGAACTGGTGGCCAGAGGAGGTCGGAGATATGAACCTCCCGCCAAACAGTGAGTCATGGAAGGGTCTGAGCAGGAGCAGGGAAGAGGTGAAAACTTGGACCAGAGAAGGAAGGCGAAGCCGCCAGCCTGACAATCGCAGTTCAGGGACAGAAGCCTCTGTGTCCTGATGCCAAGTGGGCTTCCTTTGCACCCACTATGATGATTGGTTTTAATCATCGACTTGCCGAACCTGGAATCTTCTGGAAAGGGAAGCTCAGTGAGGGAATCTCCACAGTAGGTTGGCCTGTGGGCATGTCTGTGAGGAATTTTCCTGATTGGGTTAATTGAGTAGGTGTAAAGGGAACTTTGATTTGCCTGTTTCAGTGGTTGTCTCTTGAGGCTTACTGCCTCCGTCTGCTAACCTAACTGTAGTCCTGGGAGCTTCCAGCTTCTGTACAATCTAACCTGGGTCTGGAATGTTTTCAGCCTCTGAGACTTCCTGCTCTATAAGCTCACCCTTTCTTGTTGATACTGAGCTTAGGGCTGGCTGGTTCAACTCAACTGTTCTGGCTCAAACTCCTCTCCCAGCTGACATATTCAGTCTGGCTTTTCTCTTAGCCTCAAACTAAATCCAGCAATCTCTTCTAATCCTCTGGCTTATTCTCACTTTCTGGCTGGCTCTATCTTCACCTGTGTCTAGCTTGTTGTCTCTTGCAAAACTCTCTCTGTAAAACTCTCATGGCAAAACTGCTCCTCCCTCCCTCATTCGCCGTGTTGCTCCCTTAAGTAGCTTCTCTTTCCTCTCTGTTCTCGTGAGAGTTGGCTGAATCCTATTCTGCCAAGTCTTTCTCTGACTCATTACTTTTTCTTCCACTCAATTAGACATCACTTTCAAGCATGAATGCTTCCTTCCATAAACTAACTTTACCTTTATTGTTTGGGATTAAAGGCATGAGTCATCACACCTGGATCTAAGCTTTCTTTACCTGAAACTTGCTCTCTATCAGGCTGGCCTTGAACTCAGATCTGCTTGCCTCTGTCTCCTGGATTAAAGGTGTGTTTGTGTTCCAGGAAGATCACACAGACCCAGAAGGTCTTGAAGGATGTGATCTCTTTGCCAGAGCAGTCATGCTCTAAATTAAAATTCCTCTACAACTTCCTCCTTTCTGTTAAGCTAAAAATTGTACACAGTTTAACTTTTATAATAGAAACAATTATCAGTCCCACAAACTTAACAGTCTGAATGTCCTTATGAAGATCCACTCAGCCATTGATTCGATGGTTCCCCCATTATTGCAGTCCTGATTGTCTGTCCTTCAGCCATAATACATTTCAGCATCAAGGTTTCCAGTCTGCCAGTCTGATGAACTATCTGTCCCTCTTTAGCTGGTTTCTTAAGCTGTGAGGAACTTTCCTGATTGGGTGAGTTGAGTTGGGAACCCACCTTGAATGTGGCTGGCACCATTTCATGAGATGGACCTTTCCTAATGCTGAAACTCTTTAATACAGTTCATGTTGTGGTGATCCCCCAACCAAAAAATCACCTTGTTTCTACTTCATAAGTGTAATTTTGCTACTGTTATGAGTTGTAATATAAATGTCTGATATGCAAGATATCTAACATATGACCCCTGTGGGGGGTCGAGACCCACAGGTTGAGAAACACTGGTCTAGACTGAAAAATGAGCACAAGTGCAGGGATGTGAAGCCCTTTTGGTTTTTATCCCTGATGCAAAGGGAAGCTGAACTGTTCCTGACTGGTCAAGGTCCAACCACAAAATTCAGCTGCTAACGTAAGATGAGGGAAAAAAAACCCCAAAAACCCAAAAACAAAACTTAAGCACAAGTTTTTTTTCTGTGTGACTAAGGAGGAAGCAAAGTCAGGAAATGGTGGCTGAGAGCCAGCCAGAAGCTGAAAAACAACTGCGGTTAGGTGAAGGAGGAAGCGGGGCGTACTTTGAAAGAACAGATAGCTGTTTGTCACATCTGAAAGGGCAGCTGGAAAAGTCACTGAGCCAAACACTGTACTGAATCACAGCTACCTGTCGGCGTCTTCCATCCTGCAAGGGGGTCCCTGAGGCTGACAAGGAATCGACCTCAGATACAAGGGTAAGTTCACATTGTTGAGAGGACCAGCATTTGAGGAACATCTTGGGAGAAAAGGCACCAGTTACACTGAAGGCCTCCATGCCTCAAGAAACAGTTAGTAGAACAGACAGACCCGGGTATTCCCACAGCTAAGAGTAGATGCAGATTTTGATTCCCTCCCACCCCACCCCCCCAAAATCTAGATGTCTTGGCAATTAAAAATGTGACTATTGAAAACCAAAACTTAGTCAGTTGAAGTGAGGATCAGAGAGGTCACCGCTAAAAATGGTGTAATGGTCTGGAATCGCCTAGATGAAAAATAGACAATAGTACAAAGAGAATAATGCAGAAGTTAAAGGCTGTCCACCAGGAACTGCAAACTGCAAAAGAAGGAAACCGCGATGGGGGAAGGGCTGCTAAAGGGAAGACTGGAGAAGCATGACTTATCTGAGTCACTAAAACAGAAGCCATTGGTTTGGAAGCTCCCAGGCCCTGTTGGATGAAGAAAGCACTTAGAAGTTGGAGCTCATGCCTATAATCCTAGGGCTTGAGAGGCTGAGGCAGGAGGATTGCTATAAATTCAAAGTGAGCCTGGGTTACTTAACAGGTCTCAGGTCAGTCAGGGCTACTTAGCAAGATACTGCCTTAAAAATACCCAATCTGTTACTTGTCTCCAAGAAGTGAGTAAGTGGATAAAGGATGGAAGGGGGAAGAAGGAAGGAGGGAAGGAACCTATATAAAATTGTCTAGTTAAATGAGTTTATATCTTGAATGCTGAGGCCCAGTCATTATTCTTCCATCTTCTTCAAGGTTGAGATGCCCAGGGGCTGGAGAGATGGGTCTGCAGTTAGGAACGCTTGCTGCTCTTGCAGAGGACCTAGGTTTGGTACCCAACACCCACATAATGACACAGCTGTCATTTGTTGTCAACTGCAACTCCACTTCCAGGGCATCTAATGCCTTCTTCTGACCTTTGTGAGAACCATACATGCATATGGTACATACGTGCAGGTAGAACACACACACACACACATAAAATCACACACATGGTACATATGCAACAGAACACTAATATACATAAGATAAAGTAAATCTTTAAAAAAGGACTTGGATATCTGCCTATAATTACAACTCAGTAGAAGACTGAAAGAATATTTTCTAGATCATGAGTTGTTCAAAAAGAAAAGAACTAATGTAGTAGAAGTTTTGGTTTTTGTTTTAATCCCAACTTTGGGTTATAGAGCTGCTCTTAGTTTTCCCACAGCTGATAACAGCCTTGTGCATCTTGCAGAGGAGCGTAGTCTTTGCCAGCTGCAGCTAGTTGAATTCTGAAGACTCTGAGAGGGTATAAATCCTGGAGCCCCAGGGAGAGGAAAAGGAGGCTCCGAGGAAGAGAAGCTCTGAACGTTTTGAGGAGATGGTTGGAGGCGAAAGCTGCTGCTGTGTTTGCTGTGTGCAGTTGCCGGTTTGCTGAACTGCCAGATAACCTGGCAACTGAGCCTGGGATTGCCCTCAAAGAACCAAAGATCCTAACCAGCCGGAAGTAACCAAAGAGGACTTTGTCCTCTCTTTCCACTCACCCTCTTTCTTCCTAGCTGGTGTGTGGGTGTTGGAAGATATTAGGAGGGATAACAGGTTCAGAAGGGAGGTAGAGGATTAAGGAACCCCCACGTAAAATAGAGTTAAGAAACTAATCAACAATCTGAAAATACTGATGCGGAGTCATTCCAGAGACCTCCCAGCCTGGTTCCTTTAAGTCCCTTGTCCTGCTTCACCAGGCTTTGAGCTGAAGTGATTTGCTTATGCTCTGGTCTTAAATCTGAGCAGATATCCAAGAATTCCCAGACATCCCAGGAAACCAGACACCAAGAAAGTATGAGTTAAAGCCAATCGTGGTGGCTCATGCCAGTAATGCTAGCAAGGGTTGTGAGCTTGAGGCGAGACTGGGTTGTGTGGTGAGCTCTTGTCTCAAAAACAAAGAACAGTAGAAAAGAGAAAACAGGAGGACATGATCACCATAATCACAGCCTATGCATTTCCTTCGAGACACTCCATCTACGATGTGGTTTTAGCCCATTAACCCAGCCTAGGCTGAAAACATTGTAAGTCAAAAGTGCCCTGATTCATTTGGCCTACTAAACATCCTAGCTAGCAACACAGTCTGCAACTGGGGGCAGACTCCTATGAGAGGCATTCACATAGGCCATTCTCAACTCCCATGGCCCAACACCTCCCACCAGGCCCCACCCACCAATGGCAATCTATTTCCTGTAAGTGTTGGAGAGGACAAACCACAGTCACACTATAGCCGCCTATAAATGGCCAACAGGGATAGTAAAAAGAGTGGAGCTTCACTAATGACAGGAAGGCACAAACCAGAACAACCACAATGAAGCATCAGCTCACACCTGTAAAAATGGCCATTATCAAAGAAATCCAGAGAGAGGTGCCTAGGAGGTTGCGGAGAAAGGAGAACTCTTACTCATTGTTGCTGGGGTATAAATAGTATGGAGTTTCCTCAAAGAGTGAAGAATGAAACAGCCACATGACCCAGTGGTTCTGCTGGGCCTGGATCCAAAGTCAATAAGCCAGATTTGAAAGTGTAATTTTTTTTTAAACTCACTGCCACAACACCATTCACAGTAGCCAAAATCCAGGGACACCTTAAATGCCCATTTGACAATTGAGTGGATAAATCAAATGTGATGGGGGTGGATGGGATAGTCTTCAATGTTAATAGAGGAAGAATCCATTTGCACCGCTAAGTGAAATAAGCCGGATGGAGTGGAATAATTCCCAGGCGAGAAGGCTCTGGAAGGCTAAGGCCCAGCAGGTGACTAGTCAGACATGGGGGACTGTGCGATTGCCAGGGGACTAGATCCTCCATCTTCTCATCCCAATCCCAAACTGGCAACTATGAGAAATGATAGCGAGGCCAATCAGCTTGATTGTGATGATCACTTTATGATCTATCTATCTATCTATCTATCTATCTATCTATCTATCTATCTATCTATCTATCTATCTACCTACCTACCTACCTACCTACCTATCTATGCATACACACCCATCCCGAAACATCACATAAAAAACATCACCTTAAAAACATACAACTTTTACCTGTCAATCATAGTTGAGTAAGGCTGAAACAAAATAAAGATACATTGTTTCAGCATCTGAGTTGGGGGGGTGGGATCTGGCCTGTGACCCAAGGTACTCTAGCCTGCGGGTCCTGGGGAGAGAGGTCAACACAGTGTTGGTTGGTCAGTGTGAAGGTGGGGTTGGGTTGATGTGACAAAATACCATGAGGTGCCAGATTTAAAAAGATAATGGCATCCGAAACCTACAGTGTTAAAAACAAACAACAACAACAAATCCAATCAGAACTGCAGAAGTAAAATTGAGTAATATTGATCATCTTTCCAGAAAGACAATCCCTAAGAAAGAACAGGAAGCCGGATGAAACATCTACACTACATGGTCAGCTTCCTACATACACAGAACAGCTGGACCACAGTCCAATACGCTGCAGAGGTGGAAGTTCATCACCTTCCCCAGATCCTCTGGAAGTGTGGCCTGTGACAGAGAAGACAGAAAATTAAGGGCCTGTGCACTCGTGGGCCTGGAGAACTGCTTCACAAGGATGGAGTAGGTTTGGTCGACTCCAGCTGCTCTACAGACAGAAAGCCTGCCTCAGCTGGGAGACAAAGACCCAAGTTTTGTGAGACTGAACGAAGCTTTAGTTGCCTGGGAAAAGAAGAATGGAAATAAGCTTGCAGCTTGTTTGGTTTCAGGCTGCCTTCCTTTTAATTGATGGTTTACAGGAAGAAAAACCTGTCTATCTTACTTGGCTGCAGCACATACACACACACACTGAAATTAATAAAAGAAAAGGCATTGATTGAACAAAGAAACACTTGTAAGCCTTATGTCATATAACACAAACTCAGCATACACTGTGCTGAGCGGTTCCGGAAAGTCACTATGCTGAGGAGGTTATGGAGTTAGAGCAAATGAGAGCGTAGGCAAGAATACCTGCCAGAATGTTCCAGCAGAGGCTCCTGCCACAGGAATGCGCTTGGGAAACATGCTCACCAGAAGGCAAATGCTTACATCCACTGCTTGTATCACCCTGCAGTGCACGTGGTGGTTACAGGGGCCAAAGGTACTTCTCCCCTTCACTTCCCTTTTTCTTTTCCTTTTTCTCTCGAATTTACCACTGAACAAAATGCTGCTTTGATTTTTATAAGACTGGCTGCCCTTGAACTTGAAATCCTTTTGTCTTAGCCTTCCAGGTCTGGCTTCTCTGTTTCTGACATCCTGAATGTAGTATAATATATTGTCACAAACCAATGTGTGCATGCGCATTTGCATGTGCATGTTAATGTGTAACAAAATGAAAGGGAAGGAAAGGAGGGTTACTGGATGGCCATGCACATCTTACTGCATTTTTTTTATTATGATGGGAATGCACTGTATTTTGATTAAGAAACAAAAAAATTTGCTTTGGAAAACACTCTGATGATTCGTCAAAAAGCGTAGTTACCACATGAGACAGCAACTCCACCCTTGGTGTTTGCCAAGTGCTCTGAAACTGCACTCCCACACAGAACGAAGGTTCAGAGAAGAGCCATCCACTCACGATAGCCCCAAGGTGGAAACAACGCATGTGTGCACCAGCTGGTAAAGAGACAGTGGAGTAGAGTGGCGTAGCAGCTCGGCCACCAAAACCATGTGGACAGCTGGTTTGTGCTCTAAGGAAGCACTGTGAGAAGGAAGTCTGCCACATGGGGCCTGGAGAGATGGTGCCGCAGCTGAAGCACATCCCCTAAGGACTCAAGTTCAGTTCTCAGCACTCACGTCAAGCAGCTCACAAGGTCCAGGGGATTAATGTCTTCCTCTGGACTCCTCCCGCACCCCCATATGTGAGTATACATAAGCAATAATAAGAAAAACAACAATAATGATGGCTGGCGAGGTGGCCCCAGGGGTCGAAAACATCTGCTCTTGCAGAGGGCTGGCATTTGATTGCCAGGACCACACGGTGGCTCATATCCACCTCTAACTCCAGTTACAGAATACAACCGACCTCTCTGAGGTCACACATGGTGCACAGACATAGATGCAGCCAACACACACATAAAAGAAAATAACTCTCAGAGAATAAAAGAAAATGCAAAGGGTCCGTGTTAAATGAAATTTCCACAAAGGGAAACGACACAGAAACCAGTGGGTGGCAAGGACTGGGAAGAGGAAACAAGGGAAATAAAAACTAAGGGTGTGGGCTGAGAAAGCAGCAGTTGCTACCGTGCTTTTACACCATGCAGGAGGGTCTGGGGCCAGCCCACAGCGAGGGGCAGACCAGGTATGGTGCCTCGCTCCTGCGATCCCAGCAAGGTTGGAGACAGGACAAGAAGCTCAGAGGCACGAAGTCAGTACAAAACCAAGGATGCTGGTCTCAAAATGAGATGAGCAACATAGTCTGTTTGTTTCTCGAGACACGGTTTCTCTGTGTAGCCTTGGCTGTCCTGGCCTCAAACTGCCTTTGCCTCCCCAGTGTTGGGACTGATTACAGGCATGGGCCATGGTGCCTGGCTGAGGAAAATAATCTTGATCATGATGATGGCTGCACAATTTTGATGGTACCAAAGCCACTTAATTGGCACTTTTAAAATTTGTTTTTGTTGCTTGCTTGCTTTTTGAGACAGGATCTTACTGTGTAGCCCAGGCTGGCTGGAAACTCATGTCAATCCCCCTGTCTTAGACTCCAAGTGCTGGGACTGCAAGCATGAGACACCACAGTGAACAGTCATTGGCACATTTTATGACGATGATTATGGTCTGTGAGTTATAGCTCAGGGGGAAAAAAATGTATTAACCAAACCAAAAACTTCCACAGTACTCTGCATGAAGAGTAGGGCAAAGAGAAACAAACAGGAACATGACAAACAAAGTCAGGAAAACAATAAAGATCCTGCAGTGGAAGAAACCGGGAGACACGAGAACGCTCCTGCACACAGCCGGCCTTTACGAGGACAGTGAACGGTCCTGCATAGCGCAGCTGCTCAGAAGAGGGATGGAGGAGGAAAGGCTATTTAGGAGACTTGGCGGCAAGTTCAAGGATGGAGATGGGCGGGGTCATGTGGGAGTTTCGGGGGGGGGGAGGCGAGCCTGGAACCAGTGTGGCAAAAGGAGATATTCTAAGGAGACCTTTTTGTCTGACCACTAGAACACTGACCACTAGAGTTGAGACAAAGGACACACAAGATGGGGATTCCCCGGGAAAGAGAAAACTCCACAGCCAGGGGCAGGGCGGTGGGGCTTTTACCCTAAAAAGAGATTCCACACTGTTCTAACAAACTGTCAGACCACCTCACGGGAGAGGACTGAAGGCAGGACCACACCTTGACCCAACTGCCTGCACTTGCATATTCCCAGCCCTTTATTTAAACGTTAGCCTCATTTCAGGACCCCAAAATTGGACACGAGGGATCACCAAATCTTTGTCCCTCTCCCCAATGTGGCCATGCTGAGTAAGTATCTTTCTGCCTTCCGTTATTAATTTGGCTGATCTAATTGGGTTCTTGAGGACAGGTGGCCGGACTTGGATTCTTGAGGTACAGACTGTGCTGCCCCCACCCTCGAGTTCAGTAACAAGCCTGGCCAAAGTGGAACAGGAAGAGAGGGCTTGCTGCCCTATCAAGCTTCAGGACAGCCAGGCTTCCTGCTGTGCCGCAGTTGCGTGTCAAACCCATTCCAGGCCACTGGTAAGGTCCATTTTCCTGGAAGCTGGCTTGATTTCCTAGGTTGCTGGAATGGAAGGGCATTGGATCAAAGTAAACAGGGGCTGGGAGAAAGGAAAGCAAAACCCTGGCTCAGTGTGGTGTGAGCAGGAAGCGGCCTGACTACAAAGGGGCTTTCCTTGAGACGGAGGAAATTCCCACGGCTGGGCTAGCTGTCAGCAGACCTGCTTAAAAACCCTACCCTCCATAACAACCTAGCGGCATGTGGTGTTCAGCTCTAGCTGGAGCCCGGAGCCATGGTGTTGGCCACCTGCTTCAGATAAGAGACTTAAAAATTTCAGCTTAGAAGTCCACAAGGAAAGGATGGAAGTGCAGGCCAGATTGCTGCATCTGGTTGAAGGGGGATTAGGGGCCATCCATGCCACTGTCCTTCCCAGCTATACTCCTGCCCACTGTCCCTGCACCTCCCTTTGAAGAAAAGAGAGGAAGAGTGCCCCTGTGAGCCCAGAGGTGGTGCCTCCTCTGTGGTCCTGTGCTGCACTCAGCCTCTCTCAGATCTGATGAGGAAGGAGCGGGGCAGGTGGTGGCTGTCCCGTCAGTCAGCCTTGTAAGGCTCAGAGACTGTGTCTGACTTGCCTGAGGCCACCCAGCCGGCCTCAGTATGGTTGAGATCTGGAGTCCCAAAAATCCTGCCAAGAGAGAGACCGTTTGCCTCAGGATGGACCCAGTCAAGACAGAGAGAACTTCCCCTCAGGATGGACCCTTTATGGTTTGGAGGCAAGATGAAAAGGCAGAAAACTCTGGGGACAAAGGAAGAGAAAGGAATCCCTCACCTAGGAAAAGCTTCCGGGTGAAGTTTCTCACCACCTGGAAAGAAAATTTCCAGTACGCCTTAGACCTTTCTTATTCCTCAGATGAAACCTGTGACTCTCTAGGAGTCCATCAGAAACCCTATTCTAAACACACATCCTAACCCTTTGTACAATCCTAGCTGATCTTGATTTTGTATTATCATATTGGAGTCCTACCCAAGGTCCCCCCTGAGCCACCCTATAATCTCATTTATGTGAGAGAGAGGGGGGGGGATGTTTCTGGCAACCCCTTTTTGAGAGCTACTAAAATGGTCTCCAAGGCTAATGCTTAGACACTTAGCTGAAACTCGCTGAGAAAACTCCTGGGCCTAGGGTGTGTCTTCCCAAGGATCTCTCTTCCCCTTAGTCCTCAGGCTTAAGATCTAGGTTAAAAGCTGGGTGTGGTCCTTTGCTTCCAGCATTCAGGAGGCAGACATAGGCAGATCTCTGTGAGTTCAGAGCCAGCTTTATTTAAATAGTGAGCTCCAAGATAGCCAGGGCTACATAGTTAGACCCTGTCCCAAAAGAAAACAACAAAACAAAACAAAACAAAACAAAAAGGATGATCTAGGTTAAAAATGGCTTAATGTGGGGCCGGAGGTGTGGCTCAGCAGCTCAGAGCACTTGCTGCTCTTGCAGAGGACCTGGGCCAGGTTCCTAGTGCCCACAAAGTAGTTCACAACCATCTGAAATCCCAGTTTCAGAAGATCCAGTCCATCTTCTGACCTCAGAGGGCACAAGACGTGCACGAGGTGTACGTCCATACAGCCAGGCAAAACATGCACATGAATAAAAGTTAAAGATTTTTTTTTTTTGGCTTGGGAGAGGTGGCACACACAAGCACTCAGGGGGCAGAGGGAGGTGGATCTCTATGAATATGACGCCAGCCTGGTCTACATAATAGTTAACAGTAAGACCTTGTCTCAAAACCAGACCAAACCAAATCAGGCTGAAAGATCTCGCTATGCAAGCATGAGGACCTGAATCCAATCCCCAGCATTCATGTAAAATTCAGGCATGGCTGCCCATGCCTGTAATTCTGGTGCTGGTGGGGAGCAGGGGGCCAAGACAAGGGTATCAGTGAAGCTTGCTGCCCGGCCAGCCAGCCTAGCCAATATGGTAGTCCCCAGGCTCAGTTACAGAGCCTGTCTCAAAAATGACTAACTGACTGAATAAATTTTTTTTTAATAAATTCCAATTCTGCTTCATTTTGTCTTGTCCTGAAAGTCTTCCCTGTGGTGAATCCAGGGATCCAGTTTTGACGGCATGGCATGGACAGAGAGGCTGGGGAAATGGCTCAGTGGGTAAAACATTTGTCTCCTTGCGGTGACCTGAGTTCCTTCCCCCGGAGGCTGTGGAGAGCTGGCTGCAGGAGCAGGCTCATCAGCGATCCCACTGCCCTTCTGAGAGGATGGGAGGGCACGGAAGAGTCCCCAGAAACTCATAAGCTGCCTAGCCTGGTCTACACAGGGGCAAACAATAAAGAAGCTCTGTCTCAAAAAGTGCAAGTTGAGGCCTGGCTCATGACATTGTCCTATGACCTCCACATGTATGCTACGGCACCCGTGACTGCCCAACCCCCAGAATGAATGAATGAATGAATGAATGAATGAATGAATGAATGAATGTGAATCGTGGCCCGAACACAACCTTCAGCCCCATACAAAGTCTTCAAAATAGAAGATACATTTCTAGTGTCCACATTGCCCTCTGGATGGCTGTACAGAATCTCTCGTGTCCCACTGCCCATCTGTGCACACCGACATGTTGGTTCACACCTGAGGATGGTCAGCGACTCCCTCATGTGCACAGCACTCCCCTTTAGGTACCTGACAGGCACCTGGAGGAATTACAGACTCCCACAAGGACAGACAATATTGCCTTCAGGCGTCGGGTAAGAACTACTACTAAGTGTCTGCCAGACAACCGCACTCAACCGCTCAGGGGGAACAGACAAGGTTACAGCGGTGCAGCTGGGCTCTTCACTACGCCTGTGACAGTGACTCACTCTTGCCTCTAGGGGGCTCTCCATGAACACGGACAAGGCACGGTCTCTCAGCTTTTTCAGCCAGGTTTCTAAACATGAACGGATGTGGTTTGGAAACCCACGAAAGTGGGGCCACAGATCCTGGAGGAGGAGAGGTCGCATGTCATCAGGGGATGATAATCGGTGGATGCTAGACATCAGTGAGAACCCCGAATCCCCAGCATCCCTAGAGGACACACACTTCACACATCACAGGCACAGTGATGCTCTCTGGTGACCTCTGGGTAAGAAAGTCCATTTTAATCAACCAGTTAATTTGTTTGGTTTGTGCGTGCATGTGCGCATACTGGTGTGCTCGTGGGCGGGCACGCCCGTGTAGAGGCCAGAGGGGGACTTCAGGCACTGTCCCCCTCACTTTCTTTTCTTTTCTTTTTTGAGGCTGTCTCAGTAAATCCAAAGCCTACTGTTTTAGTCAGACTGGCTAGCCAGCAAGTCATCGGGGTGTGCCTGTCTTTTCACCTGGTGCGGGGGTGCTACAGGCACGCAACATTCCGGCTTTTAAATGGGTCCTTTGACCCAAACTTGGGACTTCATACTTGTGAGTCAAGCATCTCACTGAGCCACTTTCCAGCGGGGAACGCCCTGTTTGGCGGAGGCCGGCTTGTAGCCCTCAAGCTTCCCCACTGCCAGAATTGATCTAATCGGCCTTCACAACCGGAGAGACTTTTGACTGCTGAAGCCATATTTTTGCCTCACCCTGAGTGGGTGCCGAGCTCATGGCTCCCTCATGGCGTTCCCCAACTGTGAGTGTCTATAGAAAGCAATCAGTGTGGGGCCAAGGCATACCTCCAGCCTCACTGGGGTTTCTCTCTAGACAGACCATACCCAGGATTGCTTGGGTTTAACTTCTCCAAGGTGACTGTTGGAAGCTCTTTGCTATGTTATTTCCCGTAACTTATTTTGAAACATTTCAAACATCACAGAAGACTTGAAAGGCTCACATAAAACAATGAAAGTTATCCTCCACTTACATTCAAAGCTTCTTAAAATTGTATTTATTATTATACTCTGTGTGTGTATTATGTGCCAGTGGTACTGCTGTGGAGGACAGCGGACAACTTCCACGAGTCAGTTCTCTCTCTGCCGTGAGTTCTGGGGATGGCAAGCACTTTCACCTGCTGAACTATCTTACTAGTCACAGAGTCAATAGTTAAACAAACAAACAAACAAACAAAAAACATTTTGCACACCTGCTTTCTTTTCCAGTTCCTTTGTACTGCAACAGGCTCTGGCCTCACAGAACTATCTAAGTTAACCAAGGATGACTTTGAACTTCTGGTCCTGCCTCCATCGCCCCACTGCTGGGGTCACAGGTGGGTGCCAGCACGCCTGTGTCATGCTGTGCTGAGGGTAGGACATCTTGCATGCTAGGCACACTACCGACCAAGCAGCAGCTGCAGCCCGCACGCTGGCTTTGTGTCCTTGTCTAGCTCCCGTGCATGTGTGTGATGTCGTGTGCTTGTAGTCATTCTCTTGTTTTTTTTTTTTTCCTGGACCACTGGGAAGTAGTGCAGGCAGGAAGGTGCTCCCTCTCAGGCTTCAGTACGCAGCCCTCAGGAAGGGCTAAGGACGTGGTTTCATTAGCAGAGTGCTTGCTTGGCATGAATTTGATCGCCACCACCACATAAAACCAATGTGGTAGCACATGTCTATAATCCCAGCACTTGGAGATAGATGGAGGCAAGTGAGAAACTGGTGTGGGATATATAGGAACTCTCAAAGTGAAAATGACATTAGCATTTAATTAGTCTATAGAAGCTCGTCTTTATTTGTTGCAGTGAATTCTGTCAATTTTTTTATACAAAGTTATGTTTCAGAAGGGACATTCTGTCAGATCTGTGCCTGTCAGCATGCCCAACCTTTCCATTACAAGTGTCTGCTGTTAGAAAAACTGTCCCAGTCCCAGGGGACTCCAGAGGATTCACTCCAGGATAGTGAATAGCTTTTCTCAGATGTCTCACCTACGCACATGCACCTGTAAAACAAAGGGCAGCACTGAGCACTGACACTTGTCTTCAAAAAGAAAACAACTACTCGAAGAAATACATTCCACTAAAAGACAAAACAGTATGAGGCCAGGCATAGTGGTGCGTGGCCTTCATCCCAGCACTCTGAAGGAACAGGCAGACAGATCTCTGTGAGTTCAAGGTCAGGCTGGTCTACATAACCAGCTTTAGGCCAGCCAAGGCTACACAGTGAGAGCCTGTTTTCCATCCATCCACCCATCCATCAATCAATCAACCAACTAATCAATCAAGGGCTGGTGAGATGGCTTAGGGGATGAAGACACCAAACCTGTTGATCAGAGTTCGATCCCTGGGACCCACATCAGAAGGTGACTGGCTCTTGAGTCAAGTGTCACTGACTGGCAGGCACACATACAAAATAAGGGAACCAATAAAGAAATACCAAAAGAAAGCCCTACACAAGGTTTTAAGTACGTTTACAGTTTTGTGTTG
This sequence comes from Pachyuromys duprasi, assembly GCA_028658305.1. Taxonomy (NCBI): domain Eukaryota; kingdom Metazoa; phylum Chordata; class Mammalia; order Rodentia; family Muridae; genus Pachyuromys; species Pachyuromys duprasi. The sequence goes on from CM053756.1 coordinate 6,685,228, forward strand.
GACCAAATGCATAGCTACCCTCACCCCCTTCCTCCTTCCAGGGAAAACGTCCTCCATCACCCTTGGTGTAGAGGGCTCCAGGCTTCAGCCAGGCTAAGCAGGTGCCCGCCCTTGCTCTTCAGCTACACCTAGCAGTCCAGACACACATTGTTTTAATATCACTGAGTTGCTATAATGAACTTCAGGGTCTCAAAGGACCTGGGTCCTTTGTTACTCGGCTAACTACATGGCTTCCCAGCAGGCCCATCAGCCTCTGCAAACACCAGGTGTAAGACTGACGCTTCCAGCTGCGGCCAAGGTCCAGCTGTGGCCAAGGTCCAGCTGGGAGGCCTTCTTTCCACAGCTGAGCAGGCCCTTATCCAGGAGGCCCAACAGTGTTCTTCTTTCCCTGGCAGTAGCCTCGCCTTCCTACTACTTTATAATCCCGTTGTTGTTCCTTAGGATATGACCTGTGCTGGCTGGTTTTGTGTGTCAGCCTGACACAAGCTAGAGTCACACAAGCTAGAAGAAGGAGCTTCCATTGAGGAAATGCGTCCATGAGATCCCAGTTAGTGATCAATCGGGGAGGGCCCAGCTCATGGTGGGCGGGGCCATCCCTGGGCTGGCGGTCCTGGGTTCTCTAAGAAAGCAGGCTGAGCAATCTAGTAAGCAGCACCCCTCCATGGCCAGTGCATCAGCTCCTGCCTAACCCTGTTTGAGTTCCTGTCCTGGCTTCCTTTGTGAAAGTGTAAGACAAAGAAACCCTTTCCTCCCCAACTTGCTTTTTGGTCATGGTGTTTCATCACAGCAATGGAAAGTCTAACTAAGACAATCTGGGATCACATTATGTAAATAAATTGCAGAGCTGGGTCCTCTTACTCTTATGTCCCAGCTCCTCTGTTCCCCTCCATGGAGGAAACCATCTGTGTCACACCCAAGACTGCTCAAGTGTTTACAAAAAAAATGCATGAAGTAGCACACTGTACTCACCATTCTGCCCATTTCCACCAAAACGTCACATCTAAAACCAGACAGAAAGCAGTGTCTGAGTCCAGAATCTGAACCAGACACAGTGTGTTCCTTCAATCACAGCACTCCCGGGGCTGAAGCAGGACTTGAAGTTTGAATTTTGGGGGGGTGGGGAAAGTAATTCTACAGGGCAGTGGTCAGTACTGACCTCTTCATTCTTTTTAAGATTCTATTCTTTTTTAAGATTTGTTTTTATTTTACATGTATGGGTGTCTTGATTGTATGTATGTGTGTGAACCATGCCCATGTCTGGAGCCTGCAAAACCCAGAAGATGCTGTCAGATCAGATCTCCAGGAACTGTGAGTTATGGACAGCTGTGAGCAGCCGTGTGGGTGCTGGGAAACCTGTCCTGTCCATGAGCTGCAAGCGAGTTCAACTGCTGACCCATCTCTGAAGCTCCCAGTTTTAGCTTTTGAGACAAGGTCTCATGTATTTCAGGCTGACCTTGTTGGACCCCGAGGTGGGGAGACCCTCCATTCCTCAGGATAGACACCAGACCCCAATAACCCACAAAGACAAGAGCTTGATGCAAACAGCAAGAGGTTTTACTTAGTAGCTGGCATGCTGGGGCTCTACACACAGCTCCCACACAAGGGGGTGGTGCTGAGCTCTGAGCAGCAGAATCACAGAGTTTATAAAGGCAAAAACCGCAAAACAGGAGGGGGTCTAGGGGGTAAGGGATTTTTCTAACGGGGGCAGTCAGTGATTGGCTATGCTCAGGTGTGGTGACTAGGGGACGGTTAGGGACTGTCTCGGTCCAGGAACAAAGAAGGGTGTTTAGGGCCAAGTTAAAATCTTTTACCCTTACATTCCCCCCTTCTTCTAGTAACTGCTTCAATCATGAAGCAGCTGTGGGCTGAAGGTTTTTCTTGGGGTCCCCCCTGCCCTTGATTTAGCATTTCAGCCTGTAAGGTGAGATTTGGGCCAAAGGTCCATCTTCTGGAACTTTTTCAGTGCTGATATTAGACCATTGGCATCAGGGGCTAGGGATGCTGAAATGCTAGTCAAAGGCTGGACAATAGGGCAGTCCCAAGCATCTGGTTAGTTGATCCAATTGAAGACATGGGGAGCGATCTTGTCAGCTTTTAGCAAGTCCAAATTTTAGCTCACAGTGCATAGCTGATCTGGGGATAGAGTCAACCAGGTGAAAATCTGAAACAAATTTAGACCTGCCTCTTGAAATGTGAAACAATGGCTCTCCAGGTGTCCACGGCTTTGTCCACAGGTTAGGCTGGGCCCTAGCAGTGGGCCAGTTGAGGCAGTATCACCCAGTGGTCAGCATACCACAATCCAGAGTTGCTCAGCACACAGCCCCCACGTAAGGGGTGGCGGAGAGAGTCTTGAGCAGCAGAATCGATCAATCTCAATGTGCCTGGAACCCTGTTGTGTGACACTGTTCCTGGAAAGATGTGAACAGATGTCTACTCGTCCCAGGTTGGCATAACAACAGTAGGGTGTGGTGACTGGACTCTCCCTCTGGAACTATACGTCCAAATAAACTCCTTCAGCTGCTCTTCGCCACTGTGCTTCATCACAGCAGCAAAAGGTAAACCAACACAATGTCTTTTCCCCACTGGGCTATGCTCACTAATACCACACTCTGCTCTTTGCAACTTCTATTCTTCCTTAAAGTCTCATATAACACATTCGAATTCATCATTATAGAATTATCTCAACAGTGAATCCAGCATCCTTCAGATCTGTTTGTTTATGACTTCTGTTGTCATGATGAGATGTCCAGTACTAGACAGTTTTATGAGAAAATAGGCTTTTTTTTCTTTTTGTAGATAGCAGTTTTAAAAAAATATTTATTTACTATGTATACAATGTTCTACTTGCATATGCACCTGCATGCCAGAAGAGGGCACCAGATCTCACTATAGATGGTTGTGTGCCACCATGTGGTTGCTGGGAATTGAATTCAGGACCTCTGGAAGAGCAGCCAGTGCTCTTAACCTCTGAGCTGTCTCTCCAGCCCAAAGCTTGCAGTTTTTGAGTTTGGAAGCATCACGTGGTATGAGAGGCAGCAGGCAGCTTAGGGGACCACGTTTACTCTTTTTATAACTTACTCTTCGCAGAACAAATTTACTCTTCAAGACAGTAAAAATTCTTTCCAAGGGCAGTGACTTCACTAAAACCTAATCCTGTTCCATGAAGCTCCACATTTCCAGCAGAAGCACCAGCTTTGGGACGGGGTGCTGGAGAGATGGTTCAGAAATCAAGAACACTTCTTGCTCTTGCAGGACTTGGGTTGGTTCCCAGCACATATGTCAGGTAGCTCACAACTGTCTGGAGCTCTGGTTTCAGGGGGTATCTAATGCCATCTTCTGTCCTCTGTGGGTGCCTGTACACATGTTGCATGAACTCAGACAAACATACATGCACATAAATGAAAATAAAATTTGAAAAAAAAATCACCAGCTGCAGACCACAATTTGAAGACACAGAACTTCTGGAGAAACCATGGCACTTGTTCTGCAGGTTTGATACTTGGCTCTTGTGTGTGTGTGTGTGCAAACACGTACATGCTCAACTGGCACCCAGTATTCTCCCCAGTCACTCCTTATTTCTGGAGGTAGGCTTCTGGAGCTCAAGAATTCTGTCTAGTCTTGCTAGCCACCTTGCCAAGTGAACTGTCTCTGCCCCCTGGGAGCTGGGATTATGGGAGTTACCACAACACCTTTTATAAGGGTTCTGGAGATCTGAACTCTAGTCTTCACGCTTGGGCAGCAAACACTTTTTCCACTGAGTCATCTCCCCAGCCCACGCCTGGCTTTTTTGGTGCATTCTGGAAATTGAGCTCTGGTCTTCCAGTGTGGCAACAAGAACCTTTACCTGTCTTTTCTGCTTTCTCTTCTGATGCTGCTTGGTTCTTGGAGGTGTTGACATAGACGTTTTATTCAGGGCTGAGATCACTTATTCTCAGCCAGTTTGACCAATTATGAGTGTCTGCATTAACCAACATCACATACTCTAAAACAAATTTGTAACTGAGAGGAACATGCCTGACTCCCACCCCTCATTAGTTCCAGTCAACATGCTGTAGGCCACCAATTCCAGGAATAAAAATTCCATTCCCAAGGAATAGCCTCGAGGCCCCCACAAGAATGGGAAGGTATCTTAGGGTGGGATACCTATGCTGGGCAGCCCACCGACCTAACATTCCTGAGGTCTAGAGCTAGCTCACTCAATGTTAGTTAGCCAATCACTTTGTAATAAGCTTGCCCTTGCTGAATATCATCCAATAGTGTAACTGGTAAGCTGAGAATTCCCGCTTCTTCCTCAAATCCCAACAGAAACCCTGCCCATGGGCTCTCCTCTCTGAACCACTGCTTTGTTGATCTTGGAGAGACCAAGCTTAAGTTCGAATAAAGCTCTTTGCTCTTGCATATGTGGTCTGGTTCCTGGTGGTCTTTGGGGACCCTAAGATCTGGGCATAACATTAACTTTTTTTTTCCTTTTGAGATAAAAGTCTTTCTATGTAGTCTGGGTCTGCCTGGAACTCACTATGTATTCCAGGCTGATCGTGAACTCCTGCCTTTGCCTCTTCAGTTCAACAGTGTACACTTATTTAACTTGAGGGGAATGAATGCATAAAAATAGGAAAAAGAAAGGCTGAAATATCTATCCACCAGCATCTTTGGGTGCAGCCTTGGAGCTCAGCCACGTGGACAAAGCTCTTCCCAGGACCTTAAAGACAGGTTGCCTGGACAATTCCTCACCCGATCCACCCGGAGAGGGGAGGAGCCGGAAAGGGGCGGGGTTTCTGCGGGTAATATGGCTGCCGCAGGCCTCTCTGGCAAACCCCAGCGCACCCTCTATAGCCGGAAGTCGTCTTGCTTTCGCCTCTAGGAAGCGGAAGTGCAGGGGCGGCTGGCAAGTGGGTTACTGCTTTGAGAAACCGGCTTGTGAGGAGCGGCGGGAAAGGCGCGTGTCGGCTTCTCACTGGCGCAGCCTCCGCCGCGATCGCCGCTGTCCCGCCCTGCCCAGGCGACGTTGCAGGCACCGGAGTGGACGAAGCGCGGCCCGGGCATGGGCAGCCGGGGGGATGCGAACCCTGCGGGTGCCGCGGCTCCGCGGCGGGTGACAGGTACCTCGGGTGCCGTAGGGAGGCCTCGGAAGCAGGAGAGGGGCCGGCGCGGGAGGCGACCGTGGTTGCGAGTCACCTTGGGCTTCCTCCTGTGCTCTGACGCGGTTTCCCCTCCAGTGTTCTCTTCGCGAGCGCCTCAAGTTGTCCTCAGCTGCCTTCTGTTCTGTGCTGGTGGCGGCGGGCTCACTCCAGCAGCCCCGACCTGGTTTGAAGTGTAGAATTTAGACTAAGCCTGACCCTAAGTAGGTTGAGAACCAGCACTTTGCACGACTGGAGAACAAGTTGGTGTTTTTATAGTTTGTTTCCAGGTGATGCATCGTGGTTGTCGTTTTCTGTGAGTGTGTAAGATCTCTTGGAATGAAATTGGACGCTCCCCTTCATTTTTGTCCTGACCTGCTAGCAGAAGATCTGCGCGCATCTCCAATCACCTTATGGTCGTGAGCTTTTCTTGTTGCTTGGCTGAAATCTCTTTTGTTCTGCATTTGTTGTCAGGTTTGAGAAGGAGCATGTTCTCCTTGTTCTGGACCTTACTGTACATTGGAAACGTCTGTGCACTTGTAAGCCTATTGTAGTATAAAGTTCTTTCTTTTCTAGAAAAAGCTTGTCCAGTGGCAAACACATGAAAACATATTTTTATTTGTTTGCTCCCCCTCCCTCTTTGGAGATAGGCTCTAAAGTATCCCAGGCTAGCCTTGGGACTAGAGGCTTGGCTAGTCACCACCGGATCTGCTTGAAGATATTTTAAAGAGCTAGTTAACGCTACAAAACTGGAGCAGATTGTAGCCTTTCCACTCGGCTTGCTTTTGATAAACTTAGCTGGAACTTTCTTCAAAAAAATTTATTTATTTCGTTTTTGTTCTGTGTGTGCAGGACAACTTACTGGGGTTAGTTCTCTCCATGCACCTCTGTGTGGGTTTCAGGGATCAAACTTAGGTCACCAGGCTTGCATGGCAAGAGCCTTTACCCACTGAGCCATCTTGACAGAACTTTCTTCTTTGCTTTCTTGATGGAGGAGGAATCTATCCATCTACAGAGACACACAGATCTCTCTCTCACTCTCTCTTCCCCTCTCCCTCTCTCTCTCCTCCTCTCTCTCTCTCTCTCCCTCTCTCCCTCCCTCCCTCCCTCCCTTTCCTTTTGGCTTTTTGAAAACAGCCTTTCTCTGTGTATCCCTGGCTGTCCTGGAACTCCCTCTGTAAATCAGGCTGGCCCCAAACTCACAGAAATTCACCTGTCCCTGCCTCTTGGGTGCTGGAATTAAAGTTGTGTGCCACGGATGCTGCTTTGTGGTTTGGTTTTTTTTTTTTTTTTTTTTTTTTTTTTGAGTTCTTTAACTCTTCCTTGGCTTGCAAGTGCTGAAGCATTTTTAATGCCATGGTGTGCCGTCTGTAACCCTGGCACTTGAGAGGGATGTGAAGGCAGTAGGATTTGGAATTCAGGGTCATCCCCAGCTACATATCAAGTTAGAGGCCAACAGGTTATGACAAGAGCCTGTTTTGAAAGAGAAAGAAGGAATTTGATGACTTAAGAACCATTGTGCCTGTTCTGCATTTCAGAAAGTGAAAGCATTTGCCACACACACCTGTTGCTTACCGTTTTTTATATTGTAATGTGGATCATGAGCAAACTTTAGGTTATATGCACCAGGAGCTCATGGGTTGCTGATGGACTCAGGGCTAGAATTGGTGGAGTGCTTGCATTTGTCCACGATGCCGCCCAGCATTGCTCTTTCAGTTGCTGTCACAGGGACTATTTATCTCTATAAGCAACACAGAAGGACCGCTATGTGACCAGAATGCTAGTGGAACTTACAAAATGAAAGCATCCTCAAACAGAAAAGTACTTCAGTGAGGTTCTTATCCGTTTCTCTGGACAACTCTTTCCTCTAGTATCACTTATTAGGTCAAGCGTGAGGTCAGACTGGCAATGCTGCTCTTTAATGTATTGACTTTCATCCTGTTCCCATCTCCAGTGGTGCTTTGCTTCTCAAGGAGATATGCTTTCTCTGTAAAATATTGCAAGGTGGGGCTGGTGAGATGCTGCAGCAGTTAAGAGTATCTACTGTTCTGGTAGGAGACCTGAGTTCTGTTCTCTGTATCCACAGCAAACACCTTACAACCCGTAACTCTTCTTCCAGGCCAGTGCTCTCTGGCCTACTTGGGCATCTGTACACACATGGTGTATATAAATTCACCCAGCCTCAGAGTGACCCCTTTATTCCTTTAGGATGGGAGAAGCCCTAAGGCTGGGAGTCTGCTCTGTTGCTGCTGGCTTGGGTATGTTATGGGGCCTTCTGGGTTCTCTTCTTTCTCCTGCTATTCCTCCTAAGAACTTGCCCCAATGCCTTCCAGCTGTTTTCCTTTTCAGTGTCTCCCAGAAACAAGAAGCCACCACTGTAGGAGTTTCCTTCACTCCTCCCCCTCCCCCATTACTATAAAGCCTCTTCAAGTGCTGGTGTGCACTAGCCATGTGCTCCTGATCTTTGTAAATCACAGTGAATCTTGCTGCTGCACACATGTTGTTTTTTTAGTAATCCCTTAGTAAATGAGGCTTGTGTTTATCTCATCTTTAGTGCCTCCTGTGTTCCAGGCTTCATGTTAGGTGTGATGCTCATGATATCAAGCTCCCCACACTTGAAGAGCTCACATTTAGTCCCTGAAGTCAGCCTAAGTGTGGACCTCTAAGGTTGGTTGGTTGGATTTCTCTGGTGTTAGTTTTAGGCACATTCCCTTCAGATTGACATGGTTCCTTCTAAAGATTTACCCATAAAAAACAAAACAAAAACAAAAACTTTTTTTTTTTTTTTTTTGGTGGGGAGAGGGTTTTGAGATGGGGCCTTTCTACACAGCCCTGGTTGTTCTGGAGGTCACTATATGGACCAGGTTGGCCTCAAACTCAGAGATCCACCTGCCTCTGCCTCCCAAGTGCTGGGATTAAAGGCTTGTGCCACACCTGAGTTAGAAAAACCTGAATTTGCCTTGGTTCTTGAAATAATGTGGTTTTGAGTCTTTAGAGAATGTATCCTTACTACTCTAAAGCCAACAGGAAATAGCACGATACTGTGGAGTATTAAAAACACTGTAAGGCACAGTGGCATACACTTAAAATCCTAGTACTTACAAGATAGAAGCAGGGCTGGGCACCATGGCGCACACCTGTAATCCCAGCGCTCAGGGAGGCAGAGGAAGGCAGATCTCTGTGAGTTCGAAGCCAGCCTGGTCTACAAAGTGAGTTCAGGATAGCCAAGGCTACACAGAGAAACACTGTCTCAAAAAACAAAAAAACAAAACAAAATAACTATATATGTATGTCTGTATGTATGCAGAAATTTCCCCAGTTTCAAGCAGCCTGGATTACAGAATAAGACCTCAAAAACACACAAACCTACTAAGAGAACAGAGCAGGGTTTCTAAACTTTGCTACTTAGTTCCCTACCATCTTGAAGGTGAAACTTTTATCCCCAACATGGAAAACCTAAAACCTACAGAAAATGAGAACCAAATTATAGAAGCAAAAGACCAATAAGAGTAAAACAAAAACAAATAAAGCCACTTGGAACAAACAAACAAAAATTTATTGCTGGACATAGGACCCACCCTGAGGTGGTTAATATGCCAGTAGACTCGAAGCGCCAATTTTTCCTTCGCAAGTGGTTGTCAGTTGTAGATAGCTTCCTGGTCAGGGATGGGAGCCCGTATCTACTTCCCTCTCTCAGTGCTGTGCAGGCCATGTGTGCCCTGCCACTGCCTCTGAGTTCATGTGTGGGTCAGTCCTGGTGTGTGTGTAGGACGCTGTTTCCCTGGAGTCAGACATTACCTCTGGCTCCTTCTGCCCCAAGGAGAGGATTTGATGAGGGCTGAATGCTTTATGTATACGTGAAATGGCCAGTGTTTCGTTTGCTTGTAGAGAAGTTGGCAGTGCTTGAACTTAACGTGCTTCTAAAAGATGCTTTTCTGTTTCTATAATTTATTTTGTTTCAGTTGTTTTTCAGTCTTTTTGCATTGTATAAAGTAGGCTCTTAACATAGGTGATATCAATAAAAAAAGGAGATTCTGATTGGCTCACTCAATATCTTTTTCAAGACAGGGTTTCTCTTTGTAGTCTTGGCTGTCCTGGAACTTGCTCTATGGACCAGGCTGGCCTCAAACTTAGAGATCCGCCTGCCTCTGCCTCCTGGGCGCCGGGATAAAAGGCCTGTGCCACCACGCCTTTTTGTGTTTTTGTGTTTGTTTTTGTTTTTTGAAGAAGAGATCTCATCATGTTGCCCAGGCTAGTTTTACGCTCTAATTCTAATTTCACCCCAGCGTCCTGAGTAGCTAAGATTACAGGCTGAGTTTTGTTTCTTTTTGTGGCTCTGGTGATGGAATGGGCATGGTGCTGTGCTGGGGACGTGTTTTACCCCTGAGCCACAGTTCCAGACAGAAGATGCTGTGTGTCCTCTGTGTATCTCTGTGGTGGGGGTAGGGTGTGAGAAGTTCTGTTGGCAGGTTTCTGGCATGAGGTCAGTCAATAACTGGAGACGTTTTCTGCAGTGGTCTGGATTGTGTCTGAGAATGTCAATTTGCTTGGAGAGGCTGCTGATGGGAGGGTTCATGCTGCTTCCTAGGAACTTGGATTCCCTACTTTGTAGATGGGAGCAGATGGCATGAGAAACTACTGAACCCTTTGCAGATTGCAGATCCAGTCTTTGAGTTGTTATTTTGGAAACCGTAAACTGGGTGCTTCTGAGAGCAGATTTCAGTGTCTTCCAGTATGCAGGCTACAGGTCCTCAGCTGAGGTGTGACAGCAGCTCTGAAACCACAGGGACCACTTCTGCTTTGCCTCTTTCAGTCTCTAGTAGCATCAGACCCCTAGATACGCCTTTGCTTGTGGTGTGTATTGTTCCAGGGTATACCTCTCTCTTCACAGGTTCTCTCTCTGGGTCTGTCCATGTTTCTCCCTTTCTTAACACTAGTGATCCTGGATTACTGTCCTGATGACCAAAACATTACCCCCTTGTAAAGACCGTCTCCAAGTCCGTTCCCATTCTGAGACAGAGGGTTTATGGCTGCAACCCTTCCCCCCTTTTGGGGAGAGTATGATTCAGCCTACAGCACGACTTGTGTGTCTTAGCTTTGTTTCCTCTCAGACTTTATGGAGTTGTATGCAGCCGTCTGTGATCTCACCCTTCAGGTACCATGTAGGAAAGATTGTAGCCAGCCTTACCTGCCTTGTTGTTAGGAGCTCCTTGTGTCAGGAGCTCAGCACTGCCTTGTTGGCCATCATGGTATTGGTGCTGTTTGTTTCAGAAGTATTTGGTTTCCATGGCTTTACTGTTATTTTGTGTCTCTAAGTATTGATGTTGTTTTGTGCTTCCTTGTGAAAGTTTAACATTTCCTTCTCTACTTTTTCCCTTTGTAGGGCTTTGTTACAACATGGGTCCTCTGATTGCACTGGCTTCACTGTGCCTGTTTTCCTTAGCAGAGGCCAATTCAAAAGCCATTACAACCTCTCTTACCACAAAGTGGTTTTCTGCTCCGCTGCTGCTGGAAGCCAGGTAAGGAAGAAGGAGTTTTCTTCTATATAAAGGAATGCTGTATACTTCGGGTCTGGCAGTAAATGAGTGCACAGTAGTGAGCTTACATGTTCCTTTGCCAGTGTTAAATGTCCTTTCCAGTGCCCACTGTGCTCTGTACATGGAAGGACAAGATGCAGACTCTGTTGGCTGCACAGGACTGATTCATAGGCAGGGTTAGGGACATTGCTCGTAAGAACAAGGCCCTAGGATAAGAGAATCATGGAGGAGCTGAGGAAACCACCAGCTGTGACTTGTTTTAAAGATGCTCCTGCTCTCCTTTGTAATCTCCCAGATCTTGATGCTTTCTTAAGCTTAGAGGCTATTATTATTACTTACTTTTGTAGTAAGTCGGAGCTTACCAAATTGTATCAACATATATACACATTTAAGAAAATTTTTTTTAAACCACACAGTATTCCCTTGTATAACTAATTGGTCCTTGACACTACATAAATACTGTAATCCCACTATTTAAGGGGTAGAGGCAGGAGGTCAGGGTCATCCTTTGATACACAAGAGAATTCAAAATCATCCTGGGATACAGTAGACAATGCTAAAAAAAAGGTCTTAAAGCTGGGAATAGTGACATATCTGTAACAGCAGCTGCCTAAGGAAGGGAAATTTGAGACCAGCCTGGATGAGGTATGCAGGTACTATCTGAAAACATCATTACCACCATCACACAGCACCAATAGCAATAACAGATTGGGAGTGTAACTTAATAGTGGGAAGCCCTAGGTTCACTCCTCAATGCTGTCTCCACCTCTTCCTCCAAAAATAGTTACAGCCAAGCATGATGATAGACACCTGAAAATCCAGCAAGGTAGGAGGACTGTGTGTTTGAGGCCAGACTGGGCCACATAGTGATCCTTTGTCACAAACAAAAAGGCTATGGTTTAATTATGTAAAATAGTTAAATCTTAAATTGATAATACATGTGTCAAGTGATTTAAAAAATATCTTGGGTTTTTGTTTTGTTTTAAACGCAGGGACTCATGTATTCCATCATTGCTATGTAGTCAATGATGACCTTGAATTCTGATCTTGCCTCCATCTAGTCAGTGTTGGGATTATAGCTGTATGCCGACATGCTGGTTTATGTGACATTAGCGATAATGAACCCAGCATTTCATGCATGTGCACACAACATTTGATCTGCACCTCCAACCCCTAGAAGGATTTTATGCCACAAACCATGAAGTTGAGAAAGCTTGTCTAAAACTGTCAGCTCTAATTCCTCAGTTGTTTTTCCGGTTTCCTTGATCACAGTTGAGTATATAGGCTATGATGTTTACTTCATCAGCTTCCCCATCAGAAACATCTTCCCACTTCATTGTATCTCTGGCAGTTTACTATTTTGAGCTGTTACTTTTATGCCCCTTCTCCAGTAGGTGTTTGCAAACAGGTTGTCAAGATACTAGGCCTTCTAGACAACTCCAAAAGGAGCTTTGTGTATTTGAAGTCACTCTGCAGTTACATCTCGAGTCAGTTGAGGCCACCATGCTTCCCTCCTGCTCTGACAGATTTTGAGAGTGTCTCTGTGCATGAGGATCAAGAGTTCTGTGTACCAGGGCATGTGGCTGTGACAGAACTTGTTTTTCCTTCCATCTAGCCCAAAGGGACTAAAAACATTCCTGTGTATATTTTTAGATTGTGCCTGATTATTATGAAGGGATTTTAGTTCTGTGATTGACCATGAAGTGATATGTACATTTAAGTGAAGTAAAACTCCTGAGTGTTTTGAGGAGCTATAGTTACTATCAGAAATATGTAAATAAGCATTATTAAAATTGAGAGTAGCATTTATTGTCAGATATTCTAATGGCCAGAGGATATAGAATGATAGAGTTATAAATCAAATCTACTTGAATTTATATTGACTACTCATCTAAGGAAACAAGATTTAGAGATTCTGGAGGAAAGTCAGGTTGCTTGTAGGAATACACACACATTCATTCTCTCACTCACTCACTGTGCATGTGAGACAGGAGTTTTGCTCTCTAGAGACCAGGGTAACCTCAAACCTGTGATCCTCCTGTCTTTGTCTCCAAATAACAATTTTGGTGATTATATAGGCACGAGCCACCAAGCCCAGCTAGCTCCCTTTTTACTTTTGCCATAGATGAAAAACTTTAGCAAGTTCCTGGCAGCTTCCTTATTTGGAAAGCGGGGGTGGTGGAAGGTGACCGAATCCACTCACCTGCGTGAGTGTGCCAAGTGCCCTGAGAGCACAGACGCCCTAAATATTCCTTTCTCGCTCTCCGGCCTTTGTAAGACTTACCCTGTCTCCATAATAAGAATGCAAACTAAATACACTGACCATATTTGTACTATCTAGTATATGTTCACGTGGTTTTAAGGTTTCATTTTTTTTCTTAGTTTTCTCTACATAAAGAACTTTGTATTATGGTATTTTGAAGGTATTTGTCAATAAAAAAATGGTCTGCGTTCTTCTGTGTACATCACTCATGTTATCAATGATTGGGGCTGGATGTGGCTCTGTAGTAGGTGCTTCCCTACGTTGCTGGAGGCCCTAAGTCACACAGCCAGCACCAGAGAGTAGAAGAATCAGTGCCCTCCTCTTCTTCCCCAACTGAAATGTTTAGAGCAAATCCTCAGATACTTTTACTCACTGGCATAGGAATACAAAGCTAAAGAAGTAGAACAAAGGAAAAAGCAAAGTTAATTATACTACATAAAAGACAGCATTATTTGGAATAATGTCTTCTATTCTCTTCTGGATTATTTCAATGGGTTTAGTAGTAGTCTTAAAAATATTGTAATCTTAGTTCACTGACATTGGATAAAAACTATGTTTCAAGAAAATTGTTTATGATTATATGAAAAGTATTTAGCCCGAGTGAGTCCTTGTTTTGTCCAACAATGATGAGTATGTCATCTTCCCTTAGGTCATGAATTGGAGTTCATTTACATATGATGACTGCTTAGTACTTGTTTTCTTAGAGTGTAAGCTATTCTAAGGTCAGTCTAGTGTTTGTATTGGTTACTACCACAGCCTAGAAAAATAAGACTCATGGAGGCACTAAAGGCTCTCTTAATAATAATGGCTAATTTTGAAACCTATTTTTAGAGAAGCTGTGCATTATCAGGAACTGTTTTCTTCTTTTCCCATATTTCTGTGTGTAGCTGTGGAGTACAGGGAGAGTTGTACACCCCAGTGTTGACAAGTAATGGGCAAGTCTTCCTTTGGCTAGGTAAGCTGAGATCTAGCTCTGTAGTTTGCTTTAAGACAGTGAGAGGTCACCACCACATTGAGACTGGCCTTAGAGCTACAGCCACCAGTTTATAGGACTTAGGAACTTTCGACTCTTGAACGAAGGGATGTTTAGAAAGACCATTATTTTAGGATAGTACCTAAAAGCTAAAGGGGATGATACGTTTTTAGATTTGATTTTGTTTGATGTGTACTAATTTTAAGCTAAAATTTGGTGATTTGAAATTTTGGTTTTTTTAGATGTTAAAAACTTACCATGCTGCCTTTATTCTTCAGGAAATTGTTCTAGGGTTCTGGTTTACTGTGGCAGAGCCTTAAGCTAACACGTTTGCTCTTCCTAAGATCTTTCAGAAAGGCTGCGTGCAGATCTGTCACTAGGATGGCCTGCTTTCACTGCTAAATGTTTCACTGTTCTGGGTTTCATAAGTCATCTGTACGTTAGGGTTTCCCTATTATTAGAACATTTTTATGGTTTCAGATTTTTTAAGAAATAGCTACTGAGTGAACAAGTTATTAAGCTGTTAGTAAGCTAAGGAAATAATGAAGCTGCTTTTATTAAGAAAATACATATTATACATAAAGATATATTTTTATATGTATAATTAAAAGCCAAACTACAGACATCTGGGAATATAAATCCCCTTTTATTCTCCCTAGTAATAGAGTTTGTGTTGGAAGATTTTATTGTCTCATTGCTGATATCTCCCACTTTTCTCCCAGTGAGTTCTTAGCAGAAGACAGTCAAGAGAAATTTTGGAGTTTTGTAGAAGCCAGTCAAAATATTGGATCATCAGATCATCACGGTAAAATTGAAGCAAATGCTTGTTTGACTTTGTGGTCTGGGAAAATGTTAGAAAACAATGGTCTCTTTTGTATATCCTTTGTATAATACATGCAACATGGCAGTTAATGGAAAACTTTTTCTTTAATGACTAGAGTTGTCATGGGAGGAAGACTGATCTTAGCCTAGTGCATGGGGAAACCTATGTTGTGCCGCTGAGCTATTCCCAAGCCCTACAGATCAGAGCAGTACAGTACTTATTTTCCTTTTGAAGAGACGAGGTCTTGCTTTGTGATCAGGCTGATTGCACAGTCCTACTGCTTCAACCTTTTGACTAACTGGGGCTATTGGCAGACACCACTGTGTGTAGCCACAGATCATTTTGTGTGGGTGTGTGGGTGCGTGTGCAGTTTGTAACTGTAACTGCAAGTGATGCGTTTCTTCCCATTGCTTCTGCTCTGTTCTGCTCTTTTGCTAATGTGCTTTGGGACTGTTTAATGGAAGTACATTTTATTTTAGATCATTTAATACTAACTTTAGCTGTCTGATTCTCTCTTCCTTTTGTTATAAACTAATTACACAACTGTGCTATCCGTATTAAGTGTGTTATCATTAAGTTAATGTTACCTAGCATATTTTTCATTATGCCTGCTGGCCACTTAATACTTGAGTGTGAAGATGTCAAATTAAGATTTATCTTGTATCACTCAGTTTAGTTTATGGTGTGCTTTCTTGAGCATTTTCTAATATAAGATGTAGTATAGGCTATAGATATTGCTACTCAAAGATGCTAAGAGAGGACATCTTTGTGCATTACCTAGTGCTGTTCTGGTCAGGGATGGGCCACATACATGAGAGTGGCGCCATAAGATGCTACCCAGTGACCTGTTAGTTGTCATGATTCTTACATAATAGAACTGTGTAAGTGTACTGTATGGACTTACACAGTGACAAAGTCACCCAGTAGTGTATTGCTCTGGATCTTCCCTCAGTGACAAATGATTGTCATTAAAATCTTGAGCACTATGCCAACAATTGTCATTTCTTACTGGGGCAGAAATGGTTTGAGACTGACTTTTGTTAAGCTAAATGGAATGGGTTACTTTTAAATTTTTGTTAAAATATCATTTTAATAACCATCTGAATCATGACAGAAATACATACAGGTTTTGAGCAAACATCTGGAAGTTTTAATCATGTAAGTTGGAGTGAACTAGACTTGTTTCCAGTCGATCATTTCACAGAGCTGGAGACACGGCCCAGCGGCTAAGAGAGTGCCTGCTTTTCAGATGACCTGAGTTGAGTCCCGTTCCCATGTCCAGCAGCTCTCACCTGTCTGTGACTCCTGCTCCAGAGAGCTCTGATGCCTCTGACTCTGAGGGCAGTCATGTATATGTACCAACACACGGACAAACGCATAAGTAAACACAATAAATAAATCAAAAACTATTTTACTTTTATGATTTCATGAAATAAATTTATCAATATGGGTTTTTTAAAATAAAAGCTCAAAGTCTTAACACTTAAAAGGAAATTTCAATATCAGTGACATATTCTTGGTTAATGTTACAGGGTGTGAATTTACAAAATTATCTTTCATTATTCATAGTTGTGCCATCCAAAGATTGACATTATTAATTTCTGAGTACGCACTAAGGAATTTCTTTCTGGTTTCCTTTGCCATGTCAGATGATGCTAATGTGATATGGAACCTTTTACATTCTGCTTTTAAGAATGTAAATACAGGGACCAGGCAGATAGCTATTGTAAACCCGTGCTGTGAAGCAGAGGACCGGAATTCCAATCCCAGAACCACTTAAAAGCCAGAGCTGGGACAGCCACTTGTCACCTTAGCACGCAGGAGGCAGAGAAGAGGGACCCCCAGACCAAGCTCCCTGGTAAACTAGCTGCCACCGGTAAGCGCCGTTCTCTGAGAGAGTTGCCTCAACATGTAAGTGGAGAGAGACCGAGGAGGACACTTGGTCTAAATTTTGGGCCTGCATACACATGTAGGCATGTTCATGTCCTCTTAAAACAAGTGTCCACATGCATACATGAGTATACACCACACTCACACACGCCAAGTTAGTATTTTTCTAATTGAAGATTTTAGTTTTTGAATGACTCCTGTAGCTCATACTGCAGTCAAAGCTAGATAAGAAGTTAGGTACCCCTCATCTCTGTTTCTTGTACTTCTTGCTTGGTTTTTAAAGCCATTTGAAACTTTTTTATTCTCATAGTTTTGTTTTTTCATTTTTTTGGTTGTTTGTTTCTACTATACACACATACATGCACACATGTATGTATGCACACACACATATCCATCTTTATTTCACAGTTGTTTGGCAAAATGACTGTGTGGTATGTAACAAGCTTTGTACCTTTGCTTTTCATTTTCGGAGGATTTATTCGTAATAGCACTCAGATGTCTTTTTCTCCTAAATAACTTTGCCTAGCTTTTTTGTTAAAATGCTTATCACATTTCATGATGCTCTCAGTATCTTTTACTATTTTGTTGCATTGCTTAGTGTTTTACACTTATGTCTTACACATCTTAGTGTTAAACTCCTTAGTGTTTAGTTATTTGAGTAGAGAGTACAACCTGGGTTCTGAGAGTACAAAGATAAAAGTTATTGCCCCTGTCTCTGAGTGTCCAGAGACAGTAAATGACGTAGACAAAGATCCAAGCAGTGATGTAAGCAGCCTGTGTAGCACAGTGTAGAGATGAAATCTGCTTTCCTGAGGCTTCATAGCCAGGTTCTTCCTGGAGTAACTCATTTCGGTGGTAGGAAAGTCCAGGCTAGCAGTGTAGTTTAGGGGAAGAAGAGACACATCTGTCTGTTCTGGACCATAGTCACCAGACAGAGGTTGAACGTGGTGCCCTGGATGGAGCGCTGGGAACAAGTTGTCTCCCACCTTGAGTGTTTGCTCTGTGCTTGCTAACTGTCTTACGTGTCCTCTGCAGCCACACAATTCTGGTCAATGTGCTTGTTTGACAGGTACAGACCGTTCCTATTATGACGCCATATTGGACGCTGCGTTTCAGTTCCTGTCGCCTCTGCAGCAGAATTTGTTGAAATTCTGTCTCTCTCTTCGTTCCTACTCAGCCTCAATTCAAGCCTTCCAGCAGGTAACAAGATATCGTTGTAAACAGAGGACAGCTTTTTGTAGGGTGTGACATGGTGATTTAGTTGAGTTTAGTTCTCCTGGGATTGACTTATCTTTGTCTGACTATTTTTGGGATTAATAATTTATTTTTAAATAATGAGTAGAACGGATGTTTTTAAATCACTAAGGTCTTTAAATCATAGAAGTTTCCTTCCTTCCCTTGTTTTGGGGATAGAACCCAGGGCCTTGGACATACTAGGCAGATTAACAAATCCAAATACTGAGACACATCTCACCAATCACAGATATATACATTTTATGTTATTATTTTTGCATTGAGGCTGTACTTGGATATGAAAAATTTTAAAGAATGATTAACACTTATTTTCATATGAGACATGAAAAGAATATTGTCGCAAGAAAAGTAACAGCCGGGTACTGTTAGGCAGTTTGTTATCCGTTTGCCTCAGCCACTCAGGAAGCTGGAGTTACAGTCTGGCTAATAGGCTGCAGTAAGAAAAACACTTTTTTTATTTTAATGTGTGTGTGTTTGTGTTGTAATGTACATGTGTATGGAGGTGGCTGTGGACCCCCAGCAGGACAGGCAGTTGTGAGCCAACCACCTGATAGGGGTGCTGGGAACCAATCCCAGGTCCTCTGCAAGAGCAGCGAGCTCTTTTACCCGGTAAGCCATCTTTCCAGCCCGCAGATTGCGTTTTCCCCGTTGCTCTGCCTGTGTATTTCTGGTGTCACTGACGGTGGCAGCACACTTCACTGCATGAGCTCCTGGAGAGGCGAGGCTGTTGAAGATTAAGTCAGTTCAAGTTAAACGCAGACTGTTCCTTCAGTTGCGCTAGCCATATTTCAAGTGTCCAGAAGCCCCATGTGGCGGTGGTACAGATTTGGGCAGTGCTGATGGGGATGGTTTCTGTGCCTGACGTAATCTGTGTGTGGAGCTAGTATATACAGGTGCTACTCTGGTCCTTTTTATTTCTTTTAATAATTAGTTAGTTTAGTATGGCCTTTGAAATAGAGACTTTCTTTTTGCTCATGTGTGAAAGTGGGGTGTATGCATGTGTGTATATGTGTATCTGAAGTAGATGTCAGGTGTCTTCCTTACACCCTCACCTTCTGTATCGAGGTAGAGTGTCTTCCTTGACTTGGAGCTCATGTCTTTGGCTAGTCTGACGGGGTAGCTTGTTCTGGGGCTCTCCTGTCTCCACCTCTCCCCCTCAGGCTTACAGGTGCATCGCCGTGCTTACATGGCTTTTTAGGTGGGTTCTGGGAATCGCAGCTCTGACCCTCATATTTTATCCACTGGGCCATTTACTCAGCCCTATAGAAATTTATATCTTTTTGGTGTGTGATTAATTTTCCTTACCTTTCAGAGGTTAGCACAGCTCCCTCTTCTGTTGGATTTCTGTAGTGCTAAGAAAATATATTCGTATGTTACAGAGATTCCTGCTTCTCCTCTCTGTCTAAAGAGGCGGTGGTGACTCGCTTAATCTCAGAGCCGTCTCCCAGATCCATTCTCCTGCACTTTTTTGTGGATTTTTTTCTTCCATTATCTCTGTCCTACTAAAGTTTTCTTTTACTTTCAGGAGATTTTCTTTAACATGGGGCTTATCCTAGAAGGGGGTCTTGGCTTGTGATTTATGTAAGATTACTTGAGCAAACATACTGCCCCAGAACCTCTGAACTTCCTGTGGGTGTGTGCTACCTGATCTAGAGTAGACAAAAGCCACTGACTTACCGTACTTGCCAGTTAAACCTGTTGTCTGTTCTTTGGCTTTGCTGTTTTCAGGGTTCTTACTTTTTTGTTTCTGTGTCAGGCTTGAGCTTCAATATTCTTCCCTCTGCACACCATTTCTGGCTTGTTTCTTTATATTCTCTCCATAGTATTATTATTTAAATTAGGGACTTTCTATTAATTTCCATATTATCTTTAGTTAGGACAGCATAGTTCTATGTTGACACTTCACTTTTGACATTTATGTGTATAAGTGTTTTGCTCACATATGTGTACCATGTGCATGACAGGTTCCTGTAGAGGTCAGAGAAGGGTGTCAGGTTTTTGGAACTGAATCTATGCATGGTTATGAACTGCCGTGTGGGTCCTGAGACTTGAACCTGGGTCTTCAAGAGCAAGTGTTGTTTACCTCTGAACCATCTCTCCAGCCCCAGTTTCATACATTTATGGTGAATTTTAGTTTTGTTAGACCTCCATTCCCCCTTTTTCTCTTCTTTTTTTTCCATGTGGAACAGAGTGTGGCCCACTGAGTTTAATTAGAGTTTCTGCTCAGAGTGTATGTAGGAAGTATTTACTGGGGCAGGGAAACACAGTGGCTACATCATTAAAGAAAATGTCACCTGCTTTGCCAGCAACCTTTAACTGCCAATAGAGTGGGAATGAGGCCTATGGCTCTTCCTTGTCCATGAAGAAGCGTGAAGGACCTTGTAGAACTCACCGCAGCTGCGGTGAGCTCGAGTGCAGCCGTTCCCCGTCCTCCAGCTTCACATTCTCTCTACCCTTCTGCAGTGTTCTTTGCTTCCAAAGGAGGTGATAATAGCCATCCCATTTAGGGCTGAGTCCTCTGATATCACTTATTCTAGGTACTTTGGACAGTTAGAGGTTTTTGTGAAACGGCTACTCACTGCAGTTAGCCTCTCCAGTGAAGGCTTGGAGACACCACTAATCTGTGGGTATAAACGTGAATGAGGGTTTAGAAAGCAGTCTGATGACACAAAGTAGTAGTAGCCGTAGGTTGCCTCCTAGGATTCCCCCTACCCCAGCGTGCTGTTGTTTACATCTCAAGACACAAGTTGCTTAGCCTGTGGAGTGGGCCTCCGATCCAGTCATTCAGAAGGTCACCCCTGTGACATTCCTGCCACTAGTAGGCACATCTTACCTCACAGGTCATCGTTGTAGCCCCAAAAAATTTACATCTGAGTAAGACTGATGTTAACTTTTCTCTCTCATCAGCCTGCATAGTATGATCCAGCAGTGTGAAGGCTAGCTTGAAGGGAGAAAGCTTCTAGTTCAGCTCCAGTTTGCTTCTGTGTGCCCTGTGATCAAAATATGTGGTTCCCTTAGAAATAGAATTTTTTAAAAATAATTTTAGATGATGTGTGTGTCTGTGTAGGTGTGAACACGTGAGTGTAGGTTTCCATTGTGACCAGAGCTGTCATATCCCTGGGAGCTGGAGTTACAGGTAGTTGTAAGCTATTTGATGTAGGCACTAGGCATTGAACTTGGGTTCTCTGCAAGAGTAGCATGTCTTAACCGCTGAGCTGTCTTTTTAGCCCCAGAAATAAAATGTTAGCATCAAGATTTGGCGGGGTCAAGAGCAGTGGCAGTAGCCTATATTGTTGTAGGGAAGGGCTCTTTTGCCTCTCTGATCAACAGTTCATAGGGAGGTAGCCTATGCCCAGCACTGGAATTTTTGTTTAATAGCCCAGGACTTCTGGTAGAGTCCTAGGAAGTAGGGGATTAGACAGGAAGGTCCCTGAAGTTAATCATCTATCATCCTAGATGAATTGCTGAGCTTCAGGTTCAATAAAAGAACTTGTCTCAAAAAATTAACTTGAAGAATAATCTTGAAGTTAATGTCTGACCTCAACATGCAATTGTACATATACACCCATATATAGACACAAAATCTCTGCCATTTTGAGCCAAGGGTTCTTTGAAGGTACAGTGTATCTTTCGGTAAGTCTGAGGTAGATCTAGAAATTCAACCTTCTCTTGTGGAATTCAGACACTAGTACTGACCTCCTGGGGTGACATGGGGGGAACTGAGGAATAGTTTCAGCTTGGAGTGTTCTTACCACCTTGGCCCTCCTGAGGAATAGTTCCAGCTTGGAGTGGAGTTCCACCTTGGCCCTCAGTGCATATTCAGCAGATCGTAGCTTTTGCTTGAATTGATGGTGGATTATCATTCAGTCACATATTCATTAAAACCTAGATCTGTCTTGTCTTTGAGTAGAGTATCTGTTTGTCTTCCCTCCCAGATAGCAGGCGATGAGCCTCCACCGGAAGGCTGCACTTCGTTTTTTTCAGTGCATGGAAAGCAGACTTGTGATCTTGATACTCTGGAGACTCTTGTACTATCTGCGCCTGACAGGTGGGTTGTGTTTCTTCTAAATGTGGTGTGTACCCTCTGTCTTTCTTCTCTGTTACATGTGCTCTCTCAGTTGAGTTGAGTTTTGTTTTGTTTTCTTTGTTGTTTCAGATATTCTCATTTTGTAGTCCTGGCTGGTCTAGAACTAGATACGTAGACCAGACTGGCCTCAGAACTCACAAAGTTGACTTTCCTTTCGTCTGGGTTGCTGGGCTTAAAGGCATATGTCTCCATGCTTGGCTGATTTCTGTCTGTCTGTGTCTGTTGAGAAAAGGTATTGATTTGCAGCCCAGGCTAGTCTTAAGCTCACAGTCTTCCTGCCTAGGTCTCCAGGTGCTAGGGTTATGAACATGTAGTATACCATGCCTGGCTCCTCTGATTTTTTTACCTTACCATCTGTATACATACTAGAGTATGCCTAGTAGCTAGAGACTGTCCAGGTGTGAACGTCGGCCCCATTATTTAAGGTAGTTTTGGTAAATGGGGCAAATAACTTTGTTTTCTCTTGTTTGAAAATTAGAAGTATTTGATATTCCTGTGTATTAGGCAATGATTTATTTCTGAGAGATTTTATAGACTTTGTTGTTAGCTGCCGGTACCTGAAATAGTGGAGATTAATGATAGTGATTTTTTAGGGTATTATTACTAATAGCAGACAATATTTAAAAGAAAATTGAAGACTTGACTTGAATAG
The DNA here is from genome assembly GCA_028658305.1 of Pachyuromys duprasi. NCBI lineage: Eukaryota > Metazoa > Chordata > Mammalia > Rodentia > Muridae > Pachyuromys > Pachyuromys duprasi. The sequence continues at coordinate 6,707,824 of CM053756.1, forward strand.
TGAACGCACAGTTTTCTTCGTGTGGAGAGCCTGAGGTCCCCTTAAAGCGAGCAGCTGCCGTAGGTGTGTACTTGGCTGGCTGGAGCACTAGCCTCTCTGTGCCTGCTCTAAGTCCATGCGATGATGGCTCGCTCGACCAGAAATGTTAATGGTTGTTTACGTCTGTGTAGTGACATTGCCAGCCAGTGCTATCCTCTGCGCAGCAAGTGGCATTAGTGTCTCCTACTCAGGATGACAAGCAATAAACTCTTTATATTCCGGGCACTCACAGTCAGAGTATGGGTGGTAGATTGAGAATGGCCACAGGGAAGAGAGATGCTTTCTTGGATGAAACATATTTGGAGACTTTGTAGTTCTTTTGAAACTTTGTTTAGTTTGTTAGAACAGTAGTTCAGACCTATGATGTAAAGAATGATGTATCTTTTTCTGAGAGGTTGGAACTACTTTTAATAGCCTATTATGTATTCTGTTAGGTCTTTTTTATGTCTTTACATTTGTATGTGTAGGTAGATCTATTTCTGTTGAGAGGCATCTCTCCACTTAGTGCATGTAGGTGTACTTCAGTATTTTTAACACCTGCGTATTGTTCTAGGTAAAAATGTCTACTGGTGGTTTTTAAAGTTGTTTCCAATTTTGGAACTTTCCTATTATAAAGTCCATCTTTTTTTTTTTTTTTTTTTTTTTTACTATATGTGGTTGCCTTCTGTTGAATAGTTATTAGAATACGGATTGGTGACTGTGTTAGTCACTTTTTGTTGCTATGATTGAATACCATGATGAGAGAACTTAATGCAGCATAAATGTTGGTGTAAGACTTCTGTCCTGCTTTGCTTCTTATTGCTGTGATAAATGATAAAACGCTATGACCAAAGGCAGTTTTGGGAAGGGTTTATTTGGCCGATAGTCTTTTATCGGGGAAAGCAAGGCAGGAACATGGAAGCAGGAACTGGAGTAGAAACCTTGGAGTCACGCTGCATACTAGCTTGCTCATCCTGCTTTTCTGTATAACCAGACTATCTATCTAAGGATAGTACTGCCCATTGTGGGCTAGGCCCTCTCCCATCAATCATTAATCAAGAAAACACTCTACAGACTTGCTATAGGCCAGTCTTTCTGATGGGGCATTTTCTCAATTGAGATTTTCTTTTCCCAGATAACTCTAGCTTATGTCATATTGATAAAAACTAAGCAGCAGCTAGGTGTGATGGTGCACGTCTGTGATCCCAGCACTCAGGGAGGCAGACGCAGGCAGATCTCTGTGAGTTTGAGGCTAGCCAAGGCTACACAGAGAAACCCTGTCTTGGAATGAAACAAAACAACTAAACAGCACAGTTTCAGGAAGCTAGATGTCCACCGTGGCAGAGCAGCATGATGGCAGGAGCAGGAAGCTGAGACATCAGACCTCATCCACACGCGGGAAGCAGAAAGAGCAAGAACTGGACTGTGTCAGGACTGTAGACTCTAAAGGCCTGTCTGTCCCCAGGGGTTTTCTGCCGTGTTCCAAAGTCCATCACCTCCCTCCAGGTGTTAACAGTGCCCCCAGCTGGGGGCAAGTACAAGTGCAGGAGCCTGTAGGGGCTCATTCAGACACCACGGAGGTCATGTGTCAAGAACTTCTAATGGCTTGGTGCCCGTCTAAGGTGTGTGGTGGTTTTGACTTTTTGCTTGTATTTTAAGAAGCTTAAAAAAATTAAGGGACAGCGGTGGCGTACACCTCTAATCCCAGCACTCAGGAGGCAGAGGCAGGTGGATCTCAGGACAGTGAGGCTGTCCTCAAACTACACAGAGAAACCCTGTATCCGAAAACCAAACCAAACCAAAAAACTCCCAAAACCAAAAACAAACCAAACAAAAACAATCAAACAACAACAAAAAACCTAAAACCAAGAAAGAAAGAATGAAAGAAAAAAAGCTGAAAAGATTTCATTCTAGAAGATAAAAGTCACAAACACAGCAGAGAAGGGAAGGTCATCTGCTGTCTTCCTGTCTCTGCTTCCATTTTCAGATAGAACCACAGTCATGCTTCATATGCTGGAAAAGCCCTGTAGATTTAGTGCTGTGAGATTTGTTGTGCATCCTGGCCTCCCTCCCCTCCTGTTTTTAGGAATTGATAATGTTGAGTCCAACTCAGTATTTTGTAATTGATATTTGTATAATATAGTTAATTTTATTGTCATGAATGAGTAAAATTCATACGTCACAGTATTCTAAGTACAAATTGTTTAAGACTGAGATGCCCATATGAACATACTTAAAATGTTTACTAAGTTTTTAAAGTTGTTGTCAAAAATGTCCTGGTTTAAGATGTTTAACTGAAAAATTTTAAGCTTTTAATATTTATTTCCAGACCTAAACCTTTATTGTTCAAAGGAGATCACAGATATCCCTCATCAAATCCTGGAAGTCCAGTGGTCATTTTTTACGCCGAGATTGGCCATGAAGAATTTTTTAATATTCACCATCAACTTACATCAAAAAGTAACGAAGGCAAAATTAATTATGTATTCAGACATTATATATCTGTAAGTATTGACTTATTTTACAATTTTTTGAATGTTAATTTGTTTAAAATGATCTTAGAACATGAACTGATTCTTTCCCTCTTTAAAAATAATTTAACTTGAACTCTTTTTTTTGTTTTGGGGAAATCCAATACTTTTATCAGCTCTCTCTCTTTTTGTACTCTATCTCACTCATTTCTTTCCCTCTCCCTCTCTCTCCCTCCAACATCTTCTAATTATCTTTTTGAGCCAGGGTCTCGTGGTGTAGCCCTAGCTAGCTTAGGACTCACTGTGTAGAGAAAGCTGGCCTCAAACTTACAGCGATCTACCTGTCTCTGCCACCCAAGTGCCGGGATCACAGGTGTGTGTTACCATGTGACTTTTTAAAGTAATTAATTTTTTCACTTTCTCTTTTTAAGAGTATGTATGTAGAGTATGTATACATGTGTGCATGTGTGTTCACGTGTGTGTGTTCACGTGTGTGTGTGTGCGCATCATGTGGAGGTCTGAGGCTGATATGGAGTAACTACTCTACTGCTCATGTGTGTTCACGTGTGTGCTCACGTGTGTGTGTGCGCGCGCATCATGTGGAGGTCTGAGGCTGATATGGAGTAACTACTCTACTGCTCATGTGTGCTCATGTGTGCTCACGTGTGTGTGCGCGCGCATCATGTGGAGGTCTGAGGCTGATATGGAGTAACTGCTCTCCTGCTCATGTGTGTTCACGTGTGTGCTCACGTGTGTGTGCGCGCGCATCATGTGGAGGTCTGAGGCTGATATGGAGTAACTACTCTACTGCTCATGTGTGTTCACGTGTGTGTGCGCGCGCATCATGTGGAGGTCTGAGGCTGATACGGAGTAACTGCTCTCCTGCTCAGCACTCATTTTCCTCTGCCCGTTGAGGCAGAGTCTCTCAGTCGGACTGACGAGCTAGTCTCGCTAGCTGGCTTGCTCAGGGCTCTCCCCGTTTCTGCCTTCCGTGGGTTAGAATTACAGGCAAGCTGCCACCTCGTCTGGGTGCCAGGGATCTGAACTTCGGTCTCAAGCCTGGGTGGCCAGGGTCTTCCCTGCTAAGCCTCTCCTTAGTCTCGTCAGATCTCTTACTTGCACATAGGCAGTGCCTTGCTTGTCTTTCTGAAGAAATGGCAAACAGTGATACTTAAAAAGTGGTGTAACTGTTTGGATTTTATTTCAAAATGAAGTGTGTAGAGCCAAGTATGATGGCTGATGCCAGTGATCTCAGCAAACACTTGGAACACTGAAGCGGAAGCGTTACCGAGAATTCAAGGCCAGCCTGAGCTTCTTTATAGTGTCAGGATCTAGTTCTGGGGTCCTTTGTGCTTGAGAGACCCTTCTGGCTCTTTTTTTTTTTTTTTTTTTTGCCAGCTCATCTATGTTGAGCATAAGTCAGAGGCCTGCTTGACGAATGGCTTTGCTTGGAAGCCATCACCCTTCTCTATGTAAATTGGATACTGGTTAGAGTTCACTGGATGGGGTCTCCATGGTGTCCCTGAACAGGGAACAGGAAGTTCTAACAGTTATAGACCATTTTGAGAGCTGTCCCATAGTCTTCCGGGAGCTAGTCTGTTTGGTGATATTAGCATTGCCTTCAAGTATGGTTGTTAAATACCGAGAAGATTAGCTGTACCCTTTTAACTACTGAATAGTGTTTCAAAAAACCAGACATATCTAAAGAAATGTTGATGAGACAGTCTTTTTAATGTACTTGTTGAACTTTGACCTTATTCTTTTTGTTATCTTTTTATTTGGTGGAGGGGAGGGTTTCTAAAGAGGTAGAATAGAGCAGAATTAATATAAAATTAAACTTGTATCATTGAGCATTTAAAATATGAAAGTCTTTAAAGTTTGCATCATGTCATAGTTCAGTAAATGATAGTAAGTCTGTGCAAGGAGAATAAAAATTTCAAGTGAAAATTGGGCCAAATAGATGGATGTACTTTTGCCTGCCCATGGTTTTGAGAGCAGTGCCGGTGTGGTCTAGGCTGGCCTAGACCTTGCCACTCTTCCGCCTCTCCCAACGAATGTTAGAATCAAAGGTGTGTGTCACCACGCCTGGTCAAAGTCCAACCTTTGACTGCTCTCCTGCCTCTGTCTTCTGGGCCTGTTGTGGGTATTAAGCGTTAAAATGTCTGAAGGGCCGGGGTCAGTTAGCCTGCCCATGAGTGGCAGAAATGAAGTAGATTGACAAGGCCCAAGTCCTGGACTTCTTGTTCCCCTTTGCTTCATATTGTGAAGAAGTAGCTCCTACCAATATGAAGAGACAGCCAGTGCCAGGGATAAAAGACAGGGTTCTTGTACCGTTTTCAAAAAAGAAAAACCCTTCGTTTTGTTGCTGTTTCTTTATGGGATACTGAAATGATTATTTCCCACAGTGAGGCTGTGACATTTGGTGAGCTCAAGCTCTACCTGAAACATTTGTTTTATTTACTTATTTTATGCGTATGAGTGTTTTGCCTAGTGTATGTCTATGTACCACTATCATACTTGCTGCCTGTGGAAGGCAGAGCAGGGTGTCAGAGCCCTTGGGAATTATAGCTTTGTAAGCTGCTGTGTGGGTGCTGAACACAGGGCCTCTGGCAGAGCATCCAGTGCTTTTAGCTGCTGAGCCATCTCTCCAGCCCTCACCAGAAGCATATAAATACATTAAAGAAACACACACACACACACACACACACACACACACACACACACACACACACACACACACACACAGTCTCAACAGACTGTTCATGTCTGGGGATCTCACCAACTTTGTCCTTGTTCTATGGATTTTGGAATAGAATTTTTAAAAACTATAATATTTTTTATTCTTTGAGAATTTCATATATGTGTACTATATTTTGAGCATAACCTCCTCCTAATCCTCTCCTTCAAGACGTCCCCTTTCTATTTTCATGTCTTTTTTTCTTCTTTTTTTAATAAGTCACTAAATCCAGTTAGCGTTGCTCATGCATGCATGCATGGTTCTGGACCATGCACTGGGCATGGGAAGTCTACCCGTGGCTACGTGCACAGACATGACTCTTGTCGGCGGAGGCCATTAGTGACCAGCAGCTCCTCAGCTAGAGGTGGGGCATGGAGCCCTTGCCCACCATGCTGGAATCCTGACCGTCTTGATTTTGTGCAGATCTTCTGTAGTTAACCACAGCTGCTGTGAGCTCATGAATGCAGCAGCTACCACATGCATTCCATGGCCCTCCTCCCCTCCTTCCGCCCCTCCCCTGCCCTGGGAGCAGGAGTTGGTTCAGATGTCGTGTATGAGGCGCACACTCACGTACTCTCAGCGCTTTACAAGCCCCTGTATTAACCAATGTCCACTACAAAAAGAAGCTGTTGGGACCACAGTTGAGCAGCGCTGATCTATGGGCATAAACATAAATGTTTAGCAGTGTTTGATATGAACATTAAGCAAAACAACAATAATAGGTTCCCCCTTAGGGCCTGGGACATCCCCAGCCATTGGATTTTGACCAGGATCACAGGGATGACATCCCCCCTGTGGAGTAAGGCTTTTGAGTCCAGCTGTGAGATCGCCCCATACCTGAAATGCTCTTACAGCACCAAAGGGTGCGTCTTGTCTGCAGCCGGTGTTGTAGCAAGTAGGCTCCAGGCCGGCTGAGCCGCCAATGTCTTTTCCTCCCTAGTGGATGTCATAGTACCTTCCAGCACTGAGATCTAGTCAGCAGCGAGGAAGCTTACTGGACGGTTCCAGAATTAATTTCTCTATGTCCTGCAACCAGCGTGTCTGGTGTCTTTAGCAGTAGGGTCTTGTCCCTAGTTCTGGAAGGTGACCAAGAGCAGTGGCAGTAGCTTGTATTGCTTAGGCGTTACCCTTACGGGTACTCACAGAGCGGTGTCCCATGCCAGGCACAGGGATTTTTACTTAACAGCATTGTCCACCCATGCAGGCTACTTTCATTCAAAGGATACAGAATTTTTATTCATGTGTTTTAATTACCTTACAGAGTAGTGGGTTTCCATAAGGCCTATCATAGAGCCTTAGTTTTGTTTCTACTTTAAAATCCTTATTCCTATAGTTGGGGTAAGATAAAAAATATAAAGGAGTCTAGGATTGTCTAAAGAGGAAATCGAATTCTAGATTGATTTTGTTCACAAATAGGACGGGTGTTTTCATGTTTTACTGTTGATGTTCACCGAACTTTCTTAAATATACATCTAATAACTTTACATCTAATAAATTTATATATCAATTTTAAGATAATTTAAAAAATTTTGAGATTATAATAGAATTACATCATTCCCCCTTTCTCCTTCCACCCCATCCTGTTTATCCCACCTTGGTTTTCTTAAAATTTATCCCATCTTTTTCTTCTGTTGTTAAACACACAAATGTATGTAAACACATACATGTATAAGCACACACACAACTTGCTCAGTCCATATGATGTTGCTTGTACATATGTATTTCAGGGCTGGCCATGTGGTATTAGATAAGCAGTTGGTGTGCTCTTGCATGACATCTCACATGTGGCTGCCTAAACATGGCCTGAGCAGGGGCAGCTCCAATAGACATGCTATCGAGGAGGTGGGCTGCTGAGCTTCCTCATGAGGCAGTGGTGATGGTGAAACTCTTGATCTGTTGCAGAGTCCCAGCAAGGAGCCAGTTCACCTTTCTGGCTACGGTGTGGAATTGGCAATCAAGAGCACGGAGTACAAGGCCAAGGACGATACTCAGGTGAAAGGTGAATTTGTAAAAATAAGACCAATGCGTTCTCTTGCCTTTAGGTATGAGCTAATGGGGAACTGGCTCCCATTTTGAAAGAGAGTAGGGTCAGGAGTGTGATGAGCCAGTGTTTGTGTTTTGGTTCTATTACACCTGAGTGGGTAGCCTTCAGCAGACATTCTAGGTCCTAATTTTGTCCTCTGTAATGTATAGGCAATGATAGATTCCTTTTCAGGTATCTAGGAAAAGAAAGGAGATAGTATGTTAAGAATTTGGGATGGGTATTGTGGTGCATGCTTAGTACTGAGTGCTGAAGCAGGAGGATCACAGCCCAAGGCCTGCCTGCCCTTCCCCCAACCAGGAAAACAAGGGTAAACAGGAACAAAACAAAAAGCCCAATTTAGTGTTTTTTTTTTACATAAAATGATTTAATAAATAGTAACGGCTGTTGTTGATATTTTATATGTGTCACAAATAGGCATTAATGTGTGATTCCAATATGAAGATGTAAATATCCTAGGCTGAATGGATGGATAATTTTTTTATACTTGGAGCAGTTTTCTTTGTGCCATAATACTATGTAGTTTTGATTTTCCTTTTTTTTTTTTTTTTTTTTTTGAGACAGATTCTTTCTGTGTGGCGCTTGCTGTCCTGGAGTTCACTCTGTAGACCAAGCTGGCATTAACTCATTGAGATCCTGCCTCTGCCTCCCAAGTGCTGGGACTAAAGGGTTGAGCCACTATACCCAGCCCTGACGAATTTTTCTTTTTCAACCATTGTATTTTTTTGCACGGTGTGGCATTGAATTCAGAGTGTTCTGTGTTTTGTACAAGTAGTCAGTGCTCTAACCCCTTAGCTACATCCACAGTTCATTTCAGTGTTTTTGTTTGCTTGCTTTTGAGATAGGCTTCCACTAAGTTACTCAGGCACACTAAGTTCTTCAGGCAAGCGTTGAAGCCTACTGCTTCATCCTTCTGAATAGTTGGAAGTGTGGAGGTTGCCATTATATTCTCTAAGCTCATTTTGAACATATAAAAATTGATTTGAATAGTAAAACATGAAAAATGATATATTGTTTTCTCAATGATGTTTAGGATTTTCTAACTGTAAATTCTTCAGAATTTAACTGTGAAAAAAGCTTTATAAATTTAAATCTATTAATTTTGAAATTTTTAATGTAAAAGTTTCTAAGGCTTAAGAGAAAGCCTTAGAAAACCTTATTTTGTCTAAACATAAGAAATAATGAAACCCTGATGGTTTAAAAGCCTGCACTGAGATGTTTATTGAAGCGTCTGACATTTCTTGTTACCATTCAGACTTTGTGAAGTTAACATTTTATTTCTATTCGGAGCTACTAGACATGTCTTTACTGTGTCTTTATAGGAACTGAGGTAAATACCACCGTCATTGGTGAAAATGATCCTATTGATGAAGTTCAGGGATTTCTTTTCGGAAAATTAAGGTATGTTAATTCATGTTGACAGATGCCTCCTTGCGTTCTCGGTGTCTTTGTGGATGCTGTCTGAGTTCTGGCTTAGCTAGCGTGTTATATGTGTAGTCCACGGCAGAGAAAGCCCATTGCATTTACAGTAAAGTTGCTCATTTCTAGTTATTCCAAAGTTATTCTAGGATGGCACTATAGTTACCTGCCAATGGCTGAAGTAGATTTTTCTTTTCCTGTCAGTTAATAACAATGTTACATACCCTTGTTTTGACTGAAGAACAGAATAGATCAAGTTTTGTGTTCACCTAGTTGGTGGTAGTGTGGATTTTAAGGTAGAGTGACGGGGTTGTTTTCTTATGCTGAGCAGAACCTGATAAAACAAGCAAGAGTAGGTTATAGTTGACTTCAGAAACATCAGATAAAATATGTGTGATCAGCTAGCAGGAATTTTTTTGTTGTTATTGTTTTTGGTTTGTTTGTTTGTTTTTCAAGGCAGGGTATCTCTGTATAGCCCTAGCTGTCCTGGATCAGCTCTGTAGACCAGGCTGGTCCTGAAGTCGCAGAGATCCGCCTGCTTCTGCCTCCTCCTGAGCACTGGGATTAAAGGCTTGGGCCACCACACCTAGCACATGTTGTTGATATTTTTTTAGCAGGGTCTCACTTTGTAACCCTGGTTGGTCTGGAACGCTCTGTGAAGACCAGGCTATTCCCAACCACACAGAGATCTGCCTACCTTTGCCATAGATCAAAGGCTCAGGCAGTCATGTCTGGCAGAAGATGATTTTAATGATGGAATTTGTTTCATAATTCCAGAAATCATTCTGTGAAAACATAATTTATAGCAGAAAATTATTTGTAACTGTGGTGATTTGATGAATTTTTCAGAGCCTCAAATTCTTATGCGTGGGAATTTCAGGTAGAACACCTGCACTGTGCAGCCTTAAAAAAAGACAATGAGTAACATCTGTTAGGCTCGCTCTTCATGTACTTGAGCCGTGACGTTTGGCTTAGTGCGCTGCTCTAACCAGGTTTCCAGTTCAGCCACAAAGTCTTCATTTCCAGTTGAATACTGTGTTGGTTGGTTCACTGCTTAGGACCTTGTTTATCATCATTTTTTTGGGGGGGGGGTCTCTTTTAATACTCTTTCTAGATGTTTTGATTACATTTATTTATTGTGTGTGTGTGTTTCCCGGATGGTGCATAAGTCCCATGGTATGCATATGGGCCTGGTTCTCTGATTCCTTTATCTGAAGGAATTTTCTCAGGTTTAGGAGGGGGCAGTTATGAAGATAAAATTAGAGTTCTTTTCTAAGTCTGCAATGAGAGAAAACAGTGAAAATAACCGATTCTGTTTTTGTCAGAGAATTGTACCCCACCTTGGAAGGACAGTTGAAAGAATTCCGAAAGCATCTTGTGGAGAGCACCAATGAAATGGCGCCCTTGAAAGTCTGGCAGCTACAAGGTAATGCAAATTCTGAGGTCACTCACAGTTTTGCTGCTGTAAAAAAAAAATGCAGAACTTGGCTGGGATATAGCTCAGTTGTTAGAGTGCTTATCAACATGCACAGAGCCCTGGGGTTGATTCCCAGCACCACAAGAGCCAGGATTTGCACTGTCTGCCTGCAGTCCCAGAACTGTGTCTGAGGTAGGATGATTGTCATGAGTTACAGGCCAACTTGGGTGAAGGAATGAAACCATGTCTTATATAATTATATATACATATATATAAATGTAGACACCATTTTAAAATCAAAATAAAATTATACCACTTCCCTCCTTTTCTCTCTTTCAACTTCTTCCAATGACCCCTCTTCCTTTGCTCCCTTTCAAATTTTTGGCCTTTCATAGCGTGTGTATTGGTGTATAGAAAATCTATTGTTTTTCTTTTTTCTTTTTTGTAAGTTGATTTTGTATCCTGCCACTTTGCTGAAATTGTTGACCATTTTTAGAAGTTTTCTCTTATGCATAATATCATGTCATCTGCAGATAGCAAGTTTGACCTCTTTTCCCATTTATGTCCCCACAATTTTCTACCTTTGCTTTATTGTTCAATATAGTGATTTGGACACTATATTAAAAAGGTATGAGGATAAGGGACAGCTCTATTCTCTTCTTAATTTTAACGGGATTTGAATTTTTCTCCATTTAGGATAATGTTCGCTGTGGGTTTGTCACATGCAGCCTTGATTGAGAGGCATGGTCCCCCTAGTGTTACTATCTGTAGATTTTTATCATGAAGGCATGTTGGATTTGTCAGGCTTTTTTTCTGCGTATATTAAGATGGACGTTTGATTTTGTTGTTGTTTGTTCACCATGTTTTCTTGGCTGGCCTGGAACTCACTCTGTAGATCAGGCTGGCCTCAGACTCAGAGATATGCTGCCTCTACTTTCTGAGTGCTGGGAGTAAAGGTTGTGCCACCAAGCCTGGCTAAAGATGGTTAAATGGTTTTTGTCTATTTATATGATTTATTACATTTATCTACTTAGATATTGAACTATCCCTGTATCTTGGGGATAAAGTTAACTTTGTCTTGCTGGATAAATCTTTTCATATCTACCTTTATGGGATTTACAGCTATTTTACTGAGGATTTATGAATATATTTTCATCATGGAGATTAGCCTGTAGTGTTCTTTTCTGTTATATTTTTATTTTTGGTGTTGAAGTACTGGCTTAATAGAAGTTGGACATACTTCTTCTGTTTCTTTCTTTCTGTCTGTCTGTCTTTCTTTTTTAATAAATTTAAGAAATCCTGGCTGTAGATCTTCTTTGAGAGTTGGGTAGAATTCTATGTGACTCCATCTGGGCCTTGACTCTTTTTAGTTGGAAGGCTTTTATTTTTGTTTGAAATACCTTCATTTGTCACAGTCTGCGTAGGCTGCTGATCCCTTCTTGGTTTAACTTTGGTGGATTTCATGGATCTAGAAATTTGTCCATTTCTTTTAGATTTTTCCAACTTAATACAATTCAGGCTTTAAAAGTATTCCCTTATATTGTTCTGAATTTCTTTGGTGTCTTTGTTATAATGTTTCGCTGTTCATTTTTGATTCTGTTAATTTTGGTTATCTCATCCTTTCTTTTGGGTAATTGGGCCTAGGTCCTGTCAGTCTTGTTTCACTTCTCAAAGAATCAGCTCTTCAGATTCTTTGGTTCTTTGTATTGTTTTCTTCATTTCTAGTTTGTTAAATTCTGATCCAGATTTTAATTTTTTTTTCTTTTTTGCCATCTACTGAACTTGGGTTTGTTTTGCTTTGCTTTTCTAAAATTTTGAGTTGCATAATTAAGTCCTTTATTTCTACTCTTTCTAGTTTTTTAATGTAAGAACTGAAAGCTATAGATTTGATTGACTTTAGTGTGCCCCAGAAATTTCTGCTTTCCTGTGCTTTTATTTTTATTTAGTTCTGGGAATTTTTGGTTTAGTCTTTGATCCATTCATCATACAGTAATGAGTTTTTAATCTCCAAGAGTTTGTGTACTTACTAGAGATTTACTGGCTATAGATTTTAAGTTTTATTGCATTATGGTCAGTTGGGATATATGATGTTGTTTCTATTTTTCTGAATTTGTTAAGATTTGTTTTACGTGCTAGGATATGGTCTGTTTTTGAGATGCTCTCATGGGCTGCAGAGTAGAATATGCCTTCTCTGGTGTTCATGTGGAATTCTTCATCATCTGTTAAGTCCATTTGATGTATGACATTATTCTCATGCTTTTTTACTGTGGTTTTTTTTTTTTTTCATCCTGTTGGAGACAGTGTGGTATTAAAGTTGCCTACGATTATTGGATTGATATTAATCTTTTTTTTTTTTTTAAATTTGAGTAGCAAGTTTTTTATGAAGTTGGGTACACCAGAATTTGATGCTTGGTTATAATGTCTTTTTGGTTAACTGTTCACTTGAGTAGAGTGAAAAATCCTTCATGTCTTCTGGTTAGTTTCTAGGTTAGTTTGAAGTGTTTGGTGGCTAGGAGAGCAATGCCTGTTTGCTTCTTGATCCACTTACTTGCAGTGCCTTTTCCCATCCTTTCTCTTTGAGGTGGTGTCTCATTTTAAAGCTGAGATGAGTTTCCTATATAAAACACAGGTGTGGATTTTTCTTTCTTCTTTTTCTTTTTCTTTTTTTTTCTGAGACAGGGTTTCTCTGTGTAGCCTTGGCTGTTGTAGACTCGTTTTGTAGACTAGGTTGGCCTCGAATTTACAGAGATCCGATCCGCCTGCCTTTGCCTCCCAAGTGCTGGAATTGAAGGGTGTACCACCATGCCCAGTCTCTGTTGTACTTTTTGTTTCATTAATTGTGTCATCGTTTGTTTTCTTTCTGCAGATTTTTAGATGTCATTATTCATCCTTTCAGGCTAACATTGCTGCTTTCAGTATATCTTTAGGGTTGGTTTTGTAAACAGGAATTCTTTTAGCCACAGAAAGTTTTCTGCTTCCAGTATGGGAGATGCTTTTGCTGGACACAATAATATAGCCTGACATCTATGGCCTCTTAGAACTTAGTGTCCAGTGCTCCAGGATCTTCTGGCTTTCAAAGTTTCTACTGAGAAATCATCTGTTACTCTGGTGGCTTTCCCTTAATATGTATTTTGTATATTTTTCTCTTGTAGCTTTCATACTTTTTTTTTTTCATACTTGGTTCTGTGTGCTCAGTGCTTTCACTATGACATGCTCAGGAAGTTGTTTTCTGGTCTTGTATTTTGGTGTTCTGTGTACTTGTATCTGTTTCTTTCCTTAGTTTGAGGAAGTTTTCTTCTGTGATCTTGTTGAAGATCATCTGGTTTATGCCATCAACCTGGGATTCTTCTCCATCATTTATGCCTATACTTTGAAGATTTAAATGTCACAGATCTTAAAGACAGAATGATTAAGAGGAAGAAAGGAAATCCCCTGTAAATCGATCATATTAGGTTGCAGTGATGTATACAAGTCTTTTTGGGATCAGATACATAATCTTATAATACCACAAATATTTAGCTGGCTTTTATGTTCCTTTATGCATACATTTTAAAAACCTAAGCGTTGGTTTTTAGTTTTAGGTTTATATTTTTTTGTTTTTAATAGTGCTGAGGGTTGGGTCTTATGCCTCACATATTGGGTATGCATTCTGCCACTGAGCTATAACCACGGTCTTGCGTGCATTTTAAAATATATTTATTTTCACTGTGCATATGTAGGCTGGTGTGCCATAGCTCCTGTGTGGGGGTTAGAGGACAGTTTTGTGCTGTTTAGTTTCTGCACCGTTATTTGAATTCAACTAGTCAGGCTTGAGTTATAGGAAGCAAGCATCTCTACTAACTGGGCCATCTAGTTGGTTTCTTGTATGCATTACATTTCTTAAACTGTATATCTGTAAAATGTTAAAGGCACACAGGCATAAAACGTATGTGCACTTTTCCATTCTAGAGAATGTTCCTAATTATTCTCAAGATACTTTCCTGAGGATTTGCTAAATAGTGTTTTTAAAAAAATTGGTTATTTTGAGAATCTCTTGTCATGCACCAGGATTGTGCTCTCCTCACAGTCCCACCATGTCCGCCCCCGCCTCCCCCATGACCTTCTCCACAACACCCACCCACTTCCCCCGCCAACCAAAGTTCATTTTGTGTTACCCATATACTCATTGGATCATGGTCAAACTTCCCTTGGGCCCCCCACATCCCACCCTGAGGGAAGATGAGCCTTTTCCCACCTGCACACCCATCAGAAGCCACTAATTGTGGAGAGCCCTGCCGCTGCCCAGGTTTGCTTCTGCCAAATGTGTTAGCGTGTGCCCTGGGATTTTGTGGATGTAGCTCACGAATACTCAGTAAAAACTCTAGGGGTCCATGATGTGAATGAGATCTGAACTAAGCTGCGGGCAGTCTCTGGAGTGTTGCACTCCGAGGCATTCTTCACTGTAGGGATTGTGGGTAGTATTGGGGATCTTGACCTGCCGTCATTACTTTAGATTCAATATTCTAACACCCCCTCTTGGCATTGTTGCAGATCTCAGTTTCCAGACTGCTGCCCGCATCTTGGCTGCTCCTGTGGAGTTAGCTTTGGTGGTGATGAAGGATATTAGCCAGAATTTTCCTACCAAAGCCAGGTAACATCCACTAAGGTCGTGATACATACCTGTCCTCAACACCATTCCCAGTTAATTTCATGTTTGCATAGAACATGGTGTAACTAAAATGTAAACATGCTTTGAAATGAAACCTGTTTGTAGTTGCTGTTGTGACTGGAGTCCTCTTTCTAAGAAGAGGACAAGACTGCTGGTTGTGTGGTTGAGGAGAGTTTAGATGTTCTTGGCACTGCCCCACGTATGCCAGAGTAGCTGACCTAGAGTCTGGTCCCGACTGCCATTTTGAATCCCGGTAAAGAAGGGCTCAGCGTGATGAGGAAGGGCTCTGTTTGGGGCTCCGTTGCAGAACACTTGCCTCACTTGCACAAGGCCCCCGCACTGCTGAAAAGAGGAGGAAATGATCAGGATCCTGGTTTAGAAACAGACTCAGGGAGACTGACTTTTTCTTTATAACAGAGTATTTTGAATTTTCTGATTGTTATGCTATGTAATGTTACTTGTCCTATAAATGTAAGGCAACATTGCCTAAAAGCCAAATTCTTAGAAACTTTTGGCATTTGTCTTTGTCTCCAATCACTAAGTGCGCTGGTTTAAGTTCCGGCCTGAGGCTTTCATAAGTAAGCTCCTTTTCCCCTGTGCAGTGCCTTTGTAAGATTTCTCAATCCATCATGCTTCTGGCAGATACACAGGCAGGGCTCAGGCTCCACCAGGGGATTTACTAGGACTAGCAGTCTCTTTAGTGCATGCAGGGCTGGCTGTTTGTGAGCACTCAGTGTCACCTAAGGAGTACAGCCACAGTCAGGGCTGGAAGCAGCTGGACTTGTAACCCACTGTCAGTCACTATTCTCCTCTGTTGTGTTGTCTTACAGTAATGGAAGTCTGTACCTTGGCGGGGTGAAAAACATTTGCCAGCTGTGTACTGCGTGGTTTACTTAGTTCTTACTTTTTGTAATTTACTGACCATATGTTTCATGTTTAAAAATAGGGAAATTAAATACCTTTATATGGCATGCTAAGCCAAGCACTGATTGATTTTATTTTTATTTTTTTAGAGAAATAACAAAAACAGCTGTGAGCTCACAGCTTAGAGCGGAAGTGGAAGAGAACCAGAAGGTATTAGTAACTGGTAGAAAATACTTTCTTTCCTGTGTTGTACTGTAAAAACTTGAATTAAATTAGTGGTGTTTAATAGTATTCCTTTTAGTAATACTATTATGTAGTGTTTTTTTAAAATGAAAGTTAGAACAGTCTCTCGATTGGGGGTTGGGATCGGGATCAATAGGGAGCCTGGGCCTCTTTTCTGAGTAGTCTTTCTTTAAGCCCTTTTCATTCCTGCCAAGGTTACAGGGCAATTGCCATGCTTGCCGGCTTGGCCTTTCTGTTGGTCTGGGGATCTGAACTCAAGTCCTTCTTGTATTACAAGCACTTTCTTTATCTACTGAGCCACTGCCTGGCCACTCTCTTTTCCTTTTTTGGTAAGAGAGCCTTAGCACTTGGCATCCTTGCATATCCAACGTTATAGAAATAGTTGTGTGATCATCAGAATGAAGAAAGGAGGACAGATGGCACCCAGCAAAGCATCATCTTCACTCACTGTAGTGGATGCTCAAAAGAGTCCATGGGAGAATATAGACAGGACTCTAACCCAGCCTCCAAATGTCAGGATATGCGGGTGATAAACCCCAGGAACAGTGAGTGTTCTTTGTGTGTTTTCAGTATTTTAAAGGAACTGTAGGACTACAGCCCGGAGATTCAGCTCTCTTCATCAATGGACTTCATATTGATTTAGATACCCAGGATATATTCAGGTATGGATAATATTCTCTCTGTCTGCCTGTAAGGTTTTATAGCGGATGTCTTCAGGTTTGTGTTCTCCTCGATGTGGCATGAGCTTATGATGCTCACTGGAGGCGGCCCATGCTGTGACTGGGGCAGGCAGCAGCATGATCCTTCGCCATCTTGTAGAACAATGCATGTGCAAGGCTTGAGTGGTTTTTATTTATTTATTTTTTAAAAGACAGTTTTTCTCTGTTTTAGCCCTAGTTGTCTAGGAACTCACTCTGTAGAGCAGCCTGGACTTGAACTCACAGAGATCCGCCTGCCTCTGCCACCAGAGTTCTGGGATTAGTACCACCGTCCGGCCAGCTCGAGTGTTTTTAAGGGTGTCTCTGTGGAGTTGTAGTTTTCCTGTTAACTGTAGAAGCACTGGAAAGCGCTTTTGATTCTGAGAAGCATGAAGCTGCTGTAATCATAATTCCTCCTCTCCTGTCTCACAAGGCATTTAAAAAAATTATTTGAATATTCACTTTAGAAAATCGTTAGGTTTTTGAGGCAGGGACTTATTAGCTCAGGCTGGCCTCCCAGTTTTTTGAGGATGACCTTGGCTGATCCTTCTGCCTCTAGCTGCTAAATGCCGGGATGATAGGCATGTACACAACATGTGGCTTTGCATACTTGTCTTTGTTCATAAAATGTAATGGAAGTCTCATGGAGTCACAAATTGTCGTTATGCATTTAGGGCAGTGGACACACAGAATTCAGATTATATCCATGGAACTAATAGCAGCGCAGCTGTCACTGTGATTTTATAATAGTAAAAACAAAAGCCGTTGCTAATGCTTTAGGAGAAGTAGTTTTACAATATTATCTTGGGAATTAACTGAATTAAATTTCACACCCATTTGTTTTATAATAGACCTAGTGATAAGCTAGTAAAATGAATGTTTAGAATATTGTTCATTATGTATCTTTTTGAGTGATTAAATAATTTATTCACATTATTGCAAACTAAGAGGTTGATTGTTACAATCTTAAATAATACAGAGTGTAAATAAATACAAAGTATAATTCAGACTATAAGTTAAGTTCCAGTCACCTTGTTAGCTTCACCTTATCTCTTCTGCTCCCAGCAGACTTTTCCATTCTCATTCTCATCATTGTGTGTGTTCACCTGTGCCTGATAGTAGAACACACATTAAAGATATAATGTGCTCTTTGTGTTTTTAAATTTTAAGATAATTATGGATTCATATGGTGTACCTCCATTCAGTCCCTGGAGTCCATGTAAAGGTGGAAGGACAGAACTGAATCCAAAAAGTTTTCTTTTGATCTCAGATGTACAGAAGCACATACACATATAGTAAATAAGTAAATTTATTAAAAAACACACAAAACATGTGGTTTAGGGCTGGGAGCTGGCTTAGTCATTGGAGTGCTTTGGCCCTGAGATCCTACATAAAATGCTAGGTTTTGTGGCACACACAGTCCTACTGCTGGGGATGTAGAGCCAGGAGGCTCCATGGAGCATTCTGGCTAGCTCGTCTTGCTGGGTCAGTAAACTCCAGGATCAGTGAGAGAGAGATTCTGCCTCAAAAAATAAGGTGAAGAGCAACAGAAGATCCTGACATTGATCGCTGGCCACCGGGCTCACACACTCCTCCATCCACACACCATGCAGTGTGAAGTGTACGTTGAGGGTTGTTTTACTATTTATACAGAGATAACCCAAGTTTATATTGAGATAATTGCGCATCCACTGAGAACTTAGGTAAACAGGACCAGGAAAGCACACCCAGCTGCTGGCCAGCATCCTCTGACAAATGAAGCAAGGGGATAAGCTCTGTTTTTTGTATCTTCAGTTGATTTGCTTTGCACTCAATTTTGAGCTGATAGGGTTTTTTTCATAGTAGAGCTTTCTTAAGGTTTTTTTTTTCTCCCTATTGAATCTTATCAGGCTATGTGTGTGAACTCACACAGCCTGATGTTGTGAATTGAATGCAGGGCCTCCTGTGCTAGGCAGGTCCTCTACCCTCATGTAATTTCCAACTCTTAGCTGGATGTCCTGTTTTTCCCGCAGTCTGTTTGATACACTGAGGAATGAAGCCCGAGTAATGGAAGGTTTGCACACACTGGGAATAGAAGGCCTTTCTTTGCACAATATTTTGAAGCTGAACATCCAGCCCTCTGAGACCGACTATGCCGTAGACATCAGGAGTCCTGCTGTCTCGGTGAGTTCTCATTTGGTCCTGGGGCTTCTGCTCAGGCCCCTTACAGCTTTTTAACTTGTGTTGTATCAAAGTTTACAAGCTTATTATGTGAGACTGTATTTTGTAATAAGATGGCACAGACTGTCTGTCTGTCTCTTTCTGGGATTAAAGGCATGCACTACCACTCTGGGAATAAGATAGGTTTTCACGTGCTCTAAGAAGTTGTTTTTGAACCATTCAGAGGAAGAAGCATTTTTCCGGGACAGGAGAGATGGTTCAGCAGTTAAGAGCCTGTACTGCTCTAGCAGAGGACCTGAGCTCATTCCCGGCACTCATGTGTGGTTTATAATCCCCTGTGACTTCAGCTCTAGGGGTCAGATAGCTCTAGCCTGTGGGCACCTGCCCTTGTGCACATACCCATGCAAATCTCAAAGAATTAAAAAAGAATGAAAACAGATCTTAAAAGAGCATCTACTCTGTCGTGTTATATTCATAGGATTCAGGTGAACATCTTGGGAAGCAGTGTTTGGGCTTTTCCAGTTTTGTCTAGGTTTTCTGTGACTTTATGACAACATGCATAATTTGAAACTATTAGAGCGCATGTTTCCAGTCATAGTATTATTTAAAAGGACCTTATTATCTACATGATCTCTGTGTCTCTGTCATCTGTAAAAAGAATGTGGGAAATGGTGGCACCTTATTTTTCCCCTTGGTTTCTGTCTGGCATTTTTTTAGAGGCATTTTCTTGAAGAGAGATGCATTGGGTATGTCATCCTGCAGCCTGGCAGCCATATGTGTCCTAGGACAGCCATGGATGCAGCCCAGTGTATTTCTAGATGTTGAAGCCTCGACTGCCTGTTTGTAGACTCTCACGTGGTGATATGGCCATTGTGTGTTTTGATGCATATGGTTTGATTTCTGACAAAGTGGTTTTGTTTATAAAGAATAAAGAAAATAAAGAGATTAATAACCATAATTTTTTATTATCACAGTCTGGTATGTCTGTTGGTGTTTCACATCTACATCCTTTTTTTCCATAACCCCAATTTTATTTTCATAATCATCCCTAAGGGGATGCCAAGGGCCCAGATAGATCATATAGCAAATAATAGTTAAAGTCCTTTTAAATCAGGTAATTAAGAACATTTTAATTGTGTTTTTAAATTATTCATATTGCCAGGTATGGTGGCATAAGCCTTTTTAATTCCAGCACTCAGGAGGCAGAGGCAGGTGGATCTCTGTGAGTTTGAGGCCAGCCCGGTCTACATATTGAGTGCGAGGACAGCCAAGGCTTCATAGTGCGACCCTCAAAAAAACAAAACAAATGGGCAAATTCCCATTGCTAGAAAATCTTTTATTTAACAAGCTTTTAAAAAGATTTGTAGAGAGGATGCTGTAGTTCTTTGGAGCTGGCGTACTTGCTGGTTTGAAGGGTCTTTAGCTTTATTAGGTTGATTAGACTAGACTGAGAGCTACAGATACCAACATTGTGTGAGGGTTCCTCTTGCTCTGTTTTTAAATTTTTCTACTTTTTTTTTTTTAAAGTACACCATTTATACTTTTATAGCTCAAAATTTAAGATATAAAAAAGGTGTCTTAGTTAGGGTTTCTTTTGCTGCAGTGAAACACCATGACCAAAAAGCAAGCTGGGGAGGAAAGGGTTTATTGGGCTTACACTTTCACATCACTGCTCATCACTGAAGAAAGTCGGGACAGGAACTCAAGCAGGGCAGGAACCTGGAGGCAGGAGCTGACGCAGAGGCCGTGGAGGGGTGCTGCTTACTGCCTTGCTCCTCATGGCTTGCTCAGCCTGCTTTCTTTTAGAACCCAGAACCACCAGCTCAGGGCTGGCTCCACCCACTCTGATGGGGGCCCTCTCCCAAAGATCATAGAAAATGGCGTACCTCTGGATCTGTGGAGGCATTTTCTCAATTGAGCTTCCCTCTTTTCAGAGAACTTTTAACTTGTGTCAGGTTGACATAGACTAGCCAGCACAGAAGGTATGTAGTAGTTTCCTCACTAGCCATCTTCCCTCGAAGACCTAGCTAGCATGAGCAGTTGCTTATGTATCCTTCCAGGGCACGCTGCACACACAAGCAGGAAACTATCTTCGTATTTCTTCTGTTCTCTTATCCAAACAACATGTGTTTACTGTTCATGTGTTTTTCTTTCTGTCTTCCTGTTGTTGGAGATACTGCCATTTTGGGTCTCTCTGTGCCCTTTCCCCCTGTACATGTGAGAATTCAGTTGGGATGGAAACCTGGATGTGGAGTACTTGGTGGTTCTATTCGGGTCTTCAGTTTTATTAAATGTCTGCTTTTTTAAATGAGTGTTGTAGACACCACCATGGCTTGCGGGTTCCTGTGTGCTCTGTATGTTTGCCTAATCTTAGGTATTGACAAACTGTTAACTTTTTCCAATTTAATGAACATGTTGTTTCCTTGTGGATTTGTTGACATTTTCACAGTTTGTGATTGAAGTTGTATATCTTCCTTGTATTAACTGACCATTTTTGATTCCTGTGTAGATTTATTATTTTTATTCATGTTTCGTTTCCTGTGGATTGCTTGATTCTTTTTAATTGTATTTATTGCTACTGGTTGTGTTGATTGCGAATAACTTTACGTATTTTATAGCTGTGTTGTAGTTACTCATTTTTCTATTCAGTCTTGTGTATTTGAGAACAGTCTTGTCTCTTATGCTTTTGTACTTGCTGGAGACAAGGTCTTGGAAAGCTCAGGGGGCCATCTCTCTATGGACAGCTGAATACCTGATTGCCCTGTCTCTACCTCCTGAGTGTTGGGATTATAGGCATGTGCCACCATGCCCATCTACTGAGTGATTATCAAAGTCTCATTATGTCCATTTTTGTCAATGGCTAATATGTGTGCACCATGTTGTGTTTTTTGTTCAAGTGGGTCAACAACCTAGAGGTTGACAGCCGATACAACTCATGGCCTTCAAGTTTGCAGGAGTTACTTCGACCCACCTTTCCTGGTGTGATACGGCAGATCAGGAAAAACCTGCATAACATGGTAAGTGAAACTCCCCACTGTTCCCTCCTTGCTGTCTCTTCCTCTTCCATCAGAACAGAGTGCTCACTTTCTCTATCTGTGCACAGCGTTCAGGCAGAAAGGGCTTTGGAGCATGTTCATGTCACATCAGTGGGACAGCCTGTGGTGCTGTGTGACGTGTGCACCTCATCCATGACTGCAGGTTTACACTGGGCCACTTTATGGTTTTACATTTTAGACTTTGCTTTCCTAGGGCAGTTTTAGGTTTATAGAAGTGCTGTATGGGTTTTGAGATAGTTTTTGTTTAGTTTTGGTTTTTACTCAAAAGATATGTGACTACTGCTTTTGTATCTTGTTATTTGAGTGTGTGTTTATTGGCTTCTTTTTACGTCAAGTTACAACTTATTCATTGGATCAACAGATTTTTAATCTTCAATAAAAGAAAGGAGGGTGACATAACCTAATGGGACACTTGGGAGCTGTACTTGAGAAATGGATGCGTCAGTCCCTGACTCAGTGGAAGCAGCTGTAATTTCTCAGTGTGTCCTCAGGGCCAGGAGGTATTTTGGTCCCGACGTTAGGACTCCTGGTGTGATAACCCCACTTGCTCTTTCTTGTGAAACATTGACTTTAATTAGGGCATTCAATTTGTTCCCATTGCTGTGATAAACTCCATGACCAAAAGCAGCTGGGAAGGAAGAAGGTTATTTCCCCTTCCAGGTGATAGTTCACTGTGAACGGAAGTTAGGTCAGGAAGTCAAGGTAGGAACTAAGCGGAGGCCATGGAGGGGGGTGGCTTACTGCTTTGCCCTCATGAGCTGCTTCCCCTGCGTTCTTATACTATCAGGACGACCTGCGTAGGGTGGCACTGCCCACAGCAGGCTAGGCTCTCCCACACCAATCGTAAATTAAGAAAATACCCTCACACATTGCCTACATATGGAGGCATTTATTTTGAGAGTCCCTGTTCTGAAATTACTCTAGCTGTGTCAGTTATTAACAAAACAGGAACTAACGCAATTGACCCATTATCATCTTGACACACAAACACATCACTATTAAACAGTAAATTTTACTTTCTTGTCTGTTTCCATGATGTTAGATAAATATCACAATATTAAACATAGCAACTCCTTGAAAGTTCCACAGTCTTTAACAAATGCTAATGCTTTTAAAGTTCAAGTTCTCTTTAAAATATCCAACATCTCTTTAAATGTCTAGAGTCTCACCAATAGTAATCTCCTGTAAAATAAGAAATAAATTATGAGTTTTCTGGGTTCAAGGGAAGAACCAGTCATAGTCACATCAAAGCAAACTCAAAATTCTGCATTGGAAAAAGTGTAGTTCTTGGTGTCTCAGACTGACTCATGGTCCTCTGGGCTCCAAGGGGCCAGGGCAGGTCCACTTCCCCAGTTATGCCATCTGTGGCAATGAGCTTTCTTACAGGAAGTCAGGGCAGGAACCTGGAGAGAACTGAAGCAGACGCTCTCACTCGCTTGCTCCCCAAGGCTTGCTCCATCTGCTTCGCTACACAGCCCAGCACCACTTGCCGAGGGGTAGCACCCGCAGTGAGCTGGACCCCCCCTACATCAATAATTAATCAAGAAACTGCACCAGAGGCTTGCCCACACACCAGTGTGATGAAGGTTTTTTCTCAATTGGGAGTCCTTCCTCCCACGTGACTCCAGCTTGTGTCAAGTGGACAAAACTAACCAACATATAGTGTTACTTAGAGGAGCGTGGCTGCAGAGATATTGACTGGGCGTGGGCAGCTCTCCAGTGGCTACCTCTTTAAGAAAAAGGTTTCCTGCCCCACCAGCCATTAACTGCTTCCCCTCAGGAAGAGGCAGGAACTCTAATATCTTAATCCCTCAAATTTAGTAGTTCAGTTAACCTTTTAACCACGCCTTCTCGTTCCTTTTCTCACCCCGCCTCCCTTGTTCCCCTGCCTGAGAGAGATTGAGAAAGAAGTTTCTCAGCAGATCTTACCTCTGTTTTTTTCTGCAGCTCTTCTCTCTTGGCAGAGGAGCCAAGGTTGCCTTGAAATAATCCTCTGTACCTCACTGTCTCTTTAATTTAAATTTTTATTTCATGTATTTATTCCCTGCATGTGCATGTGTGCAGGCTGCACATGCCACAGTGTGTGTGAGTCAGAGGACCACCGTCTGCAGATGGCTCGACTTTGTGGCCCCAGGGATCCATCAAACTTGTCAGAATTGGCAACACAGCACTCACTAGGCCAGTGGTGCCCACCCTTCCCAATGCTGCAGTTCTTTAATACAGTTCCCCTGCTGTGGTGACCCCAGCCATAGGCCAACTTTAATTTTGCTATTGTTATTGTAATGTAAATATCTGTATTTCCCGATAGTCTTGGGTGACCCCTGTGAAAAGCATTTGATGCCCAAAGGGTTTTTGACCCACAAGTTGAGAATCACTGCACTAAGCCATCTTATTAGTCCTGTACTTTTCATAGTTTTCAAGCTACCCTTTTCCTTTCAAAAATCAGATCTTTCTCTTTGCTACTCTATGAGTGAATTTTAATTTTTTCACTTTAAAAGAATTATTTTAGGTAATTCTTATGTATCTCAGGCTGGCCTTTAGCTCATCATATAGTCGAGGGTACCTGAGCCTTGGGTCACCACCTCCCAGGTGCTAGGATTACAGACACGGTGCTGGAGATTGAATCCAAAGCCTCCTGCATGCTTGGTGACCATTCTACCAAGTCCTGAGTAACTATTGTGTGAGAGAGTATATATATGAGCTGGTTAGCACATGATGAGGGCTCGACACATCAACACTACTGCTGTGATTTAAGAGCGGAGTTCTAAATTAATTTTAAATTCAGGGAGCCTTAGAAGCCAGTATAACTAAAAGGCAGGCTGTGTTTTCCAAGGTGGGAGAACTGATAACATTGACGTTTATTCGGTGTGGTGGAGTAGGCACCAACAGTCGAGTACCAATGGGATGTCACCAGTGAAGTCTCCTCCCACTGCCACAGTCTTTGCATGTTGAGGGTGGCAGATGCTGTTTTTACGTATAAGCCTCTCATATGTGGTTTGGTAGCATTTTGAGAAACATTGGCCTCAGTGTTTGACAATTCATGTCATTTCTCTTGGCCCAGGAATGCTTGAATGCAATTTCATAGGTTCTTTTTCTTTTTCCTCTGACAGGTTTTTATTGTTGATCCTGTACATGAGACCACAGCCGAGTTGATTAGCATAGCTGAGATGTTTCTCAGCAATCACATACCACTCAGGTAACACTGGGGTCATTTAGCTGAGGTGTGGTTTGCTATTTGGATTACATGTCTGGTTTCACTAATTGTAGTATAATTAATAGTGAATTCACTAATGGCAGTTTTATCTTCTGCTTGGTAAGATGCCTGTGTCTTTTGGGACTGAGAATTCTCAACACGGAAATGCTTACCACCATTGAATTATTAACGACTAGCCGTGTAAAAATAGTTTGTGGTCTTCACTTGCTTCCTATTGGAAGGGAGTTTTCCTAAACGCGTATCTACATAGAAAAGCCCATTTCTTTTTCAGTAGATAGTGCTTTGCTAGTGGCTTTTGTTAGGTTCTCAAGAACTAAATGCTTTAGATTGTTGCGTAGCCTATAGAGTCTATAGATACAGACAGACGCTGTATTGTCTGCCAACTGGACACCGTGGCGCTGGCTTTCCCCTGTTTTTTTTTTAATAAATAATTATATATAGATTATAAATAATCATCTTAACACGTGTTAAGATAATTTCACTTACTGTAATGATTCTTGTAATTTTACAAGCTGATAAAATTTGAGGGTTTTTTTTGTCTTGTTTTGTTTTTAAGACAGGGTCTTACTATGTAGCTCTGACTGTTCTGGAACTCACTATGTAGACCAGGCTGACCTTGAACTCAGAGATCCACCTGCCTTTGCCTCTCAAGTGCTGGGATTAAAGGTGTGTGCCTCTATACCTGCTGAAACTTGACTTCTTAAAAATGAAGACACTAACGGAAAAAAGAGCTCCTGCCAAACAAACATTCTGATGTGTTCACCACCTAATACTGACTGAATTGTGCTCTGCTTGTATGAACGCTCTCGGCCCTGTTTGTGTTCTCGCAACAAAGCTTTTGCACCCCTTTAATGGCTGTAAGAGTTTGATCAAGCACTTTAGGAAACATGTAACTGTTTGGGAACGACCTGGGTTTCCCAGGAGCTTTGAAAAAAATGAGGATTATCAGGATCAGAAAAAGCAGAGATCGTTGAGTGCAATGAAATTTTCATTTAAATTTGAACACCACTTGGCAAATGGTGAAAAAAATTGCTAAATTATAACCATAGCTATGTTTTATATAAAGGGGAATCTGGGAACATGTAAATTGATTCATGGTACAGTGGACACTAACTAAACATTTGTATAGGAGGGACAGGAAGATTACAAATGTAGGGAAAGAAGGCGCTTGAGCCCAGGAGAAATGAGAGGCGTCCTGTGAGCATTGAAGGGTAGCCTGGCAGATAGGTAGACATTTTACTCTTGGTGTGGGGAACCTGGTTCTCCCTGTGGTATTGATAAAGCTCTGCAAAGGAGGCCTATATCTCCAGGGTATCTAGTAAGGGAGGGATCCAGGACATGCAAAGGCCTCAAGTTTTTGCCTAAAGAAAAGCTGACACCCAGCTAGACATGGGAAGTTGTAAGGAGATAATGAGCTCTGGTGATGTAGTTAGGTGTCAGATGGTGTGTGTGTCTACCTGAAGATGGTTAGCCTCTCTTTCCAGTTACATAGTTTATGTCATGAGTGAAGTTTCTAAAAACAAATCTGTGTACACATGCCTGCATACAGGCACACACACATCACTGGATAACCAATATTAACTTCTGGTTTTGAGATAGGCTCTTACTATGTAGAACAGGCTGACGTAGGACTCAGTGAGATCCTCCTGCCCCCGCCTTTGCCTCTCAAGTGCTGAGATTATAGGCATGTGCCACCACATCCGGCCTGCTAGTAACAGTTCATGTTTGGTAAATATGTTCATATTACTTATGTTTTTATACTTGGTGTCACTATCGCTTGCTCACATTCACTTCCATCAGTCTGTGTTCCTCTTCTGCTGTCCCCCTCCCCAAGCTTCTGTCTGTGTTGTTCCTGTGTGTTGTTCCTGTGTGTGCGCCTTCTTGTTGGTGCTACTGTTGCCGTGATAAGACACTCTGACCAAAGCTCCGTGTAGAAGAAACTTTATTTCAGCTACAGCCCATCATCTTAGGCAGCTAAGGCAGGAACCCACAGCAGAAACTAAAGCAGAGACCACATGGCAATGCTTCCTACAGGTGTGCTGCTTATGGCTCGCTCAGCCAGCTTTTTGTATCAGCTAGCCCACTTGCCTAACGCCGTACCGCCCACAGTGGGCTGGATGGTCCTTCCCGCAGCAGTCAGCAGTCAGCAGTCAAGAAAGCCGCACAGATAGGACTGCAGTCCAACCTGGCAGGCAGGCGCTCTCGAGGGTCCCCTTCTCAGTGTGTCAAGCTGACAAGAAGAGCCCTCTCACCCTTCCCACCATGTGTGTGTGCTCGCGTGCCCGTGCGTGCATTTTAATTCAGTCTGGCTTATTTTGTTTAATATTCTCTCCAGTCCCATCCATTTCTGTACAGGTCTCATAATTTCATTTGTCTTTGCTGTTGAATCAAATTCCATTGTGCACGGTTATTTAACTGGGCTTGGTGGTGAATGCTTTTAATTCCAGCATTTGGGGGGTAGAACCAGGCGTGTTTGTGAGTTTAAAGCCGCCTGATCTACAAAGTGAGTTCCAGAAGAGTCAGAACTATACAGTGAGGCCCTGCCTCAAAATAACAATAGAAAAAGAAGCCCTGTTATCTGGGCCTGCTGGTACAGGCCTGTATTCCCAGCACTTGGGAGGCAGAAGCAGGAGAATCCCAAGTTTGAGACCAGCCTGGGATTTATAGGTTATAAATATAGGTTATATGTAGTTTGTTTCAAAGAAACGTAATAGAAACCAAATCATGTTGATAGCTGGTTCGTCATTGATTTTGGTCCTGCTATGGATTTTGGCAGACAAATACATTCACACTGTCAACTGTAGTGTTATACTAACTAAAATCGCTGCTGTAAAAGTCCCCTATGCCTCCTGTTGCCCTTCCCTCTATTAACTTGAACCTTTGGACACTACTGATTTTAACTGTTATCATAGTGTTTTATCTTTTTCAGAATGTCATATAATTATAGCTATATAGCTCTTTAGACTGACTTATTTCATTTGGCAATGAGCAATTCAGGTTATTTAGTTGTGAAAATTGATACATAATTTTATCCATCCATCGATCCATCTCCCCAATTATCCATCAGTGTAATCCAGACTGGCCTATGATTCCTGATTCTCCTTACTCAGCTTCCCATGTGCTGGGATTGTAGGCATGCACCACCACCCTAGCCTCCTGATTGCCTTTAATCACCAAGTCGTATTTCATTATGCGATTATGCTACAGCTTGTTTATCCTTTCACCTTCGAAGGACATTGTTTTAGTCTGCTCTCTATTGCTCTGAGAAACACCCACCGTGACAGAACAACTTGGGCAGAAAAGGGTTTGTTTCATCTTGTAGTTTACAGTCCATCACGAAAAGTCAGGGCAGGAACTCCAGGTGAGTACCTGGAGGCAGGGACTGAGAAAAGCCATGGAGGAGTGCTGCTCACTGACTTGCTCCTGGAGTCTTGCTCAACTTGCTTTCTTATGTAACCCAGAATGACCTACCAGGGGTCGGCACTGCCTGTGGTGGACTAGCCCTCCCATATCAGCCCTGAATCAAGGAACTGCCCATTGACATGCTCATAGGACAGTATTCTGGAAGTCATTCCTCAACTGAGACCCACCTCTTCCCAGGTGTAGCTACATTTCTGTCATGATGACAAAAACTTACCAGCACAACTGACACTTTGTCAGCTTAACACAAATATGTCACTATTAAGTCATAACCTTTCCTTTTTTGTCCTAAGATCTCATGTCCATATTAATAAAACATTTTAAAACTCAGTCTAACTTTTAAAAATCCTACAATCTTTGAAAATTCTTTACCTAAAAATTCAATACCAGGCTGGAGAGATAGCTCAGAGGTTAAGAGCATTGACTGTTCTTCCAGAGGTCCTGAGTTCAATTCCCAGCACCCACATGGTGGCTCACAGCCATCTATAATGTGATCCGATGCCCTCTTCTGGCAAGTAGTTGTGCAGGTAGTGAATTCATATACATAAAACAGATAGAAGAATTTTTTTTAAAAGTTCAATCTCAGGGTCTAGAGAGATGTCTCAGCAGTCAGACCATCGACTGCTGTTCCAGAGGATCCAAGTTTGATTATCAGTACTCACAACAGGGAGCTCACAACTACCTGTGATGCTCTCCTGTGAATGTGCCTCCCCCTGCCCCCAATACACATAACCAAAAATAAATATTTCTACAGATTCATTGTCTTTAGAATATCTAGCATCTCTTTAAAACTCCAAACCCTTAGCTGTGAGCTCTATAATATAAATAAGAGGTAGATATTTCTTACTCCAAGAAGGAAGAACTAGGGAACAGTTAAAATCGGGTCAAAACAAAATCAAAATCCAACAGTATAAGTAGCTCAGTGTCTGACAGCTAGGACTCATGATTTTCTGGGCTCCAGAAGGCTTGCCACTTTTTAGGTCTGCCATCCACAGCACACAACTTGTCTTACAGACTCAGGTGAGCCTCACTTCCCTGTTGTCTCCTTGGTGGTCATCCCACAGACCTGCCATCTCCAGGGTGCCAGAGCTCTACTGCAGCTGAGGGCACACGTTCTCTCCATTGCCGCTTCAGTCCTGAGGTCCCACTGCAGCCAAGGCTGCGTCTTCACCTTTGGACTTTTAGCTTCTCACAGTGCCAAGCCTCAGCTTCTTCAGGACTCTTTAGCGCTGGGGTCTCCACTGCAGTCAAGGCTGCACCTTCACCACTGGCCTTTCCTGGCTTCTTCCTGCACAGGCCTCAGCTGCTTTACCTGACCTGTTCAGACCTTCAAACCAGGACCACGTGTGAGACTCTTCTACAGCATCATATTTGGCTGTCAGCCTTGGTCTTCTCTGTACAGCGTCTCGATGCTGACCCTTCAGAAACTTTGAAGATTTTACCTCAGTCATGCTGGTCTCTTATTAACCAGAGCTGATCTTTTAGCCTCAGCTAACATCAGTTGTCATAGGAAAGCCAAGGTTTCACTTAAGTGGTTCTGGTCTTTTGTTAATCACAGTTGATTCTTCAGCTGACCAGAAACCACATATCATAATTCAGAATACTTACATGAATAGTCCTGACAGAATTTTTGCTTCTCTCTGAAACTTCACAAGCTGGATTTCTTTCAACTGTCTAATCATCCGAGCTTTCACAGAAGAGCCATTAAACTTTAAACACTCAATGTTTTTTTCAGCCCTGAGTTCTAAACACTCCCACAGTCCTCCTCAAATCTACACGGCCTGTGTCACGGCAGTTCCCACTGATCCTGCTACCAGTTCTACCCGTTTCTGTTTTCATTTACTTTCTGTTGCCAAAAGCAACCCAGGGAGGAAAGGGCGCATTTCATCTTAACGCTTACAGTCCTGCATGAGGACCAGTCAGGGTAGAGTTCCGGGCAGGAATGGGAGCAGAGACCATGGAGGAACGCCTGACCACGGTCTTGCTCCCCAGGGCTTACTCAGCTCATTGTCTTACTCAGCCCAGGACCACCTGGCCCGCGCTTACTGCCCTCAGGAGGCAAGGTCCTCTGACAGGAAGGCTCCCCACCCTAAACAAGGCTGGCAATGGCACACACACCATTTACAGATACAAGAGTCAGGTCACAGACCAGGGCAGGCTGGTCTCTTAGGGGCAGAGAGAGCCCCTAGAGATGTGCCTCAGGCTGGTGGGGGAGGTCGTTCCTCACTTGCTTAGCTTGTGGTGATGAACCGCTAACCAGAGCCTGCATGCTGCTTTCTTCCAAATCGGAGCATTCGTTACTGAAGCTTATGAATGTCTGTGCACAGATTCTTATGTGGACCAAGTTCTGTTGGAAGGATTGCTGGATTGTGCGATGTATATATGTCACTTCTAGAGTGTCCACACCATCTTGCCTTTGCACTGACAATGACCTGGGAATCCTTGTTGCTTTCAGTGCTTGCCATTCCAGTAGATGTATAGTGATATGTCACGTTTAATTTATGATTTTATAATGGCAGTGGATCTTAGTGTTTTATTTTGAGTGTCTACTCAGAAATGTTCCTCATTTATTTTGTACATGTGGCCTTTTTGAGACATTACCTTGCTGTGTAGCACAGGCTGACCTGAAATGCAATATGTAGCTGGGGTAGCCTCACACACACTGCCTTGCTGCCCCAGCTCTCCCAGGTGCAGGGATTACAGGTGTGTGCTGCTATGCCCAGCCTCTTCAGTCTGTTTAAACATTTTGTTGTTTAATACTGAGTTTCAAGAGTCATTTTTGTATTTTGGATACCTGTTATTTTTCAGATGGGTGTTTTTCAAAGGTTTTCTGTTAGTCTGTGGTTTTTTTCTGTTTCTTATTAGTAGTTCTTCTTCTTCTTCTCCTCCTCCTCCTTCTTCTCCTTCTTCTCCTTGTCCTTCCTCTTCTCCTTTCTCTTCCCCTTCCTCTTCTCCTTCTCCCCCGCACCCCCCAAAAGCAGGTATCTTTTATTTTGTTCTGTGTGGGGTTGGGTTTTCAAGGCAGTGTCTCACTATGCGGCTCTGCTTGTCCTAGGACTATGTAGGCCCGTCTGGCTTTGACCTCCCTTCTGCCTCCTAGGTGCTGGGATTAAAGGCACACACTGCTATGTCTAGCTTTTATACTGCTTTAGTTGTATTTAAAATTTTAACTCCCCAATTTCTGGGTTTTTCAAATGAGTTTGTTTATTCTGTGTATGTGTGCGCCACATATGGGCAGTATCCACAAAGGCCATAATTGGACACCACATGCCCTGAGACTGGAGTTAGAGGTGCTTCTGAGCCATCCGAGTCTGGACCCAGGTGCTCTGCAACAGCAGCCAGATAGTTCATAGTTGAGCAGTTTCTGCCGTCCTCTAGTTTATAGACAGAACAGAATTTCTACCTGTCACTGTAGCAGTATTCTTCATGTCAGTGAAGAAATAAAGACTGAAACAGGTTTAACTGTGCAAAAGCCTGACCTGGTCTGAGACCTGACTCTTGTATTTGTAAATGGTGAGTGTGCCATTGCCAGCCTTGTTTAGGGTGGGGGTGAGCCGTGCTTCTAGGTTAGGACTGGCAGCGGCCCCGCCCACCTCCAGCTGAGCGCCTTCTTTAAGTGTCTCTTCTCCCCCTCTGCAGGATTGGTTTTATCTTTGTGGTCAATGACTCTGCAGATGTTGATGGGGTGCAAGATGCTGGAGTCGCTATTCTGAGAGCGTATAATTATGTTGTCCAAGAAGTGGATGCTTATCATGCCTTCCAGACCCTCACACATGTAAGTTTTTGTTTAAAATGGTGAATACTTTTTAAGTTTCACTTACTCTACAACAGTTTACGGTTTATTTTGTTCTTCTGTAAAAAGAATAGGTAAAGTAAATTCTTATATAAATTCTTGTATTTTATATTTCAGGATTCTTTATACCTTATTGAGTTATTGATGTGAATGTAATATATTGCTGTGTGTTTTTAAAAAAATGTTTAGAATTTGTTATTATGGGAAGGGGCATGTATATGCTACAGTACATGTATGAAGGTCAGAGAACAACCTTCCAAGTGAGTTCTCTCTTTCTATCATAGGGTCTGGGGATCAGAGTTGGGTATCAGGCTTGTTGACCAATATCCTTTACTTGCTGAGCCATACTGCGGGCTGCTAGATGCAGTTCTTTAGGAGTTGGAGGTGTATTATAGTATTCTGTCCTTTGGTTATTTGAGATTATCAGCCAGTGCCTCTGGGCAATGTGATGTTCTCTGCTTGTTTTTTTAAGCCAGTCTTTTCTCTTCTGAGACCAACTCAGGATCTCTTCCTCCTCTTCCTCGTTTCTTTTTCTTCCTCCCCTCTTCTTTGTCCTCTTCCCCTTCTTCTCTTCCTCCCCTTTCTCGTTCTCTTCCTTCTCCTCCCCCTCTCCGTCCTCCCCATCTTCCTTCTCGTCCTCCTCCTCCTCCTCTTCATCTTCCTCTGTCTCATACAGCCAGGGCTAACCGTGAAATTGCTGTAGTTGAGGACGACCTTGAGCTCATAGTTCCCCACTGCTTGTGCGCTAGGTGTGCAGCACCACACCTTGCTGCTTTCTTTCCCTGCGAGATAAGTTTTTTTGCATATCCCAGGCTAGCCCAAGATCTGCCTCTACCTCTCTCAGCTTCCCAAGTGCTGGCTCTCTCAGGCGTGTTCTGTCACACCTGGCTTCTGGTACTTCTTAAAGCATTTGGGATATAGTGTTTGTGAATGGATGAGATCTGTAGTTCCAGTAATCGAATGCAGGGGAATCTTTGTGTGTTCAAGGCCAGCCTGATATACATAGCTAGTTCCAGGTTAGCCAGGACTTCATGATGACACTGTGTCCTTAAAAAAAAAAAAAAAAGAAAAAAGGCAAAGAAAGAAAACTGTTGGGTTCCTAATCAGAGGCTCTCTATGAGGGATATCGAAATGGTAGTGTTGCTAAAAAGTTCCAATATTTTTTTTTAAGAAAAAGACTTTTTTTTTAATGTGTTTAGAGATTTTATCACATTTGAAATTTGGATTTAATGTAGTTTTTCTTTCTTTAGATCTATAACAAGGTGAGGACTGGAGAAAAAGTGAAAGTTGAACATGTGGTCAGTGTCTTGGAAAAGAAGTACCCATACGTTGAAGTGAATAGCATTCTGGGGATTGATTCTGCATACGATGAGAACCGGCAGGTAACACGTTCTGTAGAAGGTCTTCTTTCTCTGGTGTTTTACCTTGACTGCAGCACCAGACTGTCCTTCTTGGGCTGGATGGTATCTGTGGTGGTGTTGATGCATTTTAAAATGAGAATTTTAAAGCAGACCGCCCGTTATTTATTTCTGGAGACAAGATCTCACTGTGCAGCCTTTGGCTGGCCTTGAGCTTACAGCTCTCTACCCTGTGGGTGCTGGGATTAAAGGCATGCTGCTGCCTCCGCAACTGGCCTCACTTATCGATCTTTGAAAAGTAATTATATTTCAAAAAACAGTATACATATTTTTTAAACTTGCATATTAACTTTTAAACTGGAAACAGTTACTTTAAAAAAAAATATTATGTATACATTGTTCTGCCTGCATATACACCTGCAGGCCAGAAGAGGGCACCGGATCTCACTGTAGATGGTTGTGAGCCACCATGTGGTTGCTGGGAATGGAACTCAGGACCTTTGGAAGAGCAGCCAGTGCTCTTAACCTCTGTCCCGGAAACAGTTACTTTTTCATAAGATAGTAGTTGTGCTTGTATGTAGTATGTTCTGGATAAAAACTATCAGAAGTATAGAACCAGAAGGTGGTGTAAAATACACCATATTGATTTTACAGCATTGTTCAGGCTCCAGATGGTATGTTTTTAAAAAAAGTACTAACTAGCTGGGAGTGGTGGTATATACCTTTAATCCTAGCACTTAGGAGGCTGAGGCAGGTGGATGAGCTCTGAGTTCAAGGCCAGCCTGGTCTATAGAGGAAATTCCAGGGCAACCAGGATTACACAGAAAAATAATTGCTTATTGATACAGGTGCTTTCTCCACAAGCCTGGCATCCTGAGTCTGAGGCTCCAAACTCATGTAAAGGTGGGAGAAGAAAAAATTTTAGCTTTTGTGTCGTGACAGAAAACCAAGTCCTTTATGACCAGTTTGTACATATTTACATACCTACAACCAAAACATTGTAAGCGGCATTAGAAAATACTGTGCTGTACTTTGGTTTTAAAAAGGCACTATAAAAAGTACTAGTTATAACTTAGTAAACAGGTCTTAGAGGTTGGAAGCAACTGTAAGAGTCAGTTAGTTCCCTTTTGCAGTCCAGCTTAGTATGGAAAGATGTGGAAAGGATCCCCCTGCCTGCCACTGAGAGGCTGCCTGGAGTGCATTTCGTGGCACTTCTTGAAAGCAGCCTAGCTAGGCGCTGAGCCCTTTAGGCTTCTTCCTCTGAAGAAAGTAGGAGCAGCTGAGGAACTGGGCTGGAATCTTCCTTTCTCTTCCTCTGTTAGTGCCTGTACCAACTATGACTCTGCAGCCAATGAATGTCCAGATTTATAGAAATGTCTGCTTGGCCCTGACTGGCTGGATATGAGTGCAAGGTGAAAAAATAGGACCAGTCTAGGAAGAGCTGTTAAATCTGCTTGAGGAAGGGAAAGAGCCCCAAGCCTAAGGAGAGGAAGGAGCTCAAAGTTCACAAAGTTCACAGGCAAGTCTGTTTCTCTGCAGAGGTAAAGAAGCAGGTTTCTGTGTGTCTCTGGTTGCTATAGGGACCTTGCAGCTTCTTCCTTCTTCCTAGTTGTATTCAGCAAGCCCATTTCACTCAGCCCTGGGATTTAGTTTCTTTTTCAGCTACTGCTATGTTAACAGCCTCTGGGATTCATTTGCCCTCTGGGCTTGAGTGTGCTAGTTGTCAGTAAGCTCTGTATTGGAGTAGTGGAGAATGTGTACACTGATGAGCATCGTCTACATGATATAGTTTTAGAAGTCTGCAGGGCTGTCCACACACATAGATAAGTATACACACATTGTCTAAATGATACAGTTTTAGAAGCCTGTAGGCTGTCCACACACATAGACAAGCACACACTCCCTAGTCTATAAAGTTTTTGTTTCTTAAAATTTAGTAATTTAATTGCACATTTACCACATGATATATACCACTTAGTAAAAAATTAACTTATAAAGTGGCAGGTTTCCTTACTTTAAAAAAGAAATATCTTCAGTCATTTGTTGTTGTTGTTGTATTTCTGTTTTTTGTTTCTTTACGATTTTTTTGTGTGTGTATATATTTGTGAATATATATGCTTAA
Organism: Pachyuromys duprasi; assembly: GCA_028658305.1. Lineage (NCBI taxonomy): Eukaryota > Metazoa > Chordata > Mammalia > Rodentia > Muridae > Pachyuromys > Pachyuromys duprasi. The sequence goes on from CM053756.1 coordinate 6,743,503, forward strand.
TTTGTGTGCCAGAGACCACTGAGGCAGCAGAGAGCGTCTGATTCATAGAAACTGCAGTTACAGGCGGCGAGTCACCGCATGGGTGTGGGGAACACAGCCCAGGTGCTCTGCAAGAGCAGCAAGAGCTCTTCATGGCCGAGCCGTCCCTCTAGCCCTTCTTTTGTTCTTTTTAAACGTTTGTTTTTATTTGTTGCTATTGTGTATGTGTATTTGGAGGTCAAAGGACAACACTGTAGTCTGTTACACGGGTTCTGGAGATTACACTTAGGTCACCAGGCTTGCATAGCAAGTGTCTGTACTGAGTCATCCCTCGATCCTGTTAATTTTGTTGTTGTGGAACAGGCATGTAAGAACATAGGTTTTCTCTGTGTGTCATGAGGGGGAGTGTCCTCTTATTTTTGTCCTTTGTTTTCTAGGAAGCAAGAGGCTACTATGAGCAGACTGGTGTTGGTCCCCTGCCTGTTGTCTTGTTCAATGGGATGCCCCTTGAAAAGGAGCAGTTAGATCCTGATGAGTTGGAAACCGTTACAATGCACAAGATCTTGGAGACCACTAGCTTCTTCCAAAGAGCAGTGTACCTGGTGAGTGGTATTTTCAGGCTGCTTTGAAAGCAAATGGTTTATGCTTCATACCTTCTGTAGTAGGCAGTAAAATTCTGCATTGTGCTAGGCAGGGTGACACACACCTTTATCTCAGTTTTTCGAGGAGGCAGTTGGGTCTCTGAGTTCCAGGCCAGCCAGGCCTGCAGAGTGAGATCCTGTCTCAAAAAATAAAACAAAAAGTTTGTCCTATTTTCCACAGGCCACCAGTAATTGTTTTACAGATTCTAAAGTCTTATTCTAAGGAAAATACTCTTAAACACTGAAATAGCAAATCCTGTTGTTTTAGGATTAAGTATTCACTTTTGGTAGGAATTTCCAAGAGATTTTGTTCTGTGTAGGCAACTCTGAGGTTGGAAAGATGCTTCACTTCAAGATAAATACTGTTTAATAGTTATGGAGTGGTAATTCACAGTGTAAAGCTCAGTGTGATTAGTTTCATTTTGTTCATTTATTTACTTGCAGCACTGGGAATGGAACTCAGGACCTTGCACACACTAGCTTAGTCAAATCCACCAGGGACAGGTCCCCAGCTCTAAACTTAACTTCTTGGAACGTGTAAGTCAGTGACTGAGAACATACACAGTTGTACAAGTGTCCCTCTAGTTTCAGATGACATCATCAGTGCCAGAAGAACCCTTTCCTCCAGTAGGAGTCATAGCCCACTTTGTCCTTCTCTTAGCCACTGGCAGTCAACTTTCTATATCTGTGGACTCGTCTCTTCTGAGCATTTTTCAGATGGAATTGCAGGAGTCCAGCTGCTCCCAGATTGCTGTAATGCTCCTTCACGTTCCCGTCCTCTGTCACATGATGATTCTTGATCCAAACCTTATTTATTGTGTTAGCATAAGCTAAGGCTGACCAGGTGTTCCCTTATGTTTGGTAAGATCTGAGGGGCCCGCTGAGTAACGAAGATGCTTCTCCCACTGCCTAAGAGGTTACTTCCCCAGATTCCAGGGACTGAAATCACCCAAATTGTTGGCTATATGCTATTCCTTTTCTTTCTTAGGGATATATGTCCATGTGCACACCTACACACATGCACACGTACATACATACACATACACGATTGAAAGAGAGAAAGAGGCCCTTATAGGTTGCATTTCTTAGTTAAATACTCTTAAAAGGGCATGGTTGTGCACACTTTTAATCCCGTCACTCAGGAGGCAGAGGCAGATGAGTTTGGGGCCATCCTGGTCTGCATAGTGGGTTTCAGGCTAGCCAGAGTCACATAGTGAGACCCAGTATATAAATATATATTCAGGCTGGGTGATGGTGGCGCACATCTTTAATCCCAGCACGTGGGAGGCAGAGGCAGTTGAATCAGTGAGTTTGAGGCCAGCCTGGTTTACAGAGTGAGTTCCAGGACAGCCAGGGCTACATGGAGAAACCCTATCTCAAAAGAACAAAAACAAAACAAAACAAACTTTACATTAAAAAACATCTTACTTGATTTATCTTTGTGTTCGTTGATTGTTTTTATTCTTCTGTCAACTAAAATCTGCTAATGAACTCCTTCAGTGACCATTTCAGTTATGATGTGTATTTTCTTTGCCTGCCTTTTTCTCCTTGCCTGCCTGCCTGTATCCCCATCAGTCATTGTTTGTGTGTTGACAGAACTTTTGTGTTAGCCTAGGTTTGCCTCCAGTTGCTGGTCTTTGGTCTCAGTCTTCTAAGTACCATTAGACCTGCTTTTTTGTTTTTTTGAGATCAAGTCTCCATGTGTACCCCAATACTGGCAATCTTCCTGCCTCTGCCATCAGAGAGTAATAACATTAGAGGTGTGTGCCACCATCTATTTTTCTTAACCCTGTTTTTAATTGGTCTTTTCATATATTTTATATATTACTTATTTGGTAATCTTGAGTTTCATACTTTAGTTTCATAGCCATGTCTTTTTTTTTCTTTGAGTATACTTAATATAGATTTTTCAATTTTTTGTGTTTTAAGTCTACCTTTGGAATTTTTGAAAAAACAGCATATCCGGTCATGTTGGAATTTGCATTTTCACTATCAGACATGTTTTTGTGCTCTTTTCGACCATCAAGTCCCCGAAATCCAAGCTAGGGAAACTGTTAGCTTTATATCCTCTTTAATAACTTGAATGCATTACCGGCTTGGTAGTTTGGACGAGAATGGCCCCCATTGGCAAATATATTTGAAAGCTTGGTCCCTAGTTGGAAGAACTGTTGGGGAAGGTTCGGGATGTGTGGAGGAGGGGTTGGAGGAGGTGTGTCATGGGGGTTCAGAAGCCAATGCCATTTCCCAGGTAGCTCTCATTGCCTTCTCCTTGTGGATAAGTGTGTGAACTCTCAGCTACCTCTCCAGCCCCAAGTCTGTCTTGCACATTGCCATGTTCCCTGTCGTGGTCATGGACTTTGTGAACCCTAAATGAAATGGTTTGTGTTATAAATCACCTTAGTCGTGGTGTTTTGTCGTGGCAATGTTACTGGTAACCCCAGTGTGGTTGGTGATGGAGTCAGATACAGCGTGTGTACATTCATGCTGTGCCTGCTACTGGGCTTACGTAACATCTGTCTTTTAGCTGCTAACATATAACAAGCTGTTACAAAGCTACTAACTTTGTATTTCTAGTGAATTGTTAATTGCTGATAATTCTTTACACTCCTGTTCCTCCTGCTTCTTTTTTCGTACAGGGTGAACTGCCACATGATCAGGATGTGGTAGACTACATCATGAATCAGGCGAATGTTGTTCCACGTATCAACTCTAGGATTTTGACAGCTAAGCGAGAGTATCTGGATCTAACTGCAAGCAGTAAGGAGCATTTCAGTAACAATTTTTGGCTTTTGGATCTGTGCTTCATATTCTTATATTTATTATAATATGAAAAAGCCCAAAATTATACTATATGCTTCTGAACTCACAGGAATTTTCTTCTAAAAATAGATAAGTACATCTGGGTGCGATGGCACACACCTGTGTTCCTAGAACTTGAGAAGCAGAAGCAGGCATCTGTGAGTTTGAGGCCAGCCTAGTCTACAAAGCGAGTCCAGGACAGACAAGGTTACATAGAGAAACCCTGTCTGGAAGAACTAAAATAATAATAAAATTCTGGGGCCGGAGCACTGGTTCAGTGGTTAAAAATGCTCTGCGTTTTGCAGGGGGCTAGGATGTGGGGTCCAGCTCCCTCTTCTGGTGTTCAAAGGCATCAAGACATACATACACACAGTCAAAGTACTCATGCGCATAAAACAACAATCTTAATTTGCAAACAGTGGAGACCTAACTGGGTGCAGTATATGGCGGTCCTTTGTGGAGGAGCTGTGGGGGGTCTTCAGGGGGGAGGGAGAGGTGTTGTGCGGGGGGCAATGCAGCTTGTGAAGTGCTATGACAGTCCTGCGCCCTGGAGAACACTTACCAGAGCCACAAGAATTTAATTCCTTTTGACCTTCAGTTCAGCTCCAAGGACTCCAAGAGTGTTTCTGTCTTTCCAGCATTTTAGCTTGTGAGAATTCCCATAGAGCAGTCTGTCAATGAAGTCCCTAACTTTTAACTGGTGTTGGTCAAATGTGAGCTAATAGCTGGGAGGGCAGCTTTGCTGCGACGCTGCAGCCCTGGGCCCCCAGCTCAACAGCCTCACATTTATACAGGATTAGTTACTGGTCCAGGGAGCCACGCCTGTCTGATGACATGAGAAAGAGTGACCAGGTAGGGAGGAGTCCCATTATTAAGTTCAGCCATCAAACACTGGAGATGTGGGGGATAAGTACAGATCTGGAAAGTTCCTCACGCCATCTCAGAGGGGACACCCAGAAGGAAGATGTCAGTTCACCTGAGCCCTGCAGATGCAATTCAGAAGGTTCAGGATGTGTGGAGGAGGGGTTGGAGGAGGTGTGCCATGGGGATCCAGAAGCCCACGCCATTTTCCCAGGTAGCTCTGGTTGCCTCCTCCCTGTGGATAAGTGTGTGAGCTCTCAGTTACTGCTCCAGAGTTGTGCCTGCCTCTGCCCTCCAAGTGCTAGGATTAAAGGCATGTGCCACCAAACATGGCGCCATTCTTTTTGGTTTAGAGTTAAGAAAAGGAAAAAAAAAAAAAAAAGAATCCCAAACAAATACATTTAAAATGTGCTTTCGGAGAAGCAGTGCTCACGCAGCATGGCAGCGTGGCCTGTGTTAGACTGTGTCCTCTCTGCTGCAGTGCAGAGCTCCTGGCTGTCACCCCGACTATCCTTCTGGGGCTGTTACATCTGGACCTTTTCAGAAGCCATTTCAGATTACATAGCTGTGAAAACCACACAGCAGCATCGACTTTAAAGGAGGGACAATCTGCTTGGCTTTGGGATGCAAACGTTCGTCCCGTCCCGTGGCCAGCTGGCTCCGATGTTGGAGCCGGGAGAGTGCTCCCCGAGGGTGGCTGGGAGGCAGGAAGACACAGGCCCCTTCCGGGAGCGCCCTGCAGCCCGCTTCCCCCGCTGGGAGCGCTTAGTGCGCTCTACTCGTGCATCCTCTAGTGTCTGTCACGCTTGAAGCCAGTCATCAGTCGGATATTTATGGTAGATTGCATTGAGGCTTATTAATTATTCGTTTGTTTCAATTTTTTCTTTTTTCTCAGATAACTTTTTTGTGGATGATTTTGCCAGATTTTCTTCCTTGGACTCTCGAGACAAGACTGCTGCTATAGCCAACAGTATGAACTACCTGACCAAAAAAGGTAACCCACTTGGGCTTGTCTTGGGTCCAGCATGTTTAGTATTTACAAACGTAACCCCATCTTACTGTCCTGGGACCGGAGATTCCATAATTTCTTTTATTAATTTTCTCTTACAATACAAGTGCAGAAAATACATATTTTAATATGCAATTCTGTATATCTCAAAAAATTCAAATCTATTCTTAAATTTCATGCTAATCATTAAAATCGTTAGGGAAATCCCTTCATGGATTCAAAATGAAAAACATAAGAAAATTATTTTGCCTGGCTCTTCGCTATCATCATAGCTTTAATTTTATTGTAGAGCTTATAAGATGAACTGGATTCTAGAAAGTGATTCTCTGCAGAGTTACTTAGTTAAGCTCTACTAAAGAGGCTGTTTTCATCTGCAGACAGGTCCTCTCCTTCTACTGGGGCTGACCCGATTCCCTGCCGGAACAGTTCTAGCAGTGCTTGCCTCCTCCAAAGCACCCTTTGTCGTTAGAACAGCTCCTTCTGCCCTCACGTGGTCTTCCCTTGGAGCGTCTGGTTTCCTTCCTCTGTATAAGTCCATACAGTTAGTCCTCTGGGTTTCTCAAAGTTTTTGTCCATGAGGGGTCCTAGGACAGAGCTTGAGCATGGCGGGAACTAGAGCAGACACAGCCCTGTTAGCCACGTGTAATCTGCTGCTTCCCTGATGGCACTTAAGTAAACAAATGACGTTCTCTTTTCTTTTGCTCTTTTTCTTTGCCTTTATCCAGGAATGTCCTCCAAGGAAATCTATGGTAACTAAAAACTCCAGAATGTTTCCTTCATTTTCATAATTAATTTGTATGGTTTTAGGACCATTGTTATTCCGAATTTATTGTTGTTTCATTGTGATGTTCCTGAAACCTGTGGGTAACAGTAGAATATAGATAAACAATATAAGTATTTGCAGACCTTTCAGAAAGTTGTACATTGACACGATTAAACACTGCACAGCGTTGCCCACATGTTTCATTGTGTATGCTAACAGATCCCCGGACTGAAGGACAGCTAATCAGTGCATGCTCCCAGCTTCTAATTGAGGTGTTTAGATGAAGTGTTGGGAAGATCACTGCTTCCAGTTAGGAGAGGAGTTTCACCACCTTTTTAGCTTTCTATTTCTATCACACCAGTCATTTTTTTTCCTTTTGCATGTTTTTCAGAAATTATTTGGCTTAATTTTAATGTTGAAACATAGAATATTTTCTTCTAGTCAGTCTGTTTTTGTTTTTCTACAGATGATTCCTTTATTAGGCCAGTGACTTTTTGGATTGTTGGGGATTTTGATAGCCCTTCTGGGCGGCAGTTACTATATGATGCCATTAAACATCAGGCAAGTATCTCAGGTTCCATTCTTGGAGGGGGATTGTGGGATGTTTTGTTTGGTTGGCCTTCTGAGCACCACTGTGTTCGTGTGGTTAGTGTTTCTAGTATTTCTTTGTGTGTTGTCAGCTCCTAAGAAGAAAGATCAAAGCCTGCAGTGCCTAGCTTCACTTGAGGGGAATAGATTCTTTAAGATCCTCAGTGTAGGGTTTTCGGAATGTTCTTGCTGCAGCAGTCTTGCTGTGTACTGTGTCGTCAAGAGAGGCACATGCGTGAGGCCATCACATGCCAGCAGGTTGCTGTGTGCTCCTTGGAAGTAGATGCAGGCTCCCAGACGAGGCTGCACTACATCAGCTTGTGTGTGTAAGAGGGCTCAAGACATTGCAGTGCTGAGTGGCTGGGAAGACATTCTCTTGGATCGTCTCATTGTCAGAAGATCGGATGTCAAGATCCTTCCTCCTGGCTGTTTCACTTTGCAGCTTTTCCTAGAAACCACATTTCTCTTTGTGTTCCTTTCTGACCTGAGCCCCAAGAAGACTGACTGAAGTAAGAAGATATCCAGGGGTTTTCATTTCACTGTGGTGCCAAAGGCCTTCACTGTTTAAGGGACTGGACGGGGTCCTGTGGGCAGTTGATGGGTGAGCCAGGGAGTTCATAGGTCTGGTGACAGGTGTACACCACAGGGCTCTCTGATGTGAATGAGAAACTCTTTTCGTTGCCCAAGTGGGAACACTGAGAAGGAGAGTTCCCTGAGGTGAAATGCACATTCATGTACTTAGTGTCACAAGCAAGTATGTTCCTGTGTCCACCACCCAGATTAAGAAATGGTATCAGAGCTGATAGCAGGTGTGGCGGTACATACCTATAATCCCAGCACTCAGGGAGGCAGATGGATCTCTGTGAGTTCAAGGCCAGCCTGCTCTACAGAGTCTGGGAAAGCTCAGGCAACACAGAGAAACCCTGACTTTAAAAAAAAAAAAGCTATGATAGGGCCCCTAGTCACTGCTCCCTCCCCCTTCTTACATCTAAAATCGTAGGATGTGTATTTGTATTTAGTTCCTTTCCTTAACATTTTGTGACCGGTTTTCTTAATTTCAGTGACTTTAGAAAAATCTTTCTATTTTATGTGTATGAGTGTTTTCCCTATATGTTTTTATACATGTACCACATGCATGCCCCAAGAGGGCCAAAGAGGGCATCAGAGCTCCTGGACCTGGAGTTACGGATAGTTGTGAGTTGTCATGTGGGTTCTCTGAGAGAGCAACAAGTGCTCTTAACACTGAGCCATCTCTCCAGCTCCTGATCCCCTTTTCTCCCCTCCTGCCCACCCACCCACCCACCCACCCACCCACCCACCCACCCATCCATCCATCCATCCATTTGCTTGCTTGTCTGTTTGTTTATGGGGAAAGACATATGCATGGCATGATAAGGAGTTCAGGAGGCTGGAGAAATGGCTCAGTGGTTAAGAGCACTGCCTGCTCTTCCAAAGGACCCGGGTTCAATTCTCAGCACCCACATGGCAGCTCACAACTGTTTGTAACTCCAGTTCCAAGTGTCTGACACCCTCACACCAATGCACATAAAATAAAATTAAATAAATTATAAAAAAAAAAAAAGAGGAGTTCAGAAGACTACTTATGAGAAAAGTACCTTCCACCCTGTTGGACATTGAGATTGAACTCAGCTATTAATTGGTGGCAAGCGCCTTTCCTGGCTTACTCATCTCACTGACCTACTCAAATTCTTGGTATAAGTTCTCCATCTTCTTCCATGTGGATTCATGTTTTGGTTTTGTTAATTTGATAGTTTGCCTTTTACCCAGGGGAATTCCATTGCTGTTGGCATCTGAAAAGGCCATGTGAATGAAGATGGATGAACAGGAACCTGAAAAGAGGTTTGAATTTAGAAAAGATGGAATGCAGCTAGAGTCTAAAATGTGCTAAGGAAAAATAGCACTCTTGTTAGTCTGCGGTATTTGCTATATTTAGAGAAATGAAGTTGAAAGGAAGGCTGGGGCCAGTTCATACAGGACTTGGTAGACCTGACCATACATATCATCTGAATTTTATTTTGAATACAGACAACTACTACTAAAGACATTTAAAAGAGATATTGCTGTTATGGAGCATGGCTGTGTAGCCCAGGCTAGCCTTGAACTTTCAGACATCTGCCTGACTCTGCCTTCTGAGTGCTAAGATTAAAGGTGTGCGCCACCATGCCTGGTCAGTGTTACCTTCTTAAAGTTCATAACTTATACCTTATAATTCTTATCTCCATTTTTTTGTAAATAGAAAACCAGTAACAATGTTAGGATAAGTATGATCAATAATCCCAGCCAAGAGATAAGTTACTCCAACACTCCAGTCTTCAGAGCAATCTGGGCAGCTCTCCAAACACAGACCTCCAACTCTGCTAAGAACTTCATCACCAAAATGGCCAAAGAGGAGACAGCAGAGGCCCTGGCCACAGGCGTGGACATCGGGGAATTCGCTGTTGGGGTAAGGCTCGCATATGCTGAGGCTAGCCTGCTCATTCGTGTTTCTTCCCTGGGCGGTGATGTCCTTTTTGTAATTGGGCTTCTGAGTCTCAGTATGGATTCTTTGTTGAGTTAGGATCTTAACAAATAATGCTGTCGTGTTACGTTTTACTTTTAAATTTGCTTTGGTTTCAGGATGCCATGTTAAAAGTTTGTGCCACTTTATATAATCTTTAAAAACAACATTTGACTTATTTATAAAGTGCAAATCTAACATGCTTGTGAGTTAGAGAATCAACTGGGTTGTTTTTCCACTAAAAGTCCATGTTTATTCATTGGTTTAATGTTACTAATTTTTTGATAGTGTTTTATAGTTTTTAAATTTCTGATAAAGTCATAAGTATATTGAGGTTCAGTTACAGGAAATGGCTGTCACCTGAAATTTCCAACATTTAAAAATCCAAAAAAAAAAGTTACTGAGAACAGACTGCCATGTAAACAAAACAATAGAAAAATAGGAAAAAGGAGGGAAGAAGAGACAATAAATTAAGATGTTGTAGTATTAATTATGAAATTTAGTTATTTTCACAAAAGCACTTTATAGTTTACTCTTTGTTATCGTTCATTTGTATCGTTTGCTTAATAACAGTGACTTTCCTTAAAAATGATTACTTTCTAGGGCATGGATGTGAGTCTTTTTAAAGAGGTCTTTGAGTCTTCCAGAATGGATTTCCTTTTGTCTCATGCCCTGTACTGCAGGGATGTTCTGAGGCTGAAGAAGGGACAGCGAGTGGTGATCAGCAATGGACGGGTGAGGACTCGCTGGGCTGCAAGCTTGCCTCCCAGTCTCTAGCTGTCTCGCCCCTTGAGACTTCTGTGCTCCTGTTGGCTGACGGCGCCTCAGTGCGGAGAGCTCTGTCCTATTGGGCCAGAAGTGATGCCACCCGCCCGTGGTGCTTCTTCCTTTTTGTTTGTGTCTCGGCGCTGGGGGTAGGGGGTGTGGGCCTCTCAGAACTCACAAATCAGGCTTCACCGCTGCTCGCTGCTCGCTGAGAACACTGCTGTTTCATGTCAGCTTAGAAAGTTGACGCAAAACACACAAGTCTCTGCTGGCTGAGGCGTTAAGGGTAAACATTCAGGAGTTGTAAGCTGCTGGGCTGGTGAGGCTTCTCGGTGAGGCTGCTGCAGCTCTGCCCCTCTTCCTCACCTCACAGATCATTGGGCCGCTGGAGGACAGTGAGCTCTTTAATCAGGACGATTTCCACCTCCTAGAAAACATCATCCTGAAAACATCGGGACAGAAAATAAAATCTCACATCCAACAGCTTCGCGTAGAAGAAGACGTGTAAGTTTTTATAATTAGTAACTAGTTTATTGATACAAATGGAAATATAATTGGAAAACTCGAAGCTAGTTCACCTCACAGAGTTTTTATTACTTTTTCTCATTGGTCAAAGTGAGGATTGTATATTGTCAGTTACATTATTACCAAGTCAGTAGGTCTATTTCTAGTTTTACTGTAAGAATGTTCAAGTTGTCAGTTATGTTTCTGAATTACTTCCCTCCATTTTGAATCTGGAACAGTTCAAACACAAGCAAAGCAGACGGCTGGGCTGGGTCCGCTTCCTGCTGTGTGTGGGGAGACGCTGGTTCTTTGACGCACTGTTTCATCGTGTTGGGGCGGGGAGGGGGTGTGCATGCCCAATGCTTCTTTGTGCTGTCTACCTATATGGAATATAAGGCCGTTTCTCTTGCAGAGGGTGATGAGTTGATATTGCTGGCTTGTGATCTTAATTATTTTAAGTATTTTTATCAACTAATGTCCTTCAGCATGTTTTATTTCCAAGAATTAAATTGTTGGAGTGGATCATATATTTGCTACCTAACGAGAACCCATGGTTCTGTACGGTCCTTTCTGCGTTAGGTGTCACATGAGTGAGTGCTTGCAGACATGCTTGTTTAATACTCCAGGACCAGGTGCTGTCTCGTTTCCTGTAGCAGCTTCATCACTTTATGTTCCTACCGACAGTGCTCCCGGTTTCCATTTCTCTGGGGTCTCACCAGCACTTCCTGTTTCTTAAGCAGTAGTCATTGTCACGGGTGTGGAGGGCATCTCCTTATAGTTCCCTTGAGTTGCTGTTCTCATGCACACTGTTGGCTATTGGTCTTTGGGGAAATGTCTGTTCTAGTCTTTTCATCATTTTAAATCAGGTTGTTTGGTTTTCTTGTTTAATTGTGGGTATTCCTTGTATTCTGGATTTCAGTTCCTAATCAGATCCATAATTTGAAAATATTTTCCTTATTGCCTTAGCTGCCCTTTTGTCCTTTGAATAGTATCATTTGATTCATAGTTGGATGATATAAAGAAATTAAAGTTCTCTTTTTTTTCTTTATTTTTTCATGTACTGTCACACTATATCTTTTAGTAATGCGTTGTTTTTGATAGCTGCCAAAGTAGCCATTTTGCCATGTGAAATGGAAGATTTTTTAAAATTTTTTTTTGTTTTTTGGTGGTGGTGCTATGGATGGTGGAACTTAGATCCTCATACATACTAGAAAAGTTTTGTATCACTGAGTTTCTTCCCCAGACCAAGGAAAAGTCCTTTTCATCTGACTCAGTGCTGAGGCAGAGATAAAGTGGCTCCCTCCTCCCTCAGTGGCTCTTGGATGTGCTTCTTTGCCTGTCTGTGAAACGCTTCCCCAATGCAGCACATTTTCAGTGTCTCCTGGACAAGTCCCATCGGTCATAGCTTTCTGAAGCCTGGCTGTGTACTCTTTGATCTTGCTGCTTTGTGTGTAGGAACTTGCTTGTCCTGTGTGCCAGTGTTCACAGTTGATACTGGGAAGTTAAACAGATGATTATGATGGGATTGTTTGCTTCGAAGAGAGCATGTGCAGCCTTGGTTGTGGTTGAAGTCTAGTACCGTTGTTCTTTTGAATGGCTTACCTGAGATACTGTATTTAAGTCTAGCTTATTTAGGCTCATGACCTACATAGTTCAAGATCATTGTTGGCTATAAATCAGCATAGAAAGGGTTAGTAGGCCAGCGAGATGGCTCAGTGAATACAGGTACCTGAATACAACCTCAGCTGAGCCCTGGGACCCATGTGGTGGCCAGAGAGAATGCTCTCCCTGAATTGTTCTCTGACCTCCACACATGGAAGAGCACATACACATATGTGCAAAGAAATGTAATTTCTTTTTTAAATAGAGGGGGTGGGTAAAACAGGGACGTTTTTGTTTTTGTTTTGTTTTATGTCTGTTAAAACATTAAAGACCCTCAGAGGCACCAGAATGGATGAATGTTGCACCAAGGGATGAAAACAAAGTTGTTCTTGTTTTAAGTTGACCAAGGTTGGAGCCCAAGTTTGAATTCTCCACTTTGCCTGTGTCTTCCATCTCCCTGTAGTTTGTGGTTATTGACTCATCTATTGTCTGTCTGGTGAGTGTGTGTGTGTGTGTGTGTGTGTGTCTGTCTGGTCTCTGTGTCTCTTTGTCTACCTTCTTCTAACAAAGAAAGAGCTGTGCTCTGTATTTATTAAGCAACATAAAAAGCTTTGCATGGGAAAGAATAAGAGATTCCTTACAGAAATCCTTAGTAGAGCTTTACTAGGAGTTCATGCCTCTTTTAAACCACCTTGTTGGCATTAATTTTGTATTTAAGTTGAAGGTGTTCGAAAATAATTAGAAAATCTGCAGATAATGTGATACTAAGATTTCATAACTCCATCTTTTAGGGCAAGTGATTTGGTGATGAAGGTGGATGCTCTCCTGTCAGCGCAGCCTAAAGGAGAGGCACGGATCGACTACCAGTTCTTTGAAGACAAACACAGGTATAGAATTAATGTTTGGATTCATGCACATTCCTGAATATTAAACTCTTAGGCTTTCCGTTCTCTCACATCCTTTATTTTTCCATATAAGGTTTGTATATAAGTTGTTAGAGAAATGAGAAGTTTAGTGTGCAATTTTCTTTGCATGTTAGTGTTCACATATAAAATGAAGTTTCTCCCAGTTTCATGAAAGTTGGTATTTTTAAATAAACTTGAAGCAATTCTGAATGTACTCATTTAATAAAAATAGCATTTAATGAAATACAACAGCTATAGTTTCCTGATAATTGAGGAATAACTGGATTACCCAAATACTACTTAAATACTTGTCTCTTATTGCTTAGCATCAGTATTAAAAAACTATTGTTTCCAAAGAAAAATATATTTAGGATATGAAAATGTCCCTGTCTTTTTAGTCTTCAGTTTTTTGTTTTGAACATGGATGAGGTTGCAAGACTTGTAACTCTGTCCCCTGTCTCTGGTGGCCTTCTGTCTATAACCTCCACCTGTCTGCAGCCCAGATTTATCAGATATTGCTGTGCCACATTCAGTATTTTCTGTGTTTGCAATGTGTAACATTTGTTTATCAGTATATTTGTACATACTTGTGTACTCATCTTTTTTTTCTAGCATTTGAAAACTCATTGCTGACATGACATAAAATATCTAAGGTGTTCAGCAAATGGAGACTTGATCTACACTACTGTGAACTCAGCTGAGAAATGTGATCTTTATGCAGTAACTATTACAAATCTGCTCAGATTTCTCTGTTGTCCCGGACCACACATTGGATCTATCTTGACTCTCCTTTAATCTGAGAGTCCTCTATGGACCTCCCCTTTTTTTTCATGGCATTGTCTTTTTAAAGAACCCAGGCATATTATTTTTTGAACCCTGTGGTGTGGGTTATTTCCTTAAGACTAGATTAGTTTGTTTTTCTGGAAAACTCAGAACACCTGCTCTAGTTTCTCATGTAAGATATTTACTCCTGTATTTTTAAAAATAGCTGTCGCTCTGCCACTGTTGTACATCTTCAGCCTTCCTGTTGCTTATGTAGGCAGAGGCGTGTGTGGTCCAGGCTAGCCCTTCGGTAGTTTGCCACCAACACGGCACTGTTTGCAAGCTGCTCTCTTTTCAGCACTGATATCTTTAGAAGTAGCTCTTTATCTATTCAGCATAGAAACAGCGACTGACCGCTGTCCCCTCTGCCTTCATAGCCAGGCTGTTAGTGAAGACTAAGTCCTCTCTGGAGCGTTCTGTCTCTGTGAGTTCTGGAAAGTTACCCTAGTTACACGCTCTAGAGCGATTCAATAGAAATTCTTACCGGTGTTGGGTTAGCCAAGTGTTTGATACATATAAATCAAAATTCCACAGTTCTGTTTTTAAAAAGGTTTTATCTGTTTAGGTTGTCATGTGGATTTGCTTCCACCTTTTCAGTATGCTGAAACTTGCTTTCCTCAAATAAAACCCACTTACTTATTACATAAAAGTTATTCTGCTGCAAATAAAAATGACTTAAGCCATTAGTGCTATGTGCCCTTAGTGTGGGCCTGGGCCAGGGTGTTGTCTAGGATCCTGCTGAATTGTCTTTGGCCCTACAGCTGACCTCTAGTATCAGGATCTGCCTTAGCAGAGTTCCCTAGTGACTCCTGTGAAGGTGACTTGGCCGAGCACATTGTTTTTGGACTTTTGCTTTATTCCTCCACTGGAATCCCTCCAATGGGAGTGTATGATCTTCTGCTGTGTCTGGCTTCATTCTAAGGTTCTCACTCATCATTACAAGCACATGGTGGTGTTGGTTTATATCGTTCCGTTCTCCTGTGACTTATTCCTTTGAGTGTTCTAGTCTCTTTATAGAATATAGGTGTGATTTTAAAACAATTAATTTAATACTTTTTTTGTATATGGCTGTTTTGCCATGTGTATATCCATACACCCATGTATGGTGTCCTTGGAAGGGCATTAGATACTCTAGAACTAGAGTTAGGGATGGTTGTGAGCACCCATGGGTTTTGTTTGTTTGTTCTCTCTCTCTCTTTTTAATGATAGGGTTTTTCTGAGTAGCTGTCCTAGAACCCACTTTATAGACCCTTCTGGCCTTGAACTCATAGATGCACCTGCCTCTGCCTCCCAAGTACTGGGCTTAAAGGTGTGCATACCACTGCTCATTTTGGGGGTGATTCTTTTGAGAATAGCTGCAGTAGAAGAACAACTATCAGGTTGTTCAGGTAATTGTTGGCAGTGGACTGACCTGAGCATTGAAGTTAGAGGCTACAGACATCTGCTGTAACAACAAGCTGTTCCAGCATGGTGGCTGTTCACAGCGCACCAGCGTTTGAAAGCACCACCACAGCAGCTACAGGCCAGCTACATGCTTTGCTGGGTGCATTCTACCTTGTGCTGTACTTTTTACCACAGGTGCCAAGTGTTCTTGCTCTGTAAAATTTGCATCCGATCAAACAAAGCAATAAATGATTTTGGACAAGGGGTGAAGTCTCACCCCCTTTGCTTTGGTTCTCTTTGCCTTTTCATTTATGAGCTTTCACTGGGCGCCCTGCTGCAGCGCATGTGGTAGCGAGCATGAGAGACTTCTTTTAGACATAGCTCAAAAGGTGGCAGAGTGCGCTACCATATCCAGAGCTTGCGCTCACAGCTTCCAGTTCTGCCATCACGAGCCTTGCTTAGCTGTAGCTCCTTCTGCTGATCAGCAGTTTTCTTGCTGAGGCACTAGCGTGATTCCTTTCCTTAGTACAATGGAAGCTCCTGCTCCTCTTACGCGGCCCGAGTCACTGTGATTCAGAGAGAGAGGCACTGTCCCAGAAAGCTGTATGGGAGTGGGCAGATAGTGGTCCTCTCTTGTTAAGGATGGGTGGAGCATCCTGGCATTCAGGAAGACTGGCTGCACAGCAAGCCTATCTCAAATCAAAAATACGAGGGAGGAGCAGCCTTGCTAGGCCACAGAGGAGGACATTGCAGCCAGTTCTAAAAAGCTAGGGTCAGATGGAAGGGAGGAGGACCTCCCCTATCCGTGGACTTAGAGAGGGACAGGGAGGAAATGAGGGGGGAAGGGCAGGGTTGGGAGGGAATGAGGGAGAGGGCTACAGCTGGGATACAAAGTAAATAAACTGTAATTAATGTAAAAAAATTTAATTACAAAAGAAATAAAAAAGAACTAAAACAAAAAGGAAACAGATGAGCAAATTGACTCAGCAGATGAAAGTGCTTTGCATGCAAGCCTGATGACTTAAATTCGATCCCTGAAACCAATGTAAAGATGGAGGAGAGACGGGATGGGGCTACAACAAGGGTGTAAACTGAACTTAAAAAAGATGGAGGAGAGAACTGCTCTACCAAGTTGTCCAAAGGATCTGCACACACGTGCCATGGTACACGCACACTGTGGCTTTTAAGTGTCCCATAACAGAAACAAATAGAATTAAGATGAGTAAAAAGTCAGAAAAAAATATATATATATATCTGACTCCTCAGTGATAAGATGGAATTCTTTGTCCCTTTCTCTTCCGTGTAAATTGTTTTAGGTCTTAAGGATTGAATTGACAGTACATGATAGCCACAAAGCTTGAGCTTTCCTTTGACTTTAAAGAAATCTTATGTGGGGAAATCTGGGTGTACATTGTTTACAGGTCTAAAGCCACCTAAATGTCTAGCAGTAAAGAACAATTAGAATAAATAACTTGGCGAACATAAACTAGTTCTTACTCAGGATGCTGGGTGTGTAGGAACATGGAAAAATGCTTAATTGAAATAGTGAGGAAGGGGCATTTTATTTAATTATTTTGTTTGTATGATTGTGACAGGGATGTGTGTGTGTGTGATGCACACGCGAAGGAGAGGGCAACCTGTAGGAATTGGTCCTCTGCTTCTACCATGTGGGTGCCAGGGATCAAAGTCAGGTTACCAGGCTCCATGGCAAAGCTCTGAGACATCTTGCTACCTTAAGAAAATGTACTTAAGACTAATAGTCCATATTTACAACTGATTTTTATACAGTATCTAAAAAAGATTGCACAGACACACTGCAGTTATTGTAAAGTGAGACTTTTTAGATAATTTCATTTTTCTGTTTTACACTTTTCTAGAGTGTGATGTTTGGTTGATTGATTGCAGTGTTAACGGCTGAATACAGATCCTCATGTGTGCCAAACAGCATTGTAGCACTGAGCTGTGTCCCCAGACCCATTATTGTTAATTTAATGATTGCTTTTTTTCTCATGCTTTTCTTGCCTGGAAATAAAAATTCATTAAATGTCAGAAGTAAACATCCGGGATATTTAGCAGCTAGGGTTTGTAGTGCAAGCATGTACTAGGTATTTAGGAGGCTGAGGCAAGAGAGAAGTTCAAGGCTAGCCTGGGCAGCTTATTAAGACTGTCTCAAATAAAAAGTAAAATAGGACTGGGGGTGTAGCTTAATTAGGAAAGGAATGAAAAGAAAGCAAAGACAAAAAAAGTGCAGTTCCAGTCTGGCTTTCCAATCTTCCCACAGATTTCCAGTGCCTCTTGTCCAGGGTTTTATAGCTTAGGCTATAGATTTAGTCTCATAGTTGATCGCCTTTTTAGCTTGTTGGTTCGGATCCACGTATTGTTTGAAGTGCTAAGAGGGCTAAATTGTTGGTATTCTATACTGGTGCTAAGTATCCTCCACCCTTCTACCCAACTGTTTCCTGTTCTCTCCATCCTAATATTTTCTTCTTTTGATTTTTTTTCAGTGCAATTAAACTGAAGCCCAATGAAGGGGAAACATACTATGATGTGGTAGCTATTGTTGACCCTGTCACAAGAGAAGCACAGAGGCTTGCTCCCTTGCTCTTGGTAAGGCTGCTGTGGGGGTGGGTCTCGTCTTTAAACAAAGCAGTCATAGGCTCTATGATCTTTTGGGGCACTTCCTTTGTACCTCAGACATTTTCTAGAGGAGTTGGACAGTGGCATTTTCATAAGGATTGTTAAAGGCTTGTTTTCCTTATGGACTGTATCGTGTCTTTTAGATAAGGATAAGAAGCTATACTTTTGTGTATGTTTAAGAAACTAACCAGTATAGCACCCTAACCTTTCATTTAAGAGTGTGTGTACATGTGTGTGTGTGTGTGTGTGTGTGTACTTGGCCTGTACTTGGAGCCTTACCCATGCTATGTGGCCACTCTGCCAAATGAGGTATATCTCTAGGCCTAGCTGGGAATTTTTTTAGGATAGTATGATCATCTGCTCTTCTCTGTAGATGTTAACACATTTTTTTAAAATGCAACTGAAGCAATGAGGTTGCATTTTCCTAAATATTCATCATTTACCTGCTGTTTCTTCACAACTTAGTGCTAAACTTTGTGTGAGGAGCAGTATCTGTAATAGCCTTTTTAAAAACCATACATGTAAAAAAAAAACTGTACATGTATTCATTCACTCATTCATTCATTCAGACTGTCTGTCAGCCTGTCTGTGAGCACACATGTCACAGTACATGGGGAGAGATCAGAGGGCATCTTGCAAGAGTTAATTCTTGCCTTCACCATTTGGATCTCAAACTTGGCTTTGAAGGCTTGGCAGCAAGCACCTTGCTTACTGAGCCATTTCATCACTCTCCCCTGCCCCTTTTTGGAACCACGCTTTAAGCATACATATAGGGTACACTCTACATTGCAGCTCTGAGTTCCAAACCGTCTCCATCAAAGACCTCATGGCAGGTGTTATCTTTTTGAGATGTTAAAAACGCTTTGTCTTCCAACTGATTGTGAAATGATACACTTCTGAACAGAAAACCTAAATATTTTGTTATCTGGTTTGCTTTTTTAGGTTTTGACTCAGCTAATAAACATGAATCTAAGAGTATTTATGAATTGCCAATCTAAACTTTCGGACATGCCTTTAAAAAGGTAAAATGCAATTTAAGGAACATTGGTTTTAGGTGGTACCAAATCTAGAAATTGGTAGTAGGTGGGAAGAATCGGTTATGTTGATAGGTGGGTGTTAGTCATTTTGAGAGCACAGTCTGGGCTTGGGAGCATTTACATGGCCTCTATACAAGCTGCTTGCACATTTACCTCTCAATTGAAAAGAACGGTAGCCGTTTGTTCTCGTGTGGGAAGCTTACAGTACTCATTCTCGTGCATCCTGGGGAAGGGACAGACTTGGCCGTGGGGTGACCACTGTGGAAGAAGCGTCACAATGACAGTGGTAGCTTAGCACACACCCTGGTTGTGGGCAGTGTCTTCTTGATGAAGGGCAGAGCTCTATAGTTAGAGTCTTTGTTGTTGTTGTAGTTTTTTGTTTGTTTGATTGATTGAGACAGGGTTTCTCTGTGTATCTCTGGCTGTCCTGGAACTTACTCTGTAGACCGGGCTGGCTTTGAATTCACAGAGATCCATCTTCCTTTGGTGTTAGGACTAAAGGCTTGCACCACCAGGCCAGCTACAGTTAGATTCCTAATGGATCCCAACAGTTCTTGGAAGGATGGAAGGAGTTCCAGCCTCCACTGTTAGCTTTCTGTTCAGAAAGGTTTCAGTATTCCAGACCTTGTTCTCAGTGCTGCCGTGAGAACACAAACATTATACAGGGCTCAGATTTTAGGACAGAAGGCTCTGCTCAAAGAGGCTAGTGCTCAGGAAAGTGGTTGTGACCCTGACAATCACGGTATGAAGTGGTGTCTTGTGCATTATTCCCCTTTCCCTTCTCTTGACTCTGCACTAGACCAGAAGATGTTCTTGCTTATTCATGTGCTGGTCTGGAAGGATACAGTTCAAATCTAGTTTTTGTTCACCTGTGCGCGTGTAATTGTGATTACATCAAGAAGCCTAATGCTTCTGTTTTCATTTCAGCTTTTACCGTTATGTCTTAGACCCAGAGATTTCTTTCACCGCAGACAACAGCTTTGCTAAGGGACCAATAGCAAAGTTTCTGGATATGCCACAGTCTCCGCTGTTTACTTTGAATCTGAACACACCTGAGAGTTGGATGGTAGAATCTGTCAGAACACCGTACGATCTTGATAATATTTATCTAGAGGAGGTAAGAATGTAGTTGTTTATGAGTATCGAACCATGAATAAAATCTGTTTATTGTTTGTTCTGTGAGGTTCTCTGAACTGAGTGGCGGACAGCGCTGATCCCGCCTCACGTCCTCCTTTACAGCAGCAGCTTTACTCAGATGCTCTTCATTTTCAGTAAAGTTCGCCACAGTACATGTTTTGACGCGTGCCCCGCTGGTGCTGCTGTCCTTGCTGTCAGTTTCATGGGCCTTCGTTGCCCTCAGAATCAGCTCCACATCAGTTTTACTTTTCTCATGCTGTACCCAAGTGACCGAAGGAGAGGAGTGCTTTATTTGGGCTCATTTTGTGGTGGAGAGCGTGGCCGTGGAAGTGGCTTGGCCTTCTGTGGCACCAACCAGGAATCAGTGAAAGGTGGATTCAGATAGCTTTCTCCATCATCTCCATAGCTGTCTTACTCATCTTGGGAGCTCAGCCCAGGAACACTGCTGCACATTTAGCATGGGTGTTTCCTCCTGAATTGAGCCTCTCTGCAAAGACCCTCATGCATTCCCAGAGGTGTGCTTCCAAATCTAGTCCAGTTGTCAGTGAGGATTAGTCAGCCCCGTGGTTGTCACTGGGCCCCTTAGCACACACTCCCTGTGCCCTGGCAGTTAGAATGAGAATGTTCTGATCTGACACTGTCTGGCAAGTGGTCTTTGATTTCACTTGATAAATTGTTTTCCAAGGCACATGCATGTGAGCACACCTGTTTTGATTGCCACATAATGTTCCACTGTATGGACATAGTGGTGTCCTTTGCGTGTGTCCCAGCATAGACGAACACTGGATTGTTCTGTAGTTGGCTCTTAGGAGAATGCTGCTGTGGATATGTGGACAAGCCGTACCCAGCCACTACCATAGGATGTAAATTCTTCTTCTTCATTCAGGGCTTTTCACAGCAATGTGTGGAATCTTAACCTGTCATCTCTAGTTTTGAATAACTTTATTATCTTTTATTTCTTTCTCCAATCAAATTCTTAGACTTATACTCATTAGACACTATCTCAATCAAGATCCAGAACATTTATCCCCAGAATTCCTTGCAATCCCTTTGTAGACTATCTCCCGCCCCATCACAGTCAGTGATCTACTCTCTCAAATTGTGTTTTTGCCTCTTCTTGAGTTTCTTAAAGTCATAAAAGATGTTTTTTTGCATTATCTATCTATCTATCTGTCTGTCTGTCTGTCTGTCTGTCTATGTATCTATCTCCCATCATCTGTCTGTCTGTCTGTCTATCTATCTATCTATCTCCCATCATCTATCTGTCTTTCTGTCTGTCTGTCTGTCTAGGTGGGGCTGGGGTATGCCATGGTGTGCATATGGAGGTCAGGGAACATCTGTGGATGTCAGGTCTCCTTCTTCCATGTGGAATCAGGGATGGAGGTCAAGTCATCAGCCTTGGCAGCAAGTGCTTTTAATCCTCTCCGCTGTCTCCCTGACCCTGCGGAGTGCATTTCGAGTATGCATGCACAGTATTCAGGTGGGTTAATCTGACTTTTCAGGTGGACAGTGTAGTGGCTGCTGAGTATGAGCTGGAGTACCTGTTACTCGAAGGACATTGTTATGACATCACCACAGGCCAGCCCCCTCGAGGACTACAGTTCACCTTAGGAACTTCAGCTAACCCAACAATTGTGGACACGATTGTGATGGCCAATCTGGTAAGTAAGGAGTTTATCAGATGGTGAAACCTCAGTCTAGTTTAGAGGCTATAATCTGTGACAGAACAGTTAGCATTCTGAACCATGGAGTGAAATAAGTGTTAACAATGGATTAAATGTAGTCAGTGTAAAAGCCATTGGTTTGGTTATGCTTGGAGATTGCATTTATGTGCCAGTTAAACGGCAAAACACACTGCATGCGCTGCTAGCCTCCTTTCATTGGCCGTCCCCGGGCGTGGTCATCACACTGTCTCCTGGTGAGGCGCAGAGCTCAGCTTCTGGCATCACTGCTTTGCTCTAGGATCTTTGTTGCTTAGCTTGTTGCTTGATAGTTTTTTAGTTTGCTTTGCTTTACTTTTTCTATCTTTAAAATTTCTATCTTTAACTATCTTTAAAATTTTTTTAAATTACCATGGCAGCAAGATCCTGGGTTCAATATTCAGTATAACCAAAGAAGGAAGGAAGGAAAGAGGGAGGGAGGAAGGAAAGGAGGGAAGGATAGACAAATAGGTTTCCTGCATACATACTTGATCTGACACTACAAAACAAAAAGTAAGTATGTGCCAGAAACCTTTTAAATTTTAAAGGGAACTGAAACTTTACTTTCTTTGTGTCCTAGGGATATTTTCAGCTCAAAGCCAACCCTGGAGCCTGGATTCTGAGACTAAGGAAAGGGCGCTCTGATGATATTTATAGAATCTACAGGTAGGAGAAGTGAAGCAGCTTTATTGTAAAGAGACTGAGCTTTAACTGGATAGTATCTGGCCTTACCCCAGGCATCTTGTGTAATTAAGTCAAGCTTCCCAGTATAGTAAATGTGGGCGAATTTTTAGAGATGAGTTGGATAACAAGGGGTTATCCAAGGAGTATAATGAAGTTTCTTCTCCGTTGGTTTTCCTGTGTCAGAGCTGTATCAAATTTAGTTATGTCCCTGTGATGCAGGCAACAGGCAGCAACTTTGTCCACTTGATGGTCTCTGACTTTCAGAGGTGAAGTGGCGTTGGCCCCTTTTAGTTCACTGATGGGAAGGTATAGCTCTTGATCCCAAGTGGTTAAAGTTCACTGCATCTATTCGTTACAAAACAAACCCCCAAACATCGTTGTAAAAGTTGTGGTCTCTATTCTGTTTAACACAGTTTAAATTAGTCCTTAGTTCTGTGCCAGTTTGTTTAGGAAATGATTTTCATTGGTTTATTGGAACTCAGGAAGCTTTGGCTTCATGGTGTCTTACTTGACATGGAGAAGCAATGTGGATTAGTTATTTTGGTTTTGATGCAGAATTTTACTCTCTTGCCCAGGCTTCAACTGGGCTCAAGTGAATCTTCTTCTGCCTCAGTCTCTAGAATAGCTGAAACTACACACATGTGCCCCCATACCTTGCCTAATTCAGATTTCTAATTCAGTAATTATGAGAATGTTGTACTGTAGTTACATCCTCATTGTGAATAGTAGGCTTTTCTGTGATTAAATTATTGTCCAGCTAGTTTCACAAGATGATGATGATTCTGAATTCTCTGTGTTCTGTGTGCCCTTGTCAGTCTTCCCCCTTGCTCAGGGCAGTGGTGTCATCCTCACTGACTGCTATCTAGGGTTCCTGTCTTCTTGTGCTTCCCAGCTGGACAGCTGTCTCTAGAGTCTTCCGCTTTCTCCTCTCCTTTTGCCCGAGAATGCTGCTGTCTACTGAATGACAGCAAATGCAGTGATATCCTGACGTTTGTTGACTGAAAGATATAATTAGTAGGAAAAGAGTGCTTAAAGTTTTTCCTCCTCTGCTACTGTGTGCCTGTAAACAGAGCTGGTTGTACTGTTCTCTTTCTACCAGAGACACCGAGCTGAGTCTGTGGTCTAAGCTTGGCTGGTTTTGTTGCCTTGTGACAAGAAGGCAAGACCCGATTTTTGTTGTTTTTTTCTCACACTGTAGCTCAGGCTGGCTTTAATGTCAGACTGATCCCTCTGCTGATTCCTGTTGGAGTTACAGGCATGAGTCACTGCCATTAGCCAAGAGTAGGTTTCTTCACGTGGCTATTCCAGTTAAATGGTTCCAGTGGCGGGCCTGAGTGCTCAGACCTATGAGCACACAAGTGTGTCACTCTGTGTCATGTGCTTGTCTTCCTGAGAACCTGCCGCTGTGCCTGGTGATCTGAAGAAGGCTTGGTGAGGAAGTCAGCTCACTTATCTAGCCCAGAGGTGGAGATTCTGGGAACACTTCTTTTCCCCTGCAGTGCTTCGTTAGGGCTGTGAGGAACGGTTGGTTTGGAAAGCTTTTCTGTGATAAAGGTGATGGACAGGCATAGCACCTGATGTCTGAGTACCCAACTGCGTTTTGGATTGTGATCTGTGCTCTTTGTCTTCCTTGTCTCCTGAAGCCATGATGGCACAGATTCTCCTCCTGATGCCAATGACGTCGTTGTCATCCTCAATAACTTCAAAAGCAAGATCATCAAGGTGAAGGTGAGTTTGCTGGCTGTGGCAGCCGCTTGTTTGTGGTTGGTAAATTGCCCCATCCAGTCACTGTCATGGGAGAAGATAGACAGCAGTTCCTGTGGCAAGGCTTTAGGGATTGTGGTCAGCCACTGATGATGCTAACACTTGTGACTGTTTCCAGGAGAACACAGTCACATTAGTTTATTCAAGTATTGTTTCACTATTTCATTTTACTGTTAATTATTGTTGTGAGTCTTATCTTGCCTAAATTACAAATCAAGCTTATCTTAATAGCTTATCTTAATTATCGTAAATAGTGTGAACAAAGCTGTAGCATATATTCAGGGTCTCTACACTGAGCTTTCATGCATCCACTTGGGGCTTGGAGTGTTTCCAAGGAGATACGGGGGGACAGCTGCATGTTGAAGTCACACTGGTATCCCATTGGAGGGGTTTTTGTTTGTTTAGTTGTTTGAACAGTTCTAGGGATACTGCTTAAGGAAACGTCTAGAAGATAAGCTTCTAGTTTTCTTCAGCCAAGAGTAAATCAGAGAGCAATGCTAGTACCATTTTATAAAAAACATTTCCCTATGGAGACTCCCACACCACCGTCTTTTCAGACAGGGTCTCACTGTGTAGCCCTGTTTGGCCTGGGACTTGCTATGTAGATCAGACCTCGAACTCAGAGGTATATCTGACTGCATCCCAAGTATTAGGATTAAAGGAATCTACCACCTCGCCTGGCCCAGCTTTGCCAATTTTTTTACAAAGTTTTACTTATGTGTATTCACACATGTCTGTGTGAATGTGTGCCACACTTGTGCAGGCCCCTGTGGAGGCCACAGGAGAGCATTGGTAGCCCTGGGAGCTGGAGCTACAGGTCGTTGTGAGCCACCAGGGCTGTTGCTGGGAACTGAACTCAGAGCCTCTCAAAGAGCAGTGTGTGTGTGTGCTCTGAACCACTGAGCCATCTCTCCAGCTCTGGCTTGAACATTTTTATACCCAGAATTCATAGTGCTATTGTTTTATTCTCAGAAGACTGGGAAATTCCAGTGACAATTCAACAGTAAGTTGATTCAACAGGAGTTTTTATAGACACATCAGGGCACACCTGTATTCCCAGTACTTAGAGAGTTAAAGGCAGGAGTATCAGGAATTCAAGGTCAAGCTAGACGGCATAGGGTGATACAGACCCTGTCTTCAAAAACAACCACAGAATACAAAAATAGGTGATTTTCTTTACTGTCTTCTGTCTCTCTCTTTCCTCAGCATTTTGAAAAAAAATTTTTTGTTGTTCAGTTTTTTGAGACAGGGTTTCCCTGCGTCACCTTGGCTGTTCTGGACCCACTTTGTAGACCAGGCTGACCTCAAAGAGATCCGCCTGCCTCTGCCTCCCTGGGTGCTGGGATCACAGGCCTGCACCACTGTGCCATGCTGAAATTCTTTCTCTTAAAGTAAAATGATTGTAGGGTCGGTAACTATTATATGTGGTAAACTGAAGGTCAGCTGTCGCACGCTGACTGAAAGGGCTGCTGCGGAGTCCTTTGTGTGGTCAGTCCTGGACGGGGGCCTCCGTGCCTCTCTCAACAGTTCCTGTAGGCCACACTCTGCCCTAGCAGTTGTCAGCTGGAAGAAAGCCTCACTCTGTCTGTGCAGCTGAATTTGGTCTTTGGCTCATTATACACACTGAGTGTGATTATCATTTAGCTCAAAGAGTTTGCTGAACAGCTCAAAGAGCTCTCTGAAGGCTTGGACACGGGCATTCTGATAACACACTTCGGAGAAATAAGATTTGTCATATACAATTGCAGGTCCAGAAGAAGGCAGACATGGTTAATGAAGACCTGTTGAGTGATGGAACAAATGAAAACGAATCTGGATTTTGGGACTCATTCAAATGGTAAATTGGCATCATAAACAGGCTTAGTGTTCCGAAGAGAACCTGAGAGGTGCAGACCATGCCTCCTTTTGAATATGGTGATTCTTTCCGGGCTTCCTTCACACGGCTGGATTGTGCCCTTAACTGGAGTAGAGCAAAGTCTCCCACTTGATTAAGAGGGAAGGTGTTCCTCCACAAAGCTTGCTTCTGCTGTATGCTCCTCCTCTTCCTGGGTGGGGTCACTCCTGGGAGAGGTGATGCTCATTGTTCTGCCGACCTCCCTCTGGACAGGCTGCCTTCCTTGGAGCAGCTTGTGTTCCATTTATCCCTAAGTGACACGGTGCCCTGCGGTGCCATCCTCCTTATTACCCGTTGTCCCCGTGCTCTGCCCCGCGTCTTTGTTGCTTCCACCAAGTCTTTCCTCTAGAACAGAAGGAACAGGCACTGTCTCTTTTCTCTCCTGGCAGGTTGTGTCTGCCCAGCATTGTAAGTGCTGTTTTTAATTCTGTTATTACAGGGGCTTTTCAGGACAGAAGACTGAGGAAGTGAAGCAAGATAAAGATGATATAATCAATATTTTCTCTGTTGCATCTGGTCATCTCTATGAAAGATTTCTTCGGTTAGTCTTCATTATTTGTTTTGTAAATGAATTTGCTACAGTCTTATTTTGGGTGAAAGGTTTTGCTCACTGTACTATGTTTATATATATCAAGTAATCTTAGGGCTGTGACTACCTTGCCACATATAGTTCTGATTGTTTGATCTGGTTCACTTGGTGAAGTAGATCCACACAGTTAGTGCTTCAGTATGCTAGTACAAGACTATAGACTGCTACATATTGTGTGCATCTGGTGGACAGTTGCTGGTTCCTTGGTCGTCAACTATTGCATAAACCAGAGACTCAGGAATTGGCAGAGAGAGAACAGAGCCGTGTATACTTGGCCATCTTCTACAGATCCACAGGGCTTTAAAGCCAGATGCTAGTTTTATGTGAGAACACCTTTGCTTTGAAAACTGAGACTGAAATGGAAGGAAGTTGGCCTAGGCTGTGCAGCTGGAACAGGACAGGCCGTTGCTTGAAACTGTTGATGTGATCACCAGAGGGGAGGGGTCTCAGGATCAGTTTATGGAGCTCAGCATTGAAGACACATCACTGGAAGGGCATCGTCCCAACTTCAGAGCTGTTTTCCCTTTTAGTGTTCATTATAAATCTGGCATAGAAAATAATAAAAATAATGTTATTTGGTTAATTTTTAGTCCTTTTTCCAATAAGCATCAGAGCTAAAATAGTAACAGTGGTGACTTAGTTGCATTTCTTGGCCTAGGAATCCTGAACCTGTGCCCTCTGGTTTCCCTTCCCTTTGCTGATCTGCTTTCCCTCGCGGCGTTCTGTCCAGGCTGATAGGGGCCTTGTCCCCACTGTTTACTCACTACCAAGTGGTGCTGTGCCTGAGCACAGGACTTTGGAGAAAGGTAGAGTCATGACCCTGACCTCCAGTGCTGAGTCACACCATCAGTTTATGGGCTGGTTCATTTAAACGTGCAGCATAATTAGCATTAGCCTCTGTTTGGAATGTACTTAGAGTGAAATCCTCACCTCTCTCATTCAGTGACGCCCTCATAGTGCAGGATGCACACATTCCCGTTAGTGAAGATCTCTGCCTAGGAGAACCATGAGTTAGCTCTGCTGTCAGTGGTGTGATTTTTCTCTGCCTAATGTTGAGGTTAAAAAGCATTGGAAAATCGTTATTTGTTTTGTTTGGCAGCATAATGATGCTTTCAGTGCTGAAGAATACCAAAACTCCTGTGAAATTCTGGTTCTTGAAGAATTATTTGTCCCCCACATTTAAGGTTTGTTCATGGGGAAAAGGAAAACCTTGTTAAGGGAATACTTAAACTGTAATTCATTTCTACTTTTCTTTTATCTGTTCACTTACTTTTTATCCCTTCATTAGGATACCCTAATTTCGTTGTCTACTTCTATATTGGTATTTTTTCTTCCAGGTTGCTCTGTTTGGGGTAATAGTGTTTATAAATATAAACCTAAAATTATGGCCTTTTTGAAGCTGGGTAATATAGGAGGAAAGTCTTTGTTTTCTCTAAGAGACAATGTTTTAACAAAATAACAATCATTTCCTTGGAGGCATACGTGTCTTGCCTTAGTTTAGAAAGCACAGTGATGCTGTGTTTTGAGAACGAGTCATTTTCTCATGTGTGTTGGGTGAAGGGATGCTTCCTCTGTGCCAAAGGAAAAATGCACTTGAGCAGTTCCATGCTTCCCTTGGATTGGCCTGACTTTCTTGCACTTACTTTTTCTGTGGTGTTTGGAAAGCAGCTTTGTATTTGGTGGTGAGTGGCTACTTCACCTCTGCTCTCCTGAAGTGCTAGTGTTCGGAGTAGAGGACTTGTTAATGCCACAAGATTATTGAGAGCTCTGGCTCTGGCATGGAATGCCCTGGGTTACACTCAGCCTCAAGAAGATCTTAATGTCAAGCTCAGAAGTGTTTTACTAAAATTAAATTTAGAAAACTGAGCCTGGCGCCTATGTGCCTTGAACACACATACACACGTTATAAATCTAAAAGCCTTCACCTGTAGATTTCTGTCATTTCATATGGTGAATAGAAGTCATCAAGAAATGGGGAGTGGACTAGAGTTTATATGTGCTCTTATGTGAGTTAAGTGAATTAAGATCAAATTTCCTACTAGACTTTGTTTTAGTGTGTTTTATTTGTACTGTAATAATGGAGGTTAACTTACATTAAGAAGTTTTTTTTTTTTAATCAAAATGAATGATTGTTGTTCCTTGTGTCTAAATATAGGAGTTTATACCTTACATGGCCAAAAAATACAATTTCCAGTATGAGCTTGTTCAGTACAAATGGCCCCGGTGGCTCCACCAGCAGACAGAAAAGCAGCGCATCATCTGGGGCTACAAGATCCTCTTCCTGGACGTGCTGTTCCCGCTGGTTGTTGACAAGTTCCTGTTTGTAGATGCGGATCAGGTGAGCTCTTGCACACCAGGTGTTGCTGGTTTGGCCATCATTACAATACTAGATGTGTGTCAGATATGCCAGGTCTCTTTTTTTTCCTTTTTAAACAAGATTTTCAGATGGAAAAGGACCTGTTTGTTTTGTATTAGTATTTCAGAAATATGAAAAGATAATCACCCAGATGTGATCACTTTTTAAGTTTCATCAGTGGATCTTCTTTTCTTTAAAAATTTTTTTTGAGAATTTTCTGCATGTACACAATAAAATGTGACCATATGATCATATATACGTGATAGTGCTCCCTTGATAAATAATCCACTATGTCTAGTTAGTGCAGCCATAGGTGCATGCATGTAGAGCCATCCATGGAGCATGGGAATCCTGTTAGTGGCCGTATCCTAAAAAGAATGAGTCTCCCTTCCTAGCAACTACCCACTGCCAGTAATGCCTCAGGAAGAGGTGGAGCCTGCATACCAGCTATCCATCCGTCTGCATTTTGACTGCTTGATATTATATAGGTCTAATGTAGGTAGCCACAGCTGCTTTGAGTTTATGAGTGTGATAACCATATCCTGTCCAGAAGACAGAATTTCACAGCACTCTTCCCCATTGTTGGGTTCTTATATACTTTCCAGCTCCTCTTCCTCAGTGTTCACTGAGCCTTGGGGGATGGAGGAGTTGGTGTAGATACTCTGTTCAGCACTGCGCATTCACTCTCTTATTCTCATCATTTTGACTAGTCTGTATCTCTCTACTGCGCACTGCATAAAGAAGCTTCTCTTGACCATGGCTAAGAGCAGCGCTAATCTAGGGGCTTTAACATAAACATTTAGAAAGTATCTTGAGTATCACTATTTTGGAAAATAACAATAGCAGGCTCTGCTCTTGGGCCTGTGACCTCCACAATCCTGGGCTTTTTGCCATGATTACAATACTAGACAGGAAGTTTCCCTCCTGTAGAGCAAGCCTCAAATCTGGTCAGAAAGCCATTAGTTATCTAATTAACAGTCATGCCACCATTGCACTAGAGAAAAATTTTCTCCCATTCTTTGGGCTGTTTTTACACTTCACAGTTGCTTTTGCTATATGGAAGCTTTTTTGTTTCATGAGACCCCATTTGTTGATTGAATACTTTATTTTCTGGGCTACTAGAGTCTCATTTAGAAGTTTTTACCTGTGCCGATAAGTCATTGATTCTTAACCTTCTAATGCTGCAGCCGTTTAGTACAGTTCCTCATGTTGTGGTGATCCCCAACCATAAAATTAGTTTTGTTGCTACTTCATAACTGTAATTTTGCTACTGTTATGAGCTGTAAATAAATATCTGATATGTAGCATGGTGTAAGGTGTGACCCCTGTGAGGGGTTATTCACCCTCAAAAGGGTCTCAAATCACAGAATGAGAACCACTGCTTTAAGTTAAGTATTGTCTCTATTTTTTTTGTCTAGCAACTTCAGAGTATCAGAGACTTCAGAGTCTTTTTATTTAATTTTTATTTATTTTCTGTCCTCTAATCCATTAATGTATTGAATTATATTTACTGATTTACGTATATTGAACCACTCCTGAATTCACTGAAATAAAGCCACCTTGGTCATGATGAATGATATTTTTGATATGATGAATTCTTCAAGAATTTCAGTATCTATGTTTATCAAAAGGAGTGGCCTATAATTTTCTTTTTTGTTGTTGTGTGTTGTCTTTATCTGATTGTGGTGTTTGTGTAATACTGGCTTCATAAAAGGAGCACAAAAGAGGCTGGGCATGGTGTGGTGCATGCTTTTTATCCCAGCCCTCGGGAAGCAGAAGGAGGCAGGCAGACCTCTGTGAGTTCCAGGCCAACATGGCCTACAAAGGAGTCTAGGATAGCCAGGGCTACACCGAGAAACCCTGTTGAGAGAGAGAAGACACAAAAGACTCTTCCTCTTCTATTTTATGAAACAATTAGAATAGTATTGGTATTAGTTCTTTGAAGTTCTGGTATATTTCTATGGAGAATCCACTGGAACTGGAGTTACAGACAGTTGTGAGCTACTATGTGAGAGCTAGGCTCCAACCTGAGTCCTCTGGAAGAACAGCCAGTGCTTTTAACCACTCCTTCAATTTTAGTAGATAGTTTTGCTGGGTATAATAGTTTTGACAGTTGTGTTCATTCAGTGCTTGCAATACATCTTGTCTTCCCACCCTGATACCCATGATTCATTCTGTTTGTGAGGCTTTCCAAATGAGTTTTTAGTTTGAATAACTGAATTTTTCAATTTCAGCATCATGTGTTTCGTTTTCTTTTCTTTTCAGTATTTCTTTTTTAAATTTAATTTTTATATCTTGGGTTGATTCATCTTTAAGTTGTTTGGACATAATTATAATTATTCTTTTAAATTCTTTGGCTGCAAGTTCTTCTAAGCCATTTTCATTAGCCATAGCAATGTGGTTAGTAATATTTGAAGGAGACTGTTACCTTGTTTTGGTTTTCTTTTGTTCTGAGGCTTGCACATCTGAAGTTAGTTTATTGGTTGAGCTTTTCTTTTGTACTTTTCATTTTTTAAATTTAAATCACCTTTAACTGTCCTCAGCGATGGTGTTTGCAGTGCTTAGGAGAGGACCTAACTGTGGAGTTGAGGTGCTGTTTTCTGTGGAACTGGTGTGCGGGGACAAAGTTTCTATCTCACCCCTTCCTTTGAGGGGCAGTATTGTCCCGAGTGTCGATGCCCTGCTTGATTCTGTAGCTTTCCCCCAAGTTGTGGAATGTTAACCAGTTGTGCACCTTCACCAGAGTCAAATCCAGGTCCTGTTGTGGATCCACAGCTTCCACTGAAGCAACTACAAGATGTAGGACTTTTTACAAGTTTGTGGGTCTAATCCTGAGTCAGTCCCCACCCAGGATCTGCACTTTCCCAGCACATCTCATTGTTAATCATGTCTTAAATATAGCTGCTCTGTTATGTGCATAGTCCTATATCTAACTTAATTCATTTAACATAAATACCAAGAATTTAAAAATAAATGTTTAGTAACGTGGTCACTATGTCCAGTTATCTGCTCATATGTTAGGTACTTTATTGTTTATTTGTTCATTCATTGATTTTGAGCCTGTGCTGTCCAAATCGTTCTTCTGTCTCTGCCTCTAGAGTACTAGGATTCCAGGCCTGTGCTACCATGCCTAGCTAAGGCAGATGTAACTGCATGGGTGATAAATGAAGTTCAGGGGAATGCTTGGTTCTGGTGACAAGGGATGCTGTAGACCTTTCTGGTGGTCGGTGCAAAGTGCATGCCTTCTCCACGGTGATGCTCATCTTCTTAACAGTTCCAGCCGTTTTCCCCAAACTGCCAGCCATGTGCTTTTGATATCCTTCCCCTCTCTGGTTGATCCTGCTCATTGTACAGTGACCCCAAGCAGGAAGCTTAATAACCATGCTGCAGCCTGAAAATAAGACAGTCTCAAAACTTCCCATGTTAAGTAAATTGGTTTATTAAACAGCCAGATTTTGTGCCAGAATGTAACACATGTGACCTCTAGTCCAATTCCATTTGTAGGTGCTAGTTTTTCAATCACTACTTTATTTGGGGGTTCCTTAAAGTTTATACCTCCTTTCCAACTCCTCAACCCCAGGTAGGGGAAGAAAGGGTTAGTGCGGACTGGGGCTGAAATTCTCTTACTGCTGGGTAGGGTTGTAGGATTCTTTTGAGGGCAATACCAATATCCATTGTCAGAAATTCTAGAAGTCCAGGTAACCAGCAAACCAGGAAGCCAGCAATTGCAGCAAGCAGTCCTCCTCCAACTCCTCCAAGTTACTGCACCTTCCTCCTCTGGGCTATCATTTATACCCCTCTAAGTCCTCAGAATTCAGCTAATTCCAGCTGGCAAAGAGCCCCTCAGAGCCCACACGAGGCAAATAGCCTGCTGCTGTGCAGTCTGAATCAGTCCCATATCCCACACCTGGGATTAAAATAAAAACACAACACCCATCTGAAGCCTCCTCGGCACAGTCTTTGCGTCCTGTCATGCATACTCCCACCAGAGTGGCCCACTAAGCTCTGCTTATGCACAGCACAGCAGGGCTTCCCTACCGTGTGCCTGCAAACTCTTCCACATGCTTCCCTCAAGCCAGTTTGAAAGGCCTGCCAGCCACCTGTCAGGTTCTGTCACTTCAGTGTGTGCCACGTCATCAGCTACCCGTCCTCCTGCTCTGAACGAGCACTTAACAGAAGCAGCTCAAGGGAGGAGAAGGTTGCTTTGCCTTGTAGTCTCACAGGGTACAGCCTGTCGTGGCAGGGAAAGGAAGTGGGTGATGGCCCATGGGGCAGGGATATATGGTGTGACTGCTTGTCCCCACGACTACAGACCAAGGGCAGAGAATAGAAACGTAAGCAAGGCCAGGCTGCAAACTTCAAAGACTTGACCCTAGAAACTGCCTCCACCAGCCATGCACAACCTCCTGAAGGCTCCGCAGCCTTCACAGTAGCACCACCCACCAGCTGGGGGCCAGCTGCGTGAAGAGTCTGTGGGGTGATTTCAGACCACACGGGACAGTGGGAGAAGTTAGGCTTAAAGAGTCTGTGGGGTGATTTCAGACCACACGGGACAGTGGGAGAGGTTAGGCTTAAAGAGTCTGTGGGGTGATTTCAGACCACACGGGACAGCGGGAGAGGTTAGGCTCATATTCTAGAGCCCGCTGCCCTTCTGCCTTGTGAAATGCACTATGCTCTAAGGAGACCACTTGAGAATTATCTGCGCTGGTTAACAAGTGATTTGGCCTTCTTTTCTGCAGATTGTGCGGACAGATCTGAAGGAGTTAAGGGATTTCAATTTGGATGGTGCCCCTTATGGTTACACTCCTTTCTGTGATAGCAGAAGAGAAATGGATGGGTACCGGTTCTGGAAGTCGGGATACTGGGCCAGTCACTTGGCTGGACGGAAGTATCATATCAGGTATGAAAGAGTACTCCCTGCAGAGGGTCATGCCATAGCTCTCATGGCTGTGTATAAAGACAGACGTAATTCCTTTGTTTAGCTGCATAGACTGCAGTGTGTTGTTCACAGATTTCCTGTTAGTGTATCCTGATGTATAATCTATTAAATACATTGTCTTGCCGATTTCAAGCAATTGTGTAACCTCTTGGATCAGTGTATGGACCAGGCATGGTGGCACATGTCTTTACTCCCAGCACTCAGTAGACAGAGACAGGTGGATCTCTGTGAGTTCAGAGCCAGCCTGGTCTATGTTGTGAGACCTTGTCTCCAACAAAACAAAACCTAAAACCAAAAGCCCTCCCCTCCCCCATCAGTACATGCATTTATTCATTTCTAATGGATACTCCGCCTTCTGGAAGAAGTTTAGTTTGGAGGATTTGGAGGCTAGGATGCATACAAGAGATATTGCAGTGCTGACTGATGGCTCAGCCATGAGGAGCACTAGCTGCTCTCCCCTGGGACTCGGGTTCAGTTCCCAGAACCCACACGGCAGCTCACAGCTGACTGTGACTCCGGTTCCCGGGCGTTTGATATCTTTTGGCATGGGTGGGCACTGCCTGCGTGTGGTGCACAGACTTAGATGCAGGCAAAACACCTATACACGTAAAAAATACATTTTAAATAGAAATGATTTACTTGTTTTATGTGTATGAGTTTTTTTTTGCTGCATGAAGGCCAGAAAACGTCAGATTCTCTGGAATTGGAGTTTCAGGCAGTTGTGAGCCACCGTGCGCGTGCTGGCAGCCAAACCCTGGTCCTCTGGAAGGGTAGCCAGTGCCGTTACCCTGAGTCAGTTCTCTGCCCCTAAATGAACTCTTAAGAGCACATACAGAGATGAGTGAGGAGGCACAGGGATTTCAGGTTTATACTTTGTTTCCTGGCCTGGAATTGTTTAACACTCTTTACTCCTGCCCCATCATCTAAGCTGTCCTCAGGAGTGCTTTGGCAAATGGTTATTATTTATCAGCTTCTATGATTTTTACTACCAAATCTTCTGAATTAGCTAGAAATCTTGCCTCGGAATCAATTTCCTTGTAAGACAACACAATGGAAAGCTGGCAGAGTGAGCTGGCAGAGTGTGGCCTGCGGGACCTGTGGCGCCCTCAGGTGCACTCTCCTGCTGCTCTCCCTCCAGGTCGCCGTCTCTGCCCGTTGCTCGGCTCAGTTTACTGTTGGCATAAATGTGTCTCTTCTCTGCCCAGCGCACTGTACGTCGTGGATCTGAAGAAGTTTAGGAAAATAGCTGCTGGCGACAGACTCAGGGGACAGTACCAAGGGCTGAGCCAGGATCCCAACAGTCTTTCAAATCTTGATCAAGTAAGTGACCAGTGGCAGTTGCACACAAAGGCATGCCATATTTGTGTGTCTGCACTCTGTCAGAAATGAACGGCTTCCTTACGGAAAATGTGTGTGTGCATGTATGTGACAAAGGGACTGAGACTATCATATAGCCCAGAATTCACACAATACAGTATTAAAGTTTCCCAAGCCTGACCCCATGTCAGGAACTTTCAGGGAGGCTTGCTGAATAACTTTTCCTATAGCAAGCATTTTCAGAAGTAAAATGACAGGTTGTTTTGTTCGTTTGGATTTGTTTTTATTATTAATTTTTATGTGTGTGAGTGTTTCGCCTGCATTAGGTCCAGAGTCCAGAAGAGGAAGTCCGATTGCTTGAGCTTGGGTTGTTACTGCTGTTGTCAGAGGGCACCCACACGGGGTCCTGTGGAAGGGCAGCCAGTGCCCCTCAGCCTGCTCTCCAACCCCAACATTGTAGTTCTAGGTAGTTTAGATGTCTACTGTCGGTCTTTTTCTTTTCAACATTTTGGTTTGACACTAGGTTATCCCTTGGTAGCCTTGGCTGGCCTAGACCTCACTTTGTAGACAAGGCTAGTCTTGATCCACTGGCCTCTTCCTCTGCGCCCTAAGTGTTGAGATTAAAAGCCTAGTGGTAGAATGCTTGCCTAATATAAGCAAGACCCTTAATTCAGTTCCCAGTACTAAAAAAAGAAAATAGAAACAGGATTCGTATGTATGTAGACCTGTCTCAGCTGTTCACTTCATCCCACTGCTCTGTCTTCATGCCCATTCTGCAGTTTCTACATTGCTGTAGTGTTGCATGTTTTGGGGTTGCTTTTGATTGGTATAGATTTTGTTGTTGTGTTTTAGCATTTTATTTTTATTGTTATTATGTGAGTCTGAGTGTGTGCCACATGCACACAGCGGCCATTGATTGAAAAGCTGGGGTTGGTGTGATTGTGAAGTACCTGACACATGTGCTGGGAACTAGACTCAGGTGCTCTGGAAGAACTGCACTTCACTGAAGTCTCCTTTCATGGTAGCCAACCATTGTGTGCTTGGGCAGAATTAGAATCACAGGAGACTAGTAAGGCTTGCCTTGTAAGTCTCTGAGGGTGTTTCCAGAGAGAGAGAGCTGATCTGACCCAGATCTCAAACTCAGTGGTCTTCCTGAACCTTCCTTGTGTTTACAGGCTTGAGCTTCCATGTTTAGTTCTCATTGTGGCTTTAATTTTTTTTTAAGTGACAAGTGATGTTGCTGAATTTCTGGGTGGTCATTCATATGTTATATGTAGAGGAGGGTCTCTTCAAGCCAGTTGCCCATTTTAGAGTTATTTATTGTTGAGTTTCAGAAAATCTTTGCATGTTATGAACCCATGATCAGATAAAAGGTTGACATTTTCTTCCATTCTCCTCTTTTGTTACCTGTGCTTTTGCCTATCATATCCTGGAATTCAAACACAAATCCAATATCATAGGGATTTCCCCAATGCTTTCTTCTATGAGTTTTACAGTTTAAGGTCTTTGCTACAAGTCTGATTGATTTGCAAATAGTGTTAGGGTAAGGGTCCATCTTCATTCTTTTGTATTTACACTCTTTGGGAGAGGAATATCCTTCTGTGGATTTAATCAGGACCTCATATTGCTAGGCAGCCCACCATCACGTACTTGCAGTATATAGTCAGTGAATTTAAATTTGCAATTTGGCAGTCATTTCTTTTACAAGTTTTAATGCAAGTTTTCTTTCATGGTCTTTGGTTTCTGATTTTTCCAACAGAGCTGTTACCTGCTGCCTGATTATTTTAAGATTTGTTTCTGCTGGCAGTGTTTAAAATCTCTATTACAGTGAAGTAGGTGGATGGCTGGTTGTGGGCTTTGGTTTTTTGAGATGAGGTCTCACACTGTAGCTGAGACTGGCCTAGACCTCAGTCATATAACCAGGCTGGCCTGCATCTCACCATCCTCCTGCCTCAGCTCCCCGCATGCCAAGTGTACAGCCATGTGCCGCCATAACCATTCCTACCGAGTGTCTGTGAGTTTCTACAGGCCCTTCACTGGACCCCTCTGTTTTTGTTTTGTTCTTTCTTGCTTGGTTTTTAGCAGGAGCTGTGTGGTTTTTGGTTTGTTTCCCCTAAAATGTGTGGCTTTATTCTGTTTTGGAAATGTCTTTAGACAGTGGCCTGCACAGTTCTTCCTGCAGCTAAACCCCTTTCTCAACTCTTTCTTGTTTACTCCTTTAGTTTAGTCTTTTGTACTTTGTTCTTAGGATTTCCTGTCTAATCTGTTTAGCCTTCTATGTCTTCTTAACTTTAATTAGGGTAATTTGGTTTGTTTCCATTTACATATTTTTGTTTCCGTTCTGTGCTGAAATTCTCCTTTATTCTGTAAAATCGTCTCATGGACTGTGACCATATTGACTTTGAAGTATTGGTGCGACCTGCTAGCTCTCGTCTATACAACTACCGTGGATCTGATTCTGTTGTCATTTTTGTTCATGTTTTCTCTTGGCTGTTTCTTTTCTTTATTTTTTTTTTTACTTTATTAAAAATATATTTCCCCTTTCACATAATATATCCTAATTCTGGTTTCCTAACCTTTCTTCTCCCAACTGTCTCATATCCAGATCTACTCACTTTCTGGCTCCCATTAGAAAATAGCTTCTAAGGGATAAGAAGAAATAAAATATAAAAAGATAAAACAAAAACAACATATTGGAATTGGACAAAACAAGCAAAAAGAAGAAAAAAGAGCTCAAGAAAAGGCACAAGAACCAGAGACCCATTCATTTGCACACTCACAAGTCTCAAAACAAAACAGCCTGGAAGCCATAATATATATGCAAAGAATTTGTATGGTTAAAAATACATGTTTGTGTGGGGCTGGAGAGATGGCTCAGAGGTTAAGAGCACTGGCTGTTCTTCCAAAGGTCCTAAGTTCAAGTCCCAGCAACCATCTATAATAAGATCTGGTGCCCTCTTCTGGTGTGAATGGCACACATGTAGGCAGAATGCTATATAAATAATAAAATATTTTTTTTAAGGAGTAGTTTGTTTGCAAGTGAGACTTCCTTGTTGAAAACTAAATTTTCCGTTATAAGTGGTTATCATTTGGACATTAGCTGTGGGGTTAGAGATCGGGACCTGTGCCCATTCTCCTTTCAGTTCTAGGACCCCATGATGATCCCAAACACTGTGCATACAGCCTCAGTCTTGTGAGGTGATCCTGCTGATTTAGAGGGCCTTGTCTTCTTGGTGTCTTCTATCCCTTCTGGCTTTTGCACTCTTTCTGCCTTCTCAGCCTTGGAATTTCCTGAGCCCTGAGTTGGGGGGATTGGATAAGGCTGAATATTCGAAGGTCTCTCACCCTGTGTAGTCTCTGGTTATGGGTTTCTGTATTTGTTCCCATTTGCTGCAGGAGGAAACTTCTGTGATGATAGTTGAGCAAGGCACAGATCTATGAATAGAGCAGAATGTCATTAGGAATCACTTCGTTGCTGTTTTTTGCTTTTCTTTTTAAAGGACAGTACCTAGGTAGCTGGGCTATCAAGTCTCAGTCTTGGTCACTCAAGCAGTGCCAGGTGTGGGTCCATATCGTGGAGTGTACCTTAAGTCCAGTCAGATACTGGTTAGTTACACCCACAAGCTTCGTGTCAGCATTGCACTAGCACATCTTGCAGGCAGGACAGCATTGAAGATCAAAGGGTTTGTGGCTGGGCTGGTGTTTATATTACTCTTCTTTAGCATGCAGAAACCTCCCTGTACCAAAGATGCTACCACAGGGCTGAAGGCTCTGTGTAACACGAGCTTGACTTCTCCACGTTCAGCGAGTTGTGTGGGTGTTGTCTTCAGCAATAGGGCCTGGTTAGACTGGAGCGGCCTACAGTCCTGACTACAGCCTAGGGGTTCCCAGGGGCCCCTTTGGCCAACAATTCAATTAGCTGTAACTTAGCCGTTGTTCCTGGAAACTTCATTTGGTAACGAGCTGTCCAGTTGGAGCTCTGTCTCCTCCGTTATTTCTGTTTATTTTTTGCAGAGTCTGAGATAGTGATTGTGCAGGGCTATTTGTAGAAAGCTGAAGCTGAGACTGGTATCTTCTGACGGACTCTCATTTCTTCTCATCAGGAGCCGAGTAGTTCTGTTGTTCAGGATTATTTAAGTCCAGTTTTAGGCTCTCTGTGATTTGGTCTGTAGCCTTTGCTGGGCCTGCTAGTTGCTATGTTCAGTACTGTTTTGTGGCTGTGATAAAACACCATGACCAAGGGCAACTTAGGGAAGAAAGAGTTAGTTTGGGCTTCTAGTCCCTAGAGAAGAGTCTACAATGGTGGGGCCTGGCAGTAGTCTCCCTGAGCAGGAATCTGAGAGGTCACATTCTCAACTGCAAACTGAACAAAGGTTGGGCAGGGCAGGGCTGTGACCGCTCAGAGCCTACCGTTGAGGTACTTCCTCCAGAGAGGCCACACCACCTTCCCACACAGCCCAGACATGGCCAGCTGGGAACCATGTTCAAGTATCAGAGCCTATAGGGGAGATTTTCCTTCAGCCCACCACCGGTGTCCCCCCTGAAGTTGTGTGTTCTTGTGGTACCCAGAGCTGGTCCCCTCAGAGCTCCTGCCAGCTACAAGAGTTACATGAGTTTGTTCCTTGGCTCAGGTTGTTGAAATCCGTGGAAAGCATTACTAAGCTTGGTGCTAGAGAAAGAGCCCCGGATCCTACAGTTTTCTTTGCGGGCCACGGTTCTCTGGTTCTACTCTCGTTTGCTCTTTGATGTCTCAAACATCTGCCTTCCTTTTCTGTGTTCTTGGTGGTGGTGGTAATAGTGATTGAACTGGGCCTCACACACACACACAGCACACACTTCACTGACCCACACTCCTAGCCCCAAGCTTTCATAATATGGTTCAGCTCCTCAGCTGTCTTCAGGATTCAAGGTGGTCTCATTTACCTCGTCTTCCAGTACTTGAAGCAGAGTCTGTTCTTCCCGCAGAGTTGGGCATCATTTGTTGTTGATTATTAATATTTTTATTGCTTTATCTTTTATTTAAACAGCAGTTATTCCTAAACTATCTGTATACCCAAATCACCACACAGAGACTAGGATTTACTTAATTAACCTAGAGCATAGTGCTGGGCGTTGTTCACTCCATCCTAAACCTCTAAGCCCACATAGCTTCCTCCCATTCAGAATTTTCAACATTATACTTGCTTTTAGTCATATCTTAGGTCTGATTCTTTTCTCCTCATAGTTCCAAGGAGCAGTGCAGGTTCAGTCAGCAGTGTCTAAAAGTAAACTCAGGTATGTCAAGGTTGACATTTGATACTTTGTTTAGAGTTTATTTTGTTGACAGTGTTTGATAAAGAAAATTGTCTCAGCTACTTTTCTCTTTCTGTGACAAAGCACCATGACCAAGGCAATTAATTGATTGCACATTTAACTAGGCCTGTGGCTTCAGAGGGTTAGAGTCCTTGATGAGGGAGCAGAAAACATGGTAGCAGAAACAGCGGAGAGCTTACTTCTTTACTACAAGTGGGGATAGAGAGAGACCAGGAATAGTGTACATTTTTTTTTTTTGAAAGCTCAGAGTCTGCTCCCAATAACACACCTCCTCCAGCAAGGCTACACCTCCTACTTCCTCCCAGTACAGATGGTTGTGAGCTGCCGTATGGTTGATAGGAATCAAGGATTCGAATCCATGAGGTGATGGGGTCCTTTCTTCTTCACACTAGCACAGGAATCGTCTGTCTTGTCCCATTACACACAAGGCCATGAGCGATTGCTGCTCGCAACACACCGTTTGCTTTGGCCTGGTTACAGTTTTGAGACAGGATCTCACATAGCCAGGCTGGCCTGGAGCTCAGTGACTGTAAAGCCCTCCTGCGCCTCCAGAGTGCTGGGGTTGCAGATGTGCACTGCTGCACTCAGATGGCTGCACTGTCCTTCACAAGCATCACTGGTGGTCACTTCTGAGCCTTTTAGTCCAGTGCTGTGTTGGATTTTTTTCCCCCAGCGTGTTAGGACAATGGAACATTTTATTTCGGAAGAAATTTGAGCTCTGGCATTTGAGAGCAGGAGAGTCAGAGCTTCTCTTCTGGAAAACTATAAACTCTAAGAACTGTCTCTTAGTTGAACTTGAGAAGTGAGCAGAGACCAGGCATGGTGCCTCACACCTCTAATCTCGGTACACAAGAGGCCAGGCAGACGGACGTCACAAGTCCCAGACCAGCCTGGGCAATGGAGTGAGATGCTGTCTCAAAAGAAACAAACAAACAAAAAAGAATGGGGTTTGTTTGTTTTAATTTACTTTCATACAGGGAAGTGTAGTTGGATTTTGTGTTTTGTGTTTTCTTTATAGGTATATGTGTTTGCTTACATATGTGCATTTGCACCATGTGTGTTCCTAGTACAGAAAGAGGCCAGAAAAATGCACCAGATCTGCTGGCACTGGAGAGACAGGTGGCTGTAAACTGCTGCTGTGGGAACCCACCTGGGTCCTCTGCAAGAACTGCTAATGCCGTTAACTTTGTAGTCGCCTCCTCGGGCACCTGGTTGAGGAGGGTTACTGTTTGTTTCTCTATTTGTGTGTGGGTATGCACACATGTGTGTAGGTGTCTGCAGAGGCCAGAAAAGGGCATCAGATCCCCTAGAGCTGGAGTTACAGGTGGTTGTGATCTGCCCACCCTGGGTGCTAAGTTTGGAAAGAACAGTAGACTCTAAAATGCTGAGCCATCTCTCCAGCCCTCTCGTTGAATTTTAAGCTTAATTCTTTCTGGTTGCTTTAAGTTTCATCCTGAGTTTTAGATCCTTGTGTTTTATTTTCTTTACCAAACAGGATTTGCCCAATAACATGATCCATCAGGTGCCAATCAAATCCCTCCCTCAAGAATGGCTGTGGTGTGAAACCTGGTGCGATGATGCATCTAAGAAGAGGGCCAAGACCATCGACTTGGTGAGTTGCCCTGCTGTGCTGGGGGACCCATGACAGTGCCTGGCACTTGCTGATGGTGCGTCAGGCTGGTTTATGCTGGTTGGAGCTGTCCTGGTCCTGGTCCTGGTCATGTCAGCAGGGCTGGCCAAGGAAGTCAGATTACCATCCCATGCAGCCTACAGAGCTGTTTTCTGCTGAGTCATCACTTGTCTTCATGTGCATCTCTGCCTGGAGGGTTTTCCACTTCCCCTTCAACCTTTGCTGCCTTTGGCTTTGAGAGTATCTTACCCTGTAACCCAGGTTAGCCCTGTCCTAATCTTCCCTCCTTGGTCTTGCCCATGCCAGCTGGGAGCCCTTTGAATTCAGCACAGTGTGCCTTTCCTTGGCTCCACTGAGCTGTGTTGTGTGTTTGCAGTGTAATAACCCCATGACTAAGGAGCCCAAACTGGAGGCTGCTGTGCGCATCGTCCCAGAGTGGCAAGACTACGACCAGGAGATCAAGCAGCTGCAGATCCTCTTCCAAGAGGAGAAGGGGGCGGGGTCCCTGCGTGAGGAGACACAGGGAGGTAAGTGTGAGCCTGGCTCTGGATAAGGATGCAGAATAGTCAGTATAAGAGGGAGGAGGAGCCTTTCTTCTAATCTTGACCTCAGCTAGGGTCTGTTGTACCCCTTCAGCCAGCCTTCTAAATAGCGTTTTCAGTGTAGTTTTGTCATCTTACACACACACACACACACACACACACACTTTCTTGTTTGGGTCAGAGGAAGAAGAGATTTTTAA
Source organism: Pachyuromys duprasi (assembly GCA_028658305.1). Lineage (NCBI taxonomy): Eukaryota > Metazoa > Chordata > Mammalia > Rodentia > Muridae > Pachyuromys > Pachyuromys duprasi. Next base: position 6,786,381 of record CM053756.1, read on the forward strand.
AAATTAATATGTGTATGTATTTATTTCTTTGGTGTGTGTGCGTGTACATGTGTGTTGTTATTTTCATCAAATTTGCCAAGGTACTAGAGAATGTAGAAATTTAGATCGAGACAGTGTATATTCATTTGAAAGAAAATAATGTAAAATAGGCATTTTGGGGTAAGGATGGAATGTTTGTATTTAAGTTGAAGATTAAGAGATCTAAGTCAGCTTTATATAAATTTTTAACTTTTGTTGCATATCTTTTTATTACAACTTCAAAATAGTTTCACTTATTATGGGGGGGTCACATCACTAGACGTGGCAGCATACGCCTTTAATCTCAGCACCCTGGGGTCAAGGACAGATGTATCTCTGTGAGTTTGAGCTCAGCCTGTTCTATTTATGTAGTGAGTCCAGGCTAGCCAAGCATACACAGTGAGATCCTGTCTCAAAACGCCAAAAGCAAAAACAAAGACGCACACATATGATGTTATTTTAATTAGGTAGCAGTTAGCTGCAAGAGCATAATGTCTGGATAAGACATGTCTTTCTGAAGGCTGTGTGTGTAGCTCGGTGGTAGAACACGTAGCTAGACTAGGGTTCCGTCCTCAGCAGTGTTGAGGACAGGCATGGGTCCTGTGCAGGCTGCTGTTACACTCTTTACCAGTCTAATTAGGCATTTTGTGATGTTTTGTTTTGAGGCCACTAAAGCTTACAAATAAAGGTTTCATAACCTTTGCCCACCCATACCCACAGTTTACACCAAGTTGGGAAGTAAGAAAATCGTTAACTCATTTCCAGCTTCATAGTGAGTTTGAGACCAGCCTACAAAAACAATGAATAAACGAGACTGGCTGACAACATTTCTCCCACTCTAAACTTACTCTAAGAAGCAGGTGCAGGACTTGGATCTTGAGTGACGTGACAGTCCATTCTGGAGACTGTCAGGATAGTAAGTATCACAGCTAGAAGGTCACACAGTCACTATAGAAACAACTCAGATTTGGAGCCAGAGAGATGGCTCTGCAGTAAAAGCACTGTCTGTAATTTCAGTTCCATGGGATCTGATGCCCTCTTCTGGCCATTATGGGCTCAGCATGCATGTGGTATTCAGCTGTGTGTACAGGCAAAATGCCCATACACATAAAAAATGAAAATAAGTACATTTTTAAAGAAATTAAATGAAACTTACCTGTAAATGGACAAAGACTGTGACCAAACAATTTAAAGAAGAGCCATAAATGAGGAATAAGGAAATAGTGATCAAGTTAGAGTCACCATTAATGTCTGCTCTGTTACAAAATATAGACGGATTGTTGATGCCATACATAGAGGAGACATCGAGGAGGCTCTGTAGCTGAGCCTTGCTCAAGCTTTGAGGATCTGGAGCCCCTGTTTCAAAGCAGCAAGTCTGTTATCAGGAGGCTTTAAAATTCTGGTACCACACCGAGCAATGGCTCAGCAGGCTTGCGTCACACCCAGTGACCTGAGTGATCCCCACAACCCACGTGAAAGTGAAGGCGAGAACCAGCTCCACAGAGCTGTCCTCAGAGTGCACATGTGTACCGTGGCATGTGTACACAATGGTGGTGGGAAATGAAAGTGTATTAGAAAGAAAATGCTTCTGTCTTCAGCAGTACCTCTGTTGAGAATGCATTTTAAGTAATTCAGGGAAAGAGCAACATAAAGAAACCCACTGTACCGTTACATATCAGTAACGTTAAATGTGTTTAGGGATCAAAGAAGACGGCTACCCTGGCACACAGGACAAAGTGTAAGTGCAGAGGATCTCTGAGCAGTGCGCGGCCTGAGAGCCCTGCTGCCCTGTGGAAGCCATGGAGCCAGAGTGCCAGTCAGCAGTGCCTAGAACCGAGAGTGTCTCCTTTGTCTCGTGTCCACCTTCACGCTTTAATTCTCTAATCTCTGCAAGCTCCGGCGGCCATGGGTGGACACTAAGTCTTATGTCCTGTTGTTCTCTCTGTAGGATCTCAGAAACATGAAGAATTGTGATCTCTGGAGAAGGATAGGAAACCCACCATGTGACAGTTTTGTACTAAATGCTGTTTTTTTCTGATCTGTCGACACAACTGCTGATGAACTGATTGAGCAGGTGATCTGAGCATTGGATTTAGACTACTGCACCCAAGTGGGTGCTGGATCTTTGCGGCTAAGGCTCTGTTGGATTTGTACCTCAGAGGAAGACAAAGTGGCTTATCTCCTGGGACTCTCTTCTCACCAGAGGGTGAAATGGTGGCAGCAACTGAAGGAAGCCGGGTTCTCTGGTGCTCATGTCCACGAGCACATGTTGCTACACTGGCCCAGAAGCTGGCCAGAAAGGCCACCGTGTTCTTCCTTACCTCAATCTACCTGCAGCCCGTGCTGCACCGCAGATGCCCACCTGTACCAGGTCAGGCCGGCAGATGCTTCATCCAAGGTCCACGCCTCAAGGTCTATGCCAACATGCTTCTCACATCTCGTGCCCCGTTCTCTTCCCAAGCATTAGGCTCATTGTTTCATTGAGCCCAACCGATAATCATGTGTCTTCAGGGTTGGCTCAGTTGCAGTTGCTAAGCAAATCGGTCCTCAGGAGAACTGGGGCGGTTTGGATGAGGGCTGGGTAAAAGCAGGCAGAAGGGAGCTTTGGGGTGTTCAAGGGAAGAAGACAAAAAATTGGCCATTCTTTTTCAGTCCACTTGTGGCTGAATTCAAAGGAAGCTTTATTCTGTTCCCAGTGAACTTTCTAGGTAATTGTTTTGTAAACAATTTTTATATTTATAAAAATGTTTGCTGTCTCTTCCTACTTTCTAAAAAACTGTTGGTTACCAGTTTCCTGGCTGGGCACAGGCATGCTGAGTCCCTCAGTGACCGGGTCAGTGTGCTCAGCCTCCATGTGGATGGTCCCTGTACTGTCTACCCTTCCCCTGTAGAGTTTCTCTCAGACCCAGGTTGACTGTCCTTGCTCTTTTCCTTCCCAAATGCTTTCAGACTTGTGACCAGAATGACTGTCTCTAGAACTCAGTTGCCTATATTCTATCATTTTCCCTTTTGTTTTGGCTCTGTGGGTTGCCTCTGGCTTTTGAGATTTCCCCGGGCGCAGCCTCGGTACCTGCGAAGCGGCCCCCTTCGTTGCCTTGTGTGTGTTCACAGCCACAGGCCAGCATCGCCTTGTCAGGGGCAGCCTGGCGGTGGAGCCTGCGACAGGTGTTGGTATGTGCTGTCATCTCTGTGCAGGAGTCAGGATCTGCAGCAGAGAGTTACAGAGCGCTGCTGGGCGCTGGCCTGACATCTGGCTCACGGGGCTGTACTTCCCTCTTTAACCTGATTTTAAAAATAAGCGAGTTAGGGTGCGGCTCAGTGGCAGACAGGGCTTGTCTGGCAAGCCTGAGGCCCTGGTGCTGCACTCCCTCTCCTCCCAGATAGAGTGAATGTGAGGAGTACACAAGGATAACTAAGGCCTTGCTCATCTCAGCTAGGTAGTAAGTGTGTTTCCAGGGAAGGAGGATCTGCAGTAGCCATAGTTGGGGGTATGAATGGGCAGTTGTTAAGTAACCAACGGTGACAGACATTGAAACATCAATAAGGAACCCGCAGAACCAGCACAAAGCTTGAACTGGGTCGGCTGGCGTTTCCTGCTGAGAGTCCTGAACAGAGCAGCTGTCCCCTCAGGTGAGGCGCCCTAGTAAGCCAACAAGCAGCAACACTAAAAACATCATCAGATTTGGTGCTCACAACAGCCAGCAGAAACCGGCTGGAGAAGCTAATGCAGTCAGCTGGGGTTTTTTCCAGGCTGAACTTGCACTAAGCAGCCCTTCCCCACGGTGGGCACTTCTGTAGTGAAGATAAGCAGATGAGGCCTCTGCCCTTGAGAAGGGGTCTGGGAACAAATTGCTTCCCAGCTGTGTTCAAGGATATCGCATTTGACTTTTGGACTGTCAACTTGTTTTGTCATTTTTGTCATAGGGTGGGGGAAAGGGATGTACATCCCCAGACAGAGGGCCTCGGAGGACACTTGATGAACATGTTCTATAGCTAGCTTCTTAGCTTAACTAGCACATGACATATATTGACATGACATACATTACATGAATTTTAAAAATAAAATTTTACCACACACATATCAAGTAATTAATCCCCCCATTTTTAAATCCAAAAGTTAGCTTAGGAGCCAGCCTTTGTCCGGGCTTCATGTGCACTTTGGACTAAGCCTTCAGGGATCCACTGCTGCTGCCCTCAACTGTAGTCAGAAACAGTTCCCCGTGTTCCTGGAGCCCAGAGTATGGCGCGGATACAGTCAGCCTGCTGGGATGTGGCCACTTTCCTTCTCTTTACCAACTCGCTTGTGCATCCTCAGTGGGAAAGGAGGGCAGGGTGTGCCCTCCGCGGTCCTTGAGTCCCTTGTGTGTCATCACCCTGATGGAAATCAGCAGTTATGCTGAGTAGGGCAGACCCAGCTTGCTCCAAAAGCTCCCAGGCCCTTCCTTTGCCAGTTCTTTCTGCTTCCTGTGGCTCAGTCATCTCTGCAAATTAAACAAATGCCCCCAATGTGATGCTACCATTCAGTGCCCCCGAAAGGTGTCCCTGTTCGTTTTATCTGACATCTCTATCATGAAAAAGCATACTGTGACTGCAAAGAGAGGTGACATATTTTCCAAGGAGCAGAGTTAGCTGATCACATGGATTGCTGAGGCTCCTGGAAAGTTCACTCTTATTGTTAGCATGTGTGTAAATAATGTTTTTTTTTTTTTTTTTTTTTTTTACCTCATCATATAGTGGTACAAAGTTTCCTTTCTAAATCAGTACGGTAGTGTGAACTGTGACATGTCAGAATTACATGCGCCAATTCGAGTCAGGGTTAGGCTCTGTGAAAATCAGCACTTGGCTGGCCTGGGCTGTCAGGGCACAGCTCCGGTGTCCTGGTTTAGTCAGATGTGTCCCAGATGCACCCATGCTCAGAGTGCTGTGTTTGGTTTGTAGGACAGTTGACAGCGTTGCTCTGCAGAAGGCTGTTTCTGACTGAACACGGCAGCAGTACCTACACTGTTCTGGGCCTGTCCACTCAGAAACAGGCTCCGTGGCAGAGCTGGATCCTTGAAACTGTGTGTTCTGAACTTTGTGAAGGCTCTGCCTGAGGTGTGATACCTGGTTTTAGGCTGAGTCCCCGAGTGATGTGCTGAGAGCCGGGATAGAGGAGGAAGAAAGAAGCAGGACGTAGACGTGATTGGTGTAGTATAGAATTGGTCAGACAGCTTTCACATGGCCGTGAGTACAAAGTTGCTCCTCTTGTTCCCATCACCTCCATGACGAAATCTTTTTCTAGAATTGCTCTTCTTAGTTACCTGCATGGTTACGAGAAATGAATCTCCCAAGGAGTTGGGAGGGAACTCTCGTGCACTTTTCTGGATAGATTTCATGGAAAGCTGTCTAATGGCAAATCCCTGGTGACATGGCTTCCAGGCCTCATCTACTTAGTGAGTCGGTGAGCACTCGGCTTCATGGGGATATTGTGTGATGACCAGAGTCAGGTGGCTCTCCATGCTTCTTGTTTAGTGAGTAGCAGTTTTTTGTTGAAGTTCATGAATCCTGTTTTCTCTGCCTTAAGGTAATGAGGAAAGTCTTACGAAGACTTCCTAAATGCTGGATCGAGTTCAAGCACATTAAAAATTGTCACTCAGGAAGTTACTGAGATTTCCAAGTGTCTGGAAGGTTCTCACCTCTTATTCGTTGCTGGCGTCTTGTCTCTCTGTGTCATAACAGAAAGCACTTCTGTGTCACATAGCAGTGGCAAGTGGGTGACTCGGGCGGAAGCTCGTTCTCATGGTGTCATTGCACGCTGACAGTTTATAGCAGCGAATGACAGTCAGCGCCGAGCCTCAGCAGGTGACTGGGAAGTCCATGAAGCTGGGGACGGAGAGCAGGAGCGCTCTTCTGAGTCTGGGGTCCCTAGAGTCTTGGAGGCCTGTGGCCATGTGGGCGGGGCTAGGGGTCATGGTCTTTTCCCGCCGCCTGTGCTTTCTGCACTGCCTTACTTGTCCCAACTGAGCTCAGCAGACAAATGGGCACCATTCCCTTAGCCAGATGCAAACCAAACTAACCTAAGGTTGGCAGTTTGGAACAAAAGACTACCAAGCACTCTGTTTTCCAACCAGAAAAGGGAAAACAGAGACAAAGCTTAGGGTTTTTAAAGAAACTGTCCATTCAAATCAGTACCTCACTTGGTGGTGAGGTGAATATCTGTGAATGTCTTAGTCCAAAGGAATGCTGGTTTTATCATGAGAGTACGCTCTGTTGAACCCAATAAACTTCCTCCTCTCTTCCCTCCAGCTGTCTGGCTGATCATTCAGCCCGTGAAGGGCAGGTTGGTAGAGGACAGTCTCACCCTTCACCTGCCAGAAGTCGCAAACTCAGATGAGGGTGGAGGGTTTTAGGGTCTGGCCGTGGCCAGTCGTTCAGATCCTGGGCCAATCGGTCCCTCAGCTCTGGGGCCCACCCTCGGCGAGCCTGGGTGACAACGCTGCCGCCATGAGAAGCAGAGGGGTGAACCCCCAAAGGATGCTGGCCGACCTCGCTGAGTTCCTCAGAAGGCTTGGGGCCTGCCCCCTGCCCGTTCTCTGAGCTGCCCTGGAGCACAAGCGAAGCTGAACAGCTGTGCCCACGCTGTGATCTGTGCACATTTGACTCTGATTTGTCAAGTGTCCTTGCTGAGGTGGCAATCAAGAAGGCCTGGTGCCTGTGAGGAGGAGAAATGAGTGGACGGGAGAAGCTTCTACGGGAAATGATGCCTCAGTAAGAGAAGTGGGGTTCTCCAGAGTTGGTCAGAGGCTCAAAGGAGGAAATGTGCATCTTTCTGAGCAGTCCCAGGGCTGGGTTGATCTGGGAATATGAGAGTCCTGGGCCTCTGTCCTGGACTCTGACTCAATGTGGGGTTTTTCCCTGGGGTGGGGTCAGAGATCCTGAGGTGTGTGTATGCACACAAGTGCATGTATGTGCATACAGGCACACCAGAGAACACTCTCACCTGCTACTCCACAGGAGTCTTCTCTGTCTGGGACAAGCTCTCATATAGCGGAAGTCGTCAAGCAGGCTAGTTAGCAATCCCCAGGAGTCGGATTTCCTTATTACATGTCCTACGTTGATATGCTTATTCTCAGGCTTTCATTTATAGGTGGAGGTGTGCTCAAGGTTCACAGTGTGAAGATCTGAAATACAGATCTGTTGGTGGTTGTCACAGTGAGTATATGATGCCTGTTGCCCCTGACACCAGTAGACTTCAGAGATGGTTCTTCTAGCTGGAATGTTGTCCTTGATCAGTATCCTCCATTGCCCTAACTCGCCTGCAGCTCAGAGCTTCTCAAACTTTCTTCATTTTAGACTCCTTTTGCTTGAGAAATTTTTATGTGTCCCTGAGTATGGAAACAGGCACATACACCAGCCATTTATAAATGATAATGAATCACAAATGTATTTTAAAACATTATTTGGTATACATGCAATTTGATCCTACTGCTTTTCTGTTGCTGTGATAAAGCACCATGACCAAGGCAACTTACAGAAGGAAGAGTTTGCTTGGGCCTATGGTTCTGGAGGGGTAAGTCTGTCATGGCGGGGAAGCCCGGCCACAAGCAGCAGGCTGGAGTGGAGGCTGACAGCTCGTATCTCCAACTGCAGGCAGGAAGCAGAACAAGAAATGGCGGGAGTGAAACTCTCAAAGCTGCCTTCAGTGACACTCCTACCAACAGGAGTGCACATCCTAAGACTCCCCAGTCAGCGTCACCAACTGGGGACCAAGTAGTCAAACGCACCAGATTGTGGGGGACAATCTCATTCCATTCTCTGGCCCCGGCGTCTCGTGATCAGCCATGCTGCAAAGTGCATGGAGTTCACCTTCAAAACAGTCCCAACACTGTTTAAAGAGAAAGACATCCCGTCCAAGACTCAAGGCAATATGTGACCCCCTATAAAACCAAAACCTGAATTATGAACTTCCAGCGTACGATGGTGCAGAGTATAACTATAAGGAGGGAGTCAGACAGAGTAAGGTGAGAAAATACTGAACCCCAAAAGCAAGATGGAAACCCAGCAAGCAAACTCAATTCTCTAGAATTCTCAATTCTCATGTCCTGTGTCAAAGGGCCGAGGTGGCTGTGCCCCTCTGGCCTTGCCGTCTGCAGCACACACACCCGGAGGACTGCTTCCCCTCCCTGTGTGCAGCTCTTTGGGGGCAGATATTTCACAGCTCTGGCATCTTCCAGCACCCAGACCACCACAGCACTCACTTAAGACAAAAGGCAACCTTGTGTCCGGATGGGGGGGCCCAGTTAAATGTCAGCTAAGTATTTGATGCTTGGGACAAAGGTAGGCTTCAGGGTTCACTTCGCATAATACACAATACGAACAGCAGATGTGTTCAAGCCATTGCAGAAACTGCTGGAAATTCTGTTCTAACCAGTGTGTCTGCACATGTGTGTATGGGGCGGGGCAGGGGAGACAGAAACATGCGCATGATGAGTGCACATGTGTGGGTCAGTGGATAACCAGCTGTCCTCACCTCCCACTTTGAGAGCGAGCCTCCCCATTGTCTGCTGCGTGAGCCGGGCTGGCTACCTTGGGAGAGGCTGCAGTCTTCTGTCCCCACCTCCCATTTCCCTGTAAGTTCTGGGCTAACGAGCAGTTACCCTTTGACATCTCCCTTTTCAGCAGCTCAGCCTTTAGAGATCTGAGCTTGGGTTGTCTGTCTTGTGCAGGAAGAACTCCAGCCACTGAGCCATCTCCCAAGCCCCATCATCTAGGGAGCTTTTAGAATGCAACCCGAGCAGAAGTTTTCAAACATGTTTATGCTTGTGAGTCTGTGTGCCCTGTGTGCCCTGAGTACCATCAGAAGAGGCTACAGGGTGTTAGATCCTTTGGTACTGTGGTTGCAAGCAGTTTCATGGGTACTGGGTCCTCTGCAAGAAGAAGCACTGTTCTTAATCACTGAGCCATTTCTCTAGCCCAAGCAGCAATTAAAAAGAAAAACATATCGAATACAATACAAAGATAGTTTGATTTCCTACATGCTAGGAAGCAGCGGTAGAGAAGATACGAAAAGTGTATTTTCTGTAATTAAACCATTAGGTTTCCCAGGCAGTGTGTGTTGGCTCTGTTCAGTGTGACCAATGTTCAGAGTCTGTTGTGTGTAGAACCCAGACTGCGGTAAGCGATGTCACCAGAGCCATCCTGGAGTCATCACACACGTGCAGGTTTGAGAATACCTTACAGGGGTCAGTTTTCCTCTCCGGGGCTGTGATAGTTTCTCTTTTTAGTGCCTCTTTGATCCAGATAGGCTCTGACTGGAGGTGTGTCCTCTGGGGTAGCCTGTAAGGTCAAGTTCATCCCTCAGCTCATTCTCGGGACCACTGACCATGTCACCCTAGAGCCTTGTCTGGAGACATAGGGACAGCATTCACATGATCCCAGGTTAACCCCTCCTCCTTGTGAGCCTCAGTGGAGGCCTCACCCGTTTCCTGCTCCCCGTGCTGCCTTGTCGGCTGTTCCTCCCAGAGCTGTAAAATAAAAGTAGGCTCTCTGTCTGTCTGTGTGTCTCCCACCTCCACCCCAGACTGGCCTCATTCTCTGTGTAGCCAGGATGGCCTTAAACTTCTAATCTTGCCTGGAGCCCAGGACCTCACACACGCCAGTCTCGCTCTCCACCAGCTGAGTTCTATCCCCAGAACCTGTACCCTTGATGTGTGTCTTTTCTCGACCACCCATCCATTGCTACCCCTGTTTTTGCTTTTTTGTGGGGTTTTCTCCACAGTGTTGGGGGAACCCAGAACCTCAACCGTGCCACAAACATGGTCTGCCTCTATACTGTACTACTAGCAGCCTGTTTCCTTAGAAACATATAAAGGAGGTCACACCCAGTCATACTATAATGCTTTCCTTGTTGCTGCAACAAAATGGCAAAAGCAAGATAAGGGTTTACTGTTGTGCATAGCAGTTGAGAAGGCATGGAAGCAGGAGCTCAAGGCAGCTAGTTACATCGCATCTACAGTCCAGGAGACAAAGAGAAGGAGAAATGCTAACACTCAGCTTATTTTCCCATTATCTAGTCTGGGACCTCAGTCCATTCCATGTGCAGCCACATTTAGACTCAGTCTCCCCTCCTAAATAAACCCAGTCGAGACACTTCCTTACAGATGTGCCCAGAGGTATGTCCCATCACTATTAAAGTAGAAAATGTCACACGGGCCATAGCCAAATGCTGAAAAACAGGTAAAATTGGTCCCCAGGTTGTCAGGCAGGTGTCACACACCTTTAGTCCCAGTGTGTGTGGATTTCTGCCTTCAAGGCCAGCCGGGTCTACAGAACAAGTTCCAGGACAGCCAGGGCTACACCGAAATTCTGTCTCGGAGGCAGAAAAACAAGACACTGGAAGGACCAGAGGAAGTGCGCACGTGATACCTGACTGCAACTGGGAGTGTTCTCCACTGTGCGGTCACAGGGCTAGAGGGGACCCTGATGAACCGGGCAGGTCTCCAGACCTGCGGGGGATAGAGCCCCTGAGGGTTCTGAGTATGGAAATTCTTGCAGAGTCTGGGCCTGCAAAAACTGCTGAAGGCCCTTTAAAGCCAAAAGGAAGATGCCAGACAAATTTGGACCCATAGGTAGGGCACCGGAAAGAGTGGCTGTGCTAGTTGTTTGATTCTCCTTTCCCTTTTTAATGTGCATATGTTTCATTTGGTGACGGTGCCTGGTACCCCAGAGGCCAGAAGAGGGTGTTGTATGTCCTGGAGTTACAGACAATTGTAAGCCTCTGTGTCAGTGCCGGGAATCGAACCCAGTCCTCCAGAAGAGCAGCTCTGGAGTTAAGTGCTCTCCAGCCCGTCTTCTACTCTTTAAGGAGGCATTGACTGCCTAAAGCAAATGTGACCTCTGTGTATTGTGGGGTTCATGATAAATGTAAAAGTAAAATGCATTCACAATTGCATGAAGAATTGAAGTTGGGTCAGTTCTTAAAACTGCTTGCCGTGCAAATATGAGGACCTGAGTTAGATTCCCAGAACCCATGTGAAATACACAAAATAGAGGGTTCCTGGGGGAATGGCTCACTGGTCAAGAGTACTGAGAGTATTGGCTACTGAGTGTGAATTGCCAGCACCCATTTAAAACACCCAACTCAATTTAAAAAATTGAACACAGCAAGCAGGGCTTGCTGGCCGCCAGGCTCAGTGCCTTAGGGGAAATAAGGTGCAGAAAGATTGGGCAGAACACCAGGTGTCTTCCTCTGGCCTCAGCAGTGTGCACGGATACGCACTTCACACATGCACATATCCCCACACACAATTTTTTTTCAAGCCAGGTTTGGTGGCACACACTTGTAATCCCAGGTCTGAGGAGATGGAGACAAGCAGATCCGGAAAGCTCTCTGCCCAGCCAGTGAGAGACTATATCAGTAAAAAAAAAAAAAAAAGCAACTAAGGTTGACAGAGCCTCAGAATGGCATCTGGGGTTGCCCTCTGATGCACATGCCCATGCACTGCAGACTAAGTCAGGAGGACTGGATTGTGCCTGAAATTGACTAGGAGACATCTCAGGTAGGCCTCTGAAGGCATTTCCAGGAGCTGAGGGAGGACCCCTATCCCTCCATCTCCCAGTGGCGGCCTAGACATACAGAGGCCAGAGGGAAAGCCTGGCTGCTTGCTGGCTCACTGTGCTGAGTTACCTGCTCACCAGGAATCAAGTGCAGCAGCGGAGTGCTCATGCGCTAGTGACCACTAGGGGGTGCTCCATGAAGGGATAGACTGGTAATGCTCTTTTTCCTGTGTGAGTATACTCATTTGTATGCATGCATTCATGTGGAGGTCAGGACAGCCTCGAGTGTTGTTCTTCAACTTCTACCTTGTTTGAAACTGTCTTTGTCTCTTTGCTGTTTACTGGACCATGAACTTGGGGTTCCCCTACTCTTCCCCCCACCCTTGTATCCCCATAGGAGCACTGAATTCCAGACACTGAGTCTGGCTTTACACATGGAATGGGGATTTGCATTCATGTCGTCATGCTGTCTAACAAATATTTTAGCCTCTGAGCCATCTCCCCACCCCTCGGCACCCCTGGTATTTTCTGGGAGAAGCATGCATGCCTCTGCCTCAGTCTTGAAGGCCTTAGTGGTCTGCATTCTGGTGCCAGAGAGAACACTGATGACCTCCTCCCAAAGTGTTGCTCGGTGTAGCAGATTCTGGTTGGGCTCTGAGAAACGGGAGACACTTGCCTTTGTTCTGGACCCCTCAGCAGCGGCAGCAATGATGCCGTGCTCAGGTGTCATCTCTTAGAAGAGGTAGAAAGCTGAGCCAAGCTTGGTGCTGCAGGCCCGCCATGCTAGCATTTGGAGGCTAAGGCCAGAGGCTTTGCATGTGAGCCAGTTGGGGCTACCGTGAGACCCAGTTACAAAAAGGAGGAAAAGGAATAATAGTCAGCAAAGCAACTATGGTGCTCCACTCCCATGTGCCAGCAGCGGAGGGGGGAGGGGTGGGAATCAGGAGTTTAAGGCTGTCTTCGGCTCCAGAGTAAGTTCAAGGCGGCTGGAGCTAAGTAAGGCCCCTCTTAAAAAGAAACTAAAATAGCCCAAAAAGAGTTTCCAGTAAATGAAGTAAAGGAATCAAATGTCAAAAATTCGACTGGACAGGAGGGTGTGTCTCAGCAGCCAAATGCTCGCCTAGCATGTGTGAGGTCGTGAGGTTCCTCACGGCGGAACACTGAAATGCCTGGGGAAGGTAGTAACAGAATTGGAGAGAGAGCTGTATGATAATAACCGGGCGGTTCAATGTTCTATTTTTTAAAGATTTATTTTATGTATATGAATGTTCTATTTTCCTGCACACCAGAAGAAGGTATGTGATGGTTGTGAGCCACCATGTGGCTGCTGGGAATTGAACTCAGGACCTCTGGAAGAGCAGCCCATGCTCTTAACCTCTGTGCCGTCTCAACCCCCCAACCCCCTTTTTAACAACTGTTCCAAACTGAACACACTTTTTTTCTTCAGTGTTCTATTTTCAGAACTGAATAGAATATCCAGGGGTTAGAAGGACTGAGTGCTTCTCAGAATCCATGTTTTCTTAAAGACTTATTTTTAGTTTGTGTGTGAGTACTTTGCCTGTGTTTGTGTATGTTCCACATGTGTGTGCAGTACCTGTCTTAGGATGTGTTCGTTTGGTTTTCGAGACGGGGTTTCTCTGTATGGTCCTGGTTGTCCTGGACTTGCTTTGTAGACCAGGCTGGCCTCGAACTCACAGAGATCTGAGTGGCTCTGCCTCTCCAGTGCTGGGATTAAAGGCATGAACACCCCACTGCCTGGTTTAGGTTTAGGATTTCTATTGTGATGAAACAATGACAGCAACTTAGAAGGAAAGGCTTTATTCAGCTTCTGCTTCCACATCATAGCTCATCACTGAAAGCAGAAAGGGCAGGAACTCAAACAGGGACAGGAACCTAGATCCAGGAGCTGACGTGGAAGCCATGGCGGGGTGCTGCTTACTGGCTTGCTCTTTGTGGCTTGCTCAGCCTGCTTTCTTATATAGAACCCAGGCATGGCACTGTCTACACTGAGCTGCGCTCTTCCCCATCAATAACTAATTAAGAAAATATGCTACAGGTTTACCTACAGCCCGACTTTTTCATGGAGGCATCTTCCTTCCTCCCTCCCTCCCTTCCTCCCTCCCTCCCTTCCTCCCTTCCTCCCTCCCTTCCTTCCTTCCTTCTTCCTTCCCCTCATACAACACATCCTGACCGCAGTCTCCTCTCCTTCCGCTCCCAGTTCCACCTCCCAACCTCACCTATAGAGACACTGCTCCTCTATTTCCCTTCAGGAAAGAGCAGGCTCCCGGGGTTAGCAAAAGAACACAGCATGACAAGATGCAATAAGACTAGACACAAACCCTCATGCCAAGGCTGGGCGAGGTGACCCAGTAGGAAGAAGGGACCCAAGAGCAGGCAAAAGAGTCAGAGATACCCTACTTCTGCTGTTAGGAGTCCCACAAAAAGCCCAACTTCAGTTCCCGGGGACACTGCATGCAAGGAGTGCACAAGCACACATGCAAGCAGAGTGTTCACAACACATAAGATCCAATGAAAATATACTAAATTACATGGGTGTGAGGGGTAGTGTGTGTGTGTGCACCATCTGTCACAGCATGCAGAGGTTGGAGAACAACTTGCCAAAGCTGGGTCTCTTGCTCCTTCATGTAGGCTCTAGGATTTGAACTCAGGGTTGTCAGGCTTGGTGGTGAGTACGGTCACTGGCTGAGCCATGTCACAAAGCCACATAGACAAGCAAGCAAACACACAAGCACTCCTTGGTCTTTAGTTTTGTGTGAGGCTCTTTCCCTAATGTCTCCTTGCCCCACCTCGGCTGCATTAAGTGTCTCCCCCAAGCCCTCCCCTATGCTTGGCTTCTCCTGATGTTGGGAGATCCTTTCCCCTATTGCGTGTCCCCAGCCCTGTGCCCCAGCGAGACTGGCAGCTACAGTCACCCTAGGGACCCTGGGCCAAGGGCACAGCTGCTGCCAGGCGTGGTCCCACCCAGCCCGGAGTTTTCTTCTTGCCGGGTCGCCTTGGACTCTGCCTGGCCCGGTGGGTTCTGCCCTTTGGGTTTCGTTGCTGATTACGGCTCACCCTGGCAGCCCCGCAGCTGGGAGGGCACCGCTTTCCTGGCCAGCCTGGGGTCTTCGGCAGTCTCCACGCTGCTGACTGCCACCGCCCTGGGTGCGCTTGGCTCCGCTCTGCCTGGAGGTGTCCTTGCTCAGCAGTCCCTCGGTGTCGGGCATCTTAGCTCTCTCTTGGCTGTGCCCAAGGCTTCCTCTCGCATCTATTATGACAATGTTATTAGCTTTTCAGTGTTCACCAAGTGCAGGGGACCAAACTGCTTAACCTACGAGCCTGGTTGCTTCCTGGGTCCTAAAGCCTGACATTTTCTCAGATACTGGATACTAGATACTAAGCAAGAATGTGGCGCCCTGGCTGCCATCCCTTGTGGGCCTCCCCTGACCCCAGCACATAAAAAGAAACAACATTTGTCCTCAAGGCGGGGCACATCCCTGTGGGTAGGCAGTTCCTGTTGGAGAAACAGGAACCAGACCGGTGGACAGCTGGGATGTTCTTCCCAGTCTCGTCCTGGCAAACGTGAGCTTGTTATTTAGACTTTGGCAGTGCCGATAAGCCCTGAGGTTTAGCTGAACCAGTGGAAGTGAGAGGCCTGTGGTGCCTTGCTGGCAGTGTTGCCCTGTGCTGTGCATGGAGCAGTCGCAGTCCCAGCCAGGAGTGTTTGGATCTGGAGAGTCAGGGTCCCGGCTACTAGTGACGATCTCGTAAGTGTCTAGGGGACACCTGTTCAAAGTTAAGGTGCATCTGTCCTCAGGTCTACCAGTCTCATGGGTGCAGCTAAGCCCAGATATAAAGGAGGCAATGCAGGTGGGCCTTCCCAGCAGGAATGCTAAAGATGGAGGCACACCAATGTAATCCCAGCACTCGGGAGGCAGAGGCAGGCAGAGCTCTGTGAGATTGAGGCCAGCCTGGTCTACAAAGTGAGTCCAGGACAGACAAGACTACAGAGAGAAATCCTGTCTCAAAAAAACCAAACCAAAACAACAAAACAAAACAAGAAAGAAAGAAGACACTTGGGCCCTTCTATCAGATTGATGAGCTTATGGGCTCCAAGAAACTGCTGTTTCTCTAGGAATTTCCTGCTGGGAGGGAAGAAATAGACTTGAGGCCCTGGGCCAGCACCAGCTAGACGAGTACAACTTACTAGACCTCTTTGTGGGAGATGATAATTGGGGTGCAGAGGGGGACACGGGACACTGTGTCTTGGCCATACCTTTCGCTCTATTTAACCCTAAGCCGTGTGTCTGGACCCACAACGTGGGCATACCGTCACTGGGCCTCTTTGTTCTCTTCCCAATGCAGCCTCCGTTTTCCGTTTTTCAGCATTCTTGTTTAATTGACTTTCTGGGAACAGATGGCCAAACCCCACCTATTAGGGAGGCTGCTGGGGTCCAAGCTCTGACCTTAACTTACCCCTGCCCCAAACTGATAACCAAGGATTGCTCATTACCAAGACCTGGGCGAGTACGCCATGGAATAGAATGCAGCTGTGAAAAGACCAGGAGGAGGTGTGATCCAGTGGTTCCGTAGAGCCCTCTACAAGACTTCAATGAATGAAATGTAGAGCTGCACACAGTGCACAGGCCGGGAATCCCTCTATAGAGAAGCTGAGGCAGGAGGATGGTAAGCTCAGAGCTATGGAGTCAACCTAAGGGTCACAGAGAGCAAACAGGTCAACAGGAGAAAAAGAGGAAGTGTGGAATCAAGTGAAAAGGACAATGATTAGGGTTCTAAGCTCGGGGGGAAAGCCCAGTGCTGGCCCCCCCCACAAAGACACATACACATTTAAATACACATTTGGACAAACACTACACACACACTCATGTACATATGCTTGCATAGATGCATTTACCCATGCACACACACACAGACAAATGTTCACATGTACACACATGCAAAGTACATGCAAGCATATACACTCGAACTGTGGTATAAAACGGCTCTGTGCTGTGGTCATCCTGGGTCAGGCTCTTGGGCTAGGCTCGGCTGGGCAGGCTACTGTTGAGGTTAGATGGCAGGCTGCATGGCCCGCGCCGAGATGTACATTCATGACTAGTAGCATAAAGCAGCTATGTTGTATCTCTGCAACTGCTTGATTTCTGTGCAAGGGCTGCAGTGGTCCCAAATGCATCACCACAGCAAGCCAGCAGCTGTGAGTCATGGTGGACGCCGGAGGAAGTGTTCCAATGAGCCATACTCTGCAAGCTGCTGCTTTGGCCCCTCATAGGCCACAGTTAGGACCTTGGCCTACAGCCATAGGCTGAGCAGCTCAGCATGGAGGGCCACAGCTGATAAAGTAAGCTGGCTCTGCTCTAACAGGACCTCTCTGGCTACTCTGATCGGGACCATTGTGGGAGGGTCCGGAGGGTCCAGGGGATAGGAAGAGCCACTTCAGTTGTGGGTGACATGATTCTACCAGTTGGGGTCCTTCACTAATAAAAAGGAAAAAGCTGAGCACCACACTGGCCTCTCTCTGCTTCCTGATTGTGTATACCGTGTGACCTGCTGCCTAACTTCCTGGAGGTGCCATGCTTTCCCCATCATCATGGCCTGTACCTGCACACCATGAGCCACAGTGAGCACCCTTCCTTCCTTCAGTCCCTTTTGTCAGACATTTTGCTAAGGGGGTGAGAACAGTGGCTAACATGGGGGTCATGGCCAAGAGGCTCCAGGACAGAGCATTGAGCCGGTCAATCATGGATGCTCTCGTGCGACAGGGTAGCTGTGGCTGGCGTTGGAAGATTAGAAGAGCCAAGAGGGAAGTGAATGTGTACAGGCAAGGGGTCACCAAAGGCTGTGATTCCACAGAGGGGCCGGGGGAATTGCACTCTGTGGTTCCCTGGAGTTCAGTCTTAGAAGTGTCCTGATCAGACAAGCCACAGCTGGCCAACTCCTGACCTTGGGGGCACAGCTCATTAAAAGAAACATAAATGCATAAATAAAAAGGAAGCTATGAGTTTGCCGCTCAAGCTGCTGACTCAGTTCCTGGAGCCACTGAACCTTAGGTTCAGGGTTTTGTTCCACTGATAGGGATTTTTCCTTTCTCCCCAGCTGTCTGTAAATCAGACTTGGAGGAAGCCAGGCGACTGTCCACAGCCACTGGCCCAGGAAGCAGATTGATAGAGGAGTCCAAGCTGCCAGGAGCTGGCACTAACTGCCAGCTTCCAACTTAGCACGTGTCTGAGGTCAGATACGCTCACTTAACGAACCACACTGGAGGCCTGGCTTAGAGCAGCCATCTCCGGTGTCCCTGGGTTAGTGGCCTCCAGTCAGCATGGACCAGAGCGGTCCTTTTCTGTCATCTCAGAAATTCTGTCATCTCACAAATACCCTCTGCTGAAACACCAGAGGAGGCTCCCGGTGGCGACAATGTGATTGTAATTTCCTCCAAAGTGAAATGATACTAAGGAAATCTACTCTTTAAAACCAGCGGGGAGGGGCTTGGAGAGCCGGCTCAGAGCTTAGGAGCACTGGCTGCCCTTCCAGAGCTCCTCAGTTCAATTTCCAGCAGCCACATGATGGCTCACAACCATCTGTAACGGAATTTGGCACCCTCTTATGGCACACAGGTGTACATGCAGACAGAAGATTGTATACATAATAAATAAATCTTAAAAACAACAACAACAACAACAAAAAACTAGTTGTATCAGTTCTGTTCTCGTCATTGTGACCAACCTGACAAGAAACTTGAGGGAGGAGGATTTACTGTGACTACAGTTTCAGAGGGCTCAGCCTATGGTCACTTGGTCCCGTGTGCTTGGATAGACCATCATGGCAGCTGAGACAGGAGGCAGGGTGGATTCTTCTTGGAAGACAGGAGAGGGTTGGAAACAAGGGACCCTGGAGGTGGCCAGCTTAAATTGCAGTCCCAGTGCTGGCAAGTAGCTCAGCCGGTAGAGCCTTGTTTAGGATTCAGGAAGCCCCCGCTTCTGTTTCCAGCACCATAAAAGCCAACAACAACAAACCAGCCAATCCACCCACAACAAAATAAAACCAAAGCTCCCTCCTGTGGTTTGAACGAGAAATGCTCCCCATGGCCTCCTGTGTTTGAATCTTGGTTCCCCGGCAGGTGGTGCTGTTTGGCATGGTCATGGAACCTTTGCGAGGTTGAACCTTGCGAAGCACACCACTGAGGGGTGGCTGTGAGGGTTTACAGGCTGCCCCCCCCCAGGCTTCCTATTTGCACTTTCTGCTTCCAGGCTGCCAGAGCGACCTCACCCTCTTGTTATGACGATGCACTGTGTCCCCCATGGAACTCCGAGGTAGAATAAACCCTCTCTCCCCCAGGAACACAACTAATCTGGTCCCGAAGGACACTGGCCCCCAATCGGCCTCCATTCTGCAACCAGGCTCCTCTTCCCAGTTTTCCTCACCGCCCGCAGGTGTGAGTCATCAGTGGCTGTAAGGTCTCAGCAGATTAGAATTGATCAGAGCAGAGCTCTTATCGCCTAGGAAGACTGCGTGCGTGCGTGCGTGTTTCTAGGAGCTGGGCCTTTCCTGCCGCTGTGTGGACCCAGGAGATGGAACTCCGGTCATCAGACTTGACAACATGAGCCTTTACCTGCTGAGCCAGCTCACTGGCTCTCTACCGTGTTTTTGAGACAGAGTCTCTCATGCTAGGCTGGCTGGTTGGCTACTGAGCCCGGGGGCTCTGTCTGCCTCTGCCTCTGCCTCTCTGGTGCTGGGATTACAAACATCTACCACCACGCCTGGTTTTTCTGTGGATACGGGGGTTTCCACAGAATACTCAGGTTATTATGCATGTGCAGCAAGCTTTGCTAACTAAGCCATCTGTCCGGGCCCTTTCCGGCTCTTATGAGCCCACGGGTCCCTCCTGAGATGGAGAACCCTTCCTGACTTAATTTAACCATACCTCTTTCTGTTAATTTTGTTCTGTGTTGTGATGACACAACATACATACTTTATCAACAAGGTTTATGGAGGTCACACTTTGGGGGATTGAAAACCCAAAATCAGTATCCCCCTGTGATTGAGCTCTGATGAGGGAGGCCCTGGTCCCATGACAGATGGTGGAGCAATGGCTGTGTGCAGAAGGGACAAGCTCACAGGTGGCCTCACAACCACTCTCATGAGATCGATTTGCTGCAGGAGACCAGCATGGATCTTCAGAAGAGAGCAAGGTGCAGCCCCTGTGTCAACCACCAGCATGCCCACAGCCCTGCCTCCAGGGCTCGAACAATCTGGGCTTGGTGGAGTATGTCTATAATCCCAGCACTCAGGGGGAACAGGTAGGGCAGTCAAATGTTCAAGGTCATCCTCAGCTACCTATGAGGTTCAAGGCCAGTCTAGGCTTCATGAGACCCTGATTCAAAACCTGAAATAAAATGAATGTCAGTGCGTCCGAGGCTTGGCTCCCAGAAGCTGAAAGTTGAACTGCTAATGAAGGTGTTAGCATCATGAATTAATTAACCCATTGATGTGTTCAGAGATGCCTGCGTGTTAGGCAGTGGAGCCCAGGTAGAGGAAGTATGTCACTAGGGGTGAGCCTTGAAGGATGGATCTTGTCCTCATCCTTCCCTTTGGCTGGATCCTTTGTTGTTGTTGTTGTTTTGTTTTGTTTTTTGAGACAGTCCTGGAACTCATTTTGTAGATGAGGCTGGCCTCGAACACACAGATTTGCCTGCCTCTGCCTCCCGAGTGCTGGGAGTAAAGGCGAACACTACCACAAGCAGCTTGGACCTTTTTTTACATGATAACTATGACTGTGATGTGAGATACGAAGTCCTGAGGAATAACGGAAGTTTCCTTCTGGCTTACACACAGTAAATCTGGACGTAGCTAATGTAGGGCTAGTATTGTGTCCTCACAACGTCTCAGGCTCTTCCAGTCGTGTGGGGTTTGTGCCCTAGACAACCTCGTTGCTTGACATGGGTACTAGTGCTCCGACTACCACAAGTTCATTTTCCGGCACCCACTGTCTGCAACTCCAGTCCCAGGGGATCCTGTGAGGAGCCAGGACGGGGTCAAAGAAAAAAAAGATAACATTCACATCGAAGGGAATAATATTCCTACTGGGCGGTCTCTGGAATGGGTTTAACAAACAAGGCCATCCATCAACCAGGGCCATCTATCAAATCAAGGCCATTCTTTGGATAATGACTCATGCTTTTCTGACTATTTTGGTCAAATAATACTGTCTGTTTTGGAGAGCAGTTTCAGTTTGCACAGAGCAAACAACATATAGGAAAGGGGACCGAAGGGGAAAAGGGTCTGAGGGCTTCATAAAAGGACCATCTCAGGTGACACTCATAGTCCTCCAGCCCTGATGAGCCCACTCTTCCCAGCAGGGTGCTCTATGCTCTCTGCTCTCTTCCTCAATAATCTCCCATTTCCACCTTTTCTGAGTCTTTCCTTTTGGTCCCCGGGCATTCAATTCTGTGTTCGTCTTTGGAAAGGACCTGGACGCCTGTGTGTCAGACAGTCCATCCCATGGAAACCTATCATCTCCAGCAACAATCTGACATCCTCTGGGGACGTGAGGTACGAATATGGCACACAGGTATACATGCAGACGAAGCACCATACTGCAGTGGTCTAAATGATAAGCCTCCAGAGGTTTATCTATTTGACTGCTTGGTCCCCAGTTGGTGGAACTGTTTGGGAAGGATTAGGAGGTGTGGCCTTGCTGGAGCAGGTGTGTCAGTGGGAGTGGGCTTTGTAGCTTCAAAAAGCCCACACCATTCCAGTTCTCTTTCTCTCTCTCTGCCTTGTCCCTGTGCGCCAGGATGCGAGCTCTCAGCTACTGCTCCAGTACCAGGTTTGCCTGCCTGGTGCCGTGCTCCTCACCATGATGATCAAGGACTGTAACCCTCTGGAACCAACGTTTTCTTTCATAAGTGGTCTGGTCATGGTGTCTCTTCACAGCAATAGGAAAGTAACTAAAGCACCTACACACAAAAAGAAATAAATACTTTAAAAATTAAAATAAAAAAGATTAGCTGAGCTGGGATGATTTCATTTCAAGAAAACATCATTTTGCAAACTGCTTCTGCACACACATAAATCTCTAGTTTCTACTGCCTGGAGTGTAACTTTTGACTCTCCTGAGTCTTTCCCGTGTGCAGAAATGTCAACTACTCCACACCCTCTGCTGTGTCATATGAATTAGCCAATAGTATAACAGTGTGACCAGAGTAAAAGGCACAGAACCCTCGTGTTAGGGAATAAAACCCCAGCAGAATCGCCACTCAGTGTGCATGCTTGCTAGAACTTGTCATGGCTACATCCCCATCGGCAGAAGGGATGTAGAGATACTGTAGAGATACTTTAGACTGTGTGGCCATTCTTGTGACTCCGATCCCCAGCCTCTTTCTCATATCTGGAAGCCTGTAGGCCAGCTAGCCCAGCCCCCACAGTGAGACCCTACTTCTGTTAAGATAGAAGGTAAGGACTGACGTGCAAGGTTGTCCTCTGACATAGGCACACACACACACACACACACACACAACAAAAAGGCAAATAAGACTGAAACAAAGACTCAAAAACAAAAAGATGAAAGAGAGCGAAGACAGCAAATAGAAAATGGCAACTGTCTTAGGTTTTTATTGCTGTGAAGAGACACCATGACCATGGCAGCTCTCATAAAAGAAAACATTTAATTGGGGCTGCCTCACAGTTTTAGAAGTTTAGTCCATCATCATCATGGTAGACAGCATGGCAACATCCAGGCAGACATGGTGCTGGAGAAGGAGCTGAGGCTTCTACATGTTGATCCATAGGCAACAGAAGGGGCTGTGTGCCACACTGGTCATAGCTTGAGAATATGATATGGGGGGGGGGGACTCCAGCATGCTGAAATTATCTGCAGAATAAACACCTTTTTTGCATACTATCTGAGTCTAGGGTCTTTCTTCAGGAATTCTTGGACCCTAACATTTAGGGGCTTGCCCGGGATCACTGGGTAACCCTTACCCAAGGTAGAGGAGCGTTTGAGGGATCCTTTTCCTCCCTAGCCAATCGATAAGCCTTGGGATACCCTATGTCTGGTCTGGTGTCTTTGTGTTCCGGAAACTGCTCAAGTACACTCTGGAGGATAAAAGGGACTTAGCAGACACGCTCACAGTCCAACAGCTGGGGGAAAGGGAGGACACTTCCGACCCCTAGAGAGGGCCTTGAAGTCCTTATCAAGTTCTGGGAGAATTGGATAATTCTTAACTGTTTTGGCACCTGGTCTTTTTGCCTCTCATGCACGGAGAGCAAGGCCAAGAGACACTACTTAGTTTGGGTTTTGTTTTTCCGGGAACGTCCTCTTGTATGTATCTGTCATTGGTGTCATACTCATCATTGTCTTATTGTGGACTCTTCTTGATTAAATGTTAGTAACAATGGGCCAAACTTCATCTGCTGGCTGTTTGTTTACCTCTTAACTTGGTAAACATAACTAGCCATTAGCTCATTTCAAAGATTTTTCAGAGAAAAGCAGCTAAATTGGGACAGAAAAAACTGATAAACTGGCCCTGCCCTTGGAGCCCTGCTCTTGCAGCTGGGAGTCTCCTTCCTGGATCTAGCTGGCAGCTGGCCAGGGCTGCCTATACAAGCTGCTCCTAGAGGGCCACCAGCAACTTCTCAGTTTCCCTGGGAAGAAAGCTAATGGCTAGTTATGCTTGCAAAGCCTCTGTGGTCATGAGAATTGGATCCAACAAATAGCAAGAAGATCCTCCCTTAAAATTACAGCTGAAAGAAGTAAGGAACGTTTTGTCTATCTGTTTTGAATACATAAATGAATGTATGTCCACTACATGTTTACCTCTGACTGGTCTTAAATGTATGAGTTTACTATATTCTCTCTGTCTTGGTTATAAATGATTAGTTATTGGGCATAATTAAAAACCTGCAACATCTGTAAAGTTATCATAGACTTGCAACTTAGGGTTGGAGCCATTCTGAACAAAGAGTAGCATGAGCCAACTAAAGAAACAGGTCTCCAAAGTTATTTTTAAATTGGGGTAAGATATTACCTAATTTCTGTCTTACCTTAAAAATCAGGTTTATAACAAATAAGATTTAAAACTCTGGTTTATTAATGAGGTATTAGGGCTGTACCTCCATGTGTTTATATACAAGAACTTTTCTTGCTGGTAACTAAACTTTATATCATCAAATTAATGCACTTTGGTATTGATTTTAGAGACACTAAATTGTTTACATTGATAAAATTTGGTTTTGACTTCTAAAAATTATGGTTATGCTTTATGACTTCACTCTTAAAAAAGGGTGCTTTGTTTTGATGGTTATAAAAGATAACTCTGTTCTGTCATAGTTTATTAATGGTGACTAAACTTATGACTAAGAAAAAAATTAAAATACATCTGGGGACGAAAATGAACTACAATAAAACAATGACCTTGGACAGTCTAACAAAGAACTTGGAACAGTTTCTCAACCCTTTAGGGGAGGTCAAAAGACCTTTTTTACAGAATGGCTTAAGATTGCCTGCAAATCAGATATTTATTTTATTAATTTTACCAAGTGAAACCGAGCCATACTGTTTGAGCCAATTAAGAAGACTGGAGTTGGTTACAGTGTATCATATTAGGATGGTAAAGACCCTAACTTGTCCACTAGTTAAAAACCTTTGTTTACACAAAGAACTTGCTGCTTTCTCAGGTCTTAAGTTGACCCCATCCTGACTTCCTACACTTTCTTTAAATTGTTTCTTTTAAAAGTAGCCAATCACAAAAGATTGTGAGGTTGGATCCCAGCCTATATGGAAAAGATACCCTTGCATTAGGATAAAAATCAAGAAAGCTGCCCGCTCTGGTGTGCTTGCTCCCACCTCTGTGAGGAGCACATACTCTTGACCAAGAGTAAAGCTTGCCTTGTTGAGATACTTCAGTTGGAGTGGTGGTTGTTTTCTTGAACTTATTTCTAATAGTATTCACAGGAAATAACTGAAAGCATGGGTCCTCAGAAAGACCTTCATAGTGGTTGTTGCTGATGGCATCCTCCTGTCTGAACCGAATGACTTTCTTACATGGGAGCTTGCTGAAGATGGCTACGCTGGAATTGAAGTTGGAGTTACACCAACCAGGACAGAAATCATTGTTCACCGCCAGAGAATGTTATTGGTGGGAAGGGTTGGTGAGTCAGACAACTGACTGTTATAGACCAGAAGGGGTTTGGCTTCCCTGATGGGAGAGCTTTATAGAGAAAAGGCCTGTGGGCATTTGCCCAAGCAAAGTCAAAGTTACAAAAATGCTTTTGCTATGTGAAAGGCCTGCTGTAGAGCAGGGGCCAACGGCTGTGAGGTTTTTATGGGGAGACCACCAGAGATGACCACTCAGACACTGTTTATAGCCAACTGAAAGTCTCTTCCAGCTGGATGGGACTATGCTCAGGTATTTGAGATCTAAGTGTGGCCCCAAACATTTAAAGCAACGGGATTTTAAAGGAAAAACCTACATCCTTGCATCTTGCTCAACAACTGCAGGGGGAGGTTTGCACAAGCAAGCAGTTTAACAGAAGCTAAGACTAGTTAGCTGGGTCCTAAAACAGAGGTGGGTAATTTTCCAGGGGATTCTCCATCAAGGAGATTAAATTCTAGTTAAGCCAGAAATGGCAATGGAGGAATACAAGATGGAGGAACCTCTGTACTGCACAATCTTGCCCTGTTACATTCCCTACTGGTTCTACCGGAATGAGTCAAATGGTTGACTCTTCCTGTCAGTAGTGGGGCATAGTCGGTCCTAAGAACTAGTAACTTAACTGAGTTTATTCTCTCTTTGACATAGTTGGCCATGAAGTTGAGGATGCATGTCCAACCATTAACCAGATCAAAATAGGAATCCACTAATGTTAACAGTACGGTGGTCAGCTCTGGGGACCTGGTAAACAGAGACTAATGCCAATTACCTAATCTATGTCCTTTTTATTTTTCCTTTTCATTGAGGTTTGATCTGACCATGGCAAAGTTTTTTTTTTCTAATTAGCACTGGCTAGTTGGCATAGCATCAATAAGTTTCTAAGGCCGTGAAAAGTCCTCCCTGTTTCACGTAGAAGGTCTAGTTCCCTTCAGTTCTATAGGACTACTTCTGTGAGGGAGTCAATAGAGTTCTCCAGCCTGGAAATAGAATTTCCCAAATGGCCCGGGTCTGAGTCTGTTTGAGAACTGAGCTCTTTCAAATTCTGGTTCCCCAACAATCAAGGCTTAGATGCCTATGGCAGTTGTATCGGCTATTCCTGCCCCGTTAGGATCAGAACCAGAAATGGGACCTATTTGGCCATTGTTAGCATTGAGTCAAAGCCAAGATGAGCTCTCCGCCTTCTCCATTATAGGCATATACCTGGGGGATAATGTAGCCCCGAATACAGAGTGTGGGGGTGTGACTTTTTAGTGAGTCAGAGGAAGAACATTTAGTCAAACTGTTAGTGCAAGCAAGCTAGGTAATCTGAGGACATCCTTGGCAGGCTGACTCACCATTAGCAGGGCATGCATAAAAATTGTGATCCCTGAAGGCCTTTCCCTAGACAGTCTTCTCCACTACCTGATTTACTGAGCCCTATCCGTCCCCAAACTCATATTGTGTCATGCGTGGAAGAGACATAAGAGAGCAGAGATCTGCATGAAAGAATGTGAATCTTCTCAAGTTTCATGGACTTCCATGTCCACGTTTGGGCCTGATCCAGATTTTGTATTTCAGGTTAGTAAACTCTGGTCATTCTTATCTTTAAAGCGTCCAAGTTCCAAGGTCCAAGAGACAATCCATCTGTCATAGTCCTCAGTGGTCTTTCTTCAAGGGATGGCTACCTTGACAACAGTTGGAGTGGTGAGGATGACTGGGCAGGGTCTCTTCCAGACAGGTTCGAGGGTCCAGGCAGGGTTTGGAGGTGGGAGACAACAGAATTCCCTTCACAATCTGGTCAATGGCATGGCAAGCTTCCTGCAAAGCCTACAAGGACTTGAGCAGGGAGTCATTAGATAATTCTACCTGGGGAATATCTTAAAGTTTGGAAAGGATGGGAGGTTGTCTCCCAAACATAACTTCAAAAGCCCAGGAACCCTAGCCACACCCACCCCATTCTGCCCTGCCCAGGTATAGGCTGTCTAATCCACCAATCAGGTATGTCTTAGGCAGGTTTATACAAACAAAGATGGGTGTATCCTTTGGGCAGTAACCAGATCTTGAGGGCCAGTAATTAGCATTAGATCAGAACACATCATCATCCAGAAGGAGACAGGGAGAGTTAAGAGCTGATGTCTTGTGGAACCAAACTGGGGGTTGGTCCAGAGGCAGGGCTTGGCATTGAGTCACCAGGCATTAAATCTCCATCTCTCAGATGGCCCCTCTCCCCATCAAGAGGGCCCCAACAGACCATGGGGCTGTGAGGAACAGTTTGTGCCCTAAAGTGAACTTGTCATCTTCTTTTACCAGCAGGGCAGTGGCAGCTATGGCCCTTGTACATGCCGCTTTCCAGCTGCAATTGGGTCTCTTGGACAGATGCCACCTGTCTTTTCCAGGGTCCCAGGGTTTGTGTGAGGACCCTCTCCCCCCAAGACAATGCTTCTGGCCTCATTCATACACAAGCAGAATGGCTTAGTAATGTGTGGGAGGGCCAGGCCTGGGGCAGTCACCAGGGCCTTTTTCTTGGCTTTGAAGATCCCTCTGCTCAGTCCCAGTCCATTCCAAAAGCCGCATACCCTTGGTGCTGCCATAGAGGGGTTATGCTATCTCATCGAATCCCATTCTCCATAGCTGGCAGAAGCCAATGCTCCAGGAATTCCTGTACTTGTTCTGCGTGGAAGTAAGGATTTGCAGAATGGCTGAACCATAGTCATGAGGAGGCATCTGCTTTCCTTCCTCTAGGACCTAGGCATGGGACCTAGGGACACAGAGCTGAGCCTTCTTGGCTGGGACTCTGTCTCCCAGGGCTTGGAAGGTTTCTAAAGGATCTTCTCTTCCCTGTCCACATTTCCCCTCAGTGGTGGGAACTGTGAGGAAGCTGGGGCAGAGTGCTCTGTGGATATTTTTGTCTAAATTCTGGCAGATATGTACTCAGATCCCCATTAAACAGTGTGTGGGGGGGCGGGTCCCTGAACCCCCTTTCCTGGCCTATTCTACCAATTTTTTTGCTTGCCTGTTTCCCAAAGGCATTGACCATAGCATGGAAGAGTTTCTTCCCCTGTGACTTCAGCCAAACTGCAGCTGTTCCAACAGTTGGGACCTATCAACCCTTCAAGTCTCTGATTTCTTGAGCTTTCTCCATATATCTGGGGTCAACTGCATGACAAAGGTAATTTTAGTGGCTCACTGGTTTTCAGGGGCATCTGGGTCCACGGGAGTAAACATCTGATCTGTCTCAGCGCTTTCCCGGAAGCCCAGCAGGTGATTCATCAGGTCCCTGAGTAACCTGACCTACCTTGGGTAAATTGGCATATTTTCTGACTGAAGCTTTTTTAATCCTCCCACTAATGTTTGGGGGGGAAAAAGTATCCAACACCTCCTTACCTTAAAACGGTTACGAACAGGCTGATCAGGGCCTGTGGCTTCTCTGCAAATGGAGGGCTCTTGAGTCTTCCAATTATACAAGCCATTGGTACAGAAGGACACGACACATAAACCATGAAGGAGAAAGGAGTTAAACTTCGACTTTTCCTCCAAGTGTGACTGGGGGAATTACATCCCTGCTCCCGGGCGCAACCAGCTGCGTAGAGCAGGCCAGGGAAGAAAGAGGGCTGACGGCTTGAGGACCTTGTTCTTCTCCCAGGGAGCACTCAGCCCTCCCAGCTTCACACAGAAGACTGGATCAGTACTCCAGGACCTCAAACAAGGGCAAAGGGGTTCAACAAGCCAGAAGTGAGTGTTTTGGAGCAGGAAGTGTGTGTGTGTGTTGTGGGGGTGAGGCAGGTCAATTTCCTCTGGCTGGGCTGAGAGAACAGATGAAGGTTTTGGGTTTCTCTGGGCAACCTGGTTTGGCCAAAAGGATTCAGGTCCCCAACGAGAGGGTACAGGTCTTAAGTCATGTGTGCGTGTGTGTGTGTGTGTGTGTGCGTGCGTGCGTGCGTGCATGTGTGTGTGTGTGTGCGCTTCTTGAACCAGAGAAAGCCATTGGTTATTACCAGGAAATTGGTGGTTACTGCCATAGCATTACCACAGCAATAGCAGCAGCCAGCGGCCACTTAGGGCCACTATTACCACTGAAAGCAGGGGTACCACAGTGCAAGAGGGTGGCCCAGGCCAGCTCTTGAGCCTGAGGGGAAATGGTATCCTGCCTAAGGAGCAGCTACAGCCTTGGGATGACTTACCCTCCGATCAACAGCACTGGCAGGAACACACAGTGCCATGCCTTCCCTGATCCCTCTTAGGATTTTGTTGACCCTTCCTTGTGTGACTCAGCGGTAGAGGATGGGTACCTTGGGCTGGAGTGAGGCTGGGATCTTCATGTCACTGATAAGTGACAAAGGTTCCTTCTGCTGCCAGGTTACTAATTCCTGGGGGTTCTGCAGGATGGCCAGGGTTCCTTGTGACTCTTCTCCAGGCTCCAGGACAGAACCAATGCTCAGCAGCACCCGGCCTCTGACTTTTGTTCAGGTTCGAGATGCTTAAATAATTGGATCAGCAGGGAAGGGGTTGTGGGCCTTTTAAGGGACCCATGGTTCATATTAGTCGGTAGTATCAGTGGTGGGGCTGGGAGACGGGAGATGGCTCAGTGGGTAAGTGTTTGCCATGCAAGCATGAGAACCCGAGTTCATATTCCCAGAACCCAAGTAAAGGCTGGACACCTAGTACCTGTAATCCCAGCACTTCTAAAAGGAAACAGGAAGCTGAGACAGGAGAAGCCCCCAACACACGCAGGCCAGCCTGCCTGGTGTAGGCAGGAAACCCACAAAGAGATCCTGTCTCAAACAAGGTTTAACACCTAAGGTCATCCGTCACATTGCACTGTGGCATTCCTGTACCTTCATTCACACATATACGATATCAGCAGTATGATGAGGACCAGGAGAGTGGGATGGGGTGGGGTTCTAGTTAAGCCATACAGGAGGAGCATAAGAGGCAGTGTTTGTTTCTGAAGACCTTTATGGGATACACTAGATAGTCATCCTGCCTATGGGTTATGCTTGGGGAACACAGGCAGCCGGGTTGAATGGCGCAGAATGCCATTTTGGTAGGCATATGTGCAAGTGTTTAGGGGTGGATGAGTCTGATGACCACAATCTTTCAGATATTCCAGAAAGTATGAGTGTGCATGTGTGTCTGTGTGTAGAAGATGGAAGCACTGAGCAAACAGCGTGATAAATTATTACCTCCGTTAAACCCTCGGGGCTTGGCTATGGCTTCCATTGGGGTATCCTCTCAGGCTTTATGTATGGAGTTTAATCCACAGCAGGAAGTAGTTAACACTGAGGCCTCCCTCTGAATATGGTGTTCAGAGGTGGGCCCATGTGGGAAGTGATTAGGGTTAGAAAACAGCAGGGTAGAATCCCACAAATAAATCCCGTGGCTTTATTAGGACACAGATATACATGTGTGTCTTCCATTTTGGGAGCACGTTGTGTGCACCTGTGTGTGCGGCCCAGAAGAGGACCCCAGCTGTCATTCCTCAGGAGCCACCCACCTTGTTTTGAGTCAGGATCTCTCAGGGGACTGGAACTCACTAGGCGAGGCTGGCTGGAACCCCGTGTCTGTTTCCTCAGCACTGGGAGTTCAGGGCCTATGCTTGCAAGGCAGGTAAGTACTTTAGCAAAGGAACTGTTTTACCCGGTCCCCCATGTTGTTTTAGACAGGGTTATCGCTATGCAGCTCAGGCTTGCTTAGAATTTGTGATCTTCCTGCCTGTACCTCCCGAGGGCTGGAATTACAGGAAAATGGGACTGCTTCATGCTTGGCTCACTCGGTGCAACCTGTCTTCAGGCAGAGAGGGCTCTGCCAGCGAGAAGGGTACCACAGCAGCCCCTCCACTTTGGAGCTAAACGAACCCTTCTTTTTGCTAGGATTGCTCACACTTGCCAGCATGCCTGGCAAACTTCTGCTCTTCGTCACTCATTCATGAAGCTGTGTTAAATGCAACAGCTAAGGAACTAACATGGAGCCTACGGTCTCCAAGAACAGCTGCTCCCATCTCAATGTGAAATATTTCCTATTAACTTGTAAAGTCTTACAGTGAAGGACGAGCTTAGCTTTACTGAGACAGGGTTCTACACAGCTGACTTCAGACTTGCTGCCGCAGAGGATGATCTTGAACTGACTCTCCTGCCTCCTTAGCGCTGGGCTTCCCCACACGCCAGACACTCGGCCAAACGAGACACATCCCTAGAGCCATCCTTCTCTTTGTCACCTGAAACATTTCCAAGTTTAAAGCTGAACAGAGGAAGCCATGACAGGTGGTGCTGGCATGGCTGTTGGTGACAGTCCCTTTCCCCGGCTGCCACCCTCCCACAGGCTGGAACAAATGATGACCGTCTCTGCCTTTTATGAGTGTTTTCACTCACCCAGCGCCTCACCCTGTGCCGGGGCACTTACGCCCCAACAGCACCCCTACCTAACCCCCAACGATGGAGCCAGCTGCCGTGCCTGGGAAGGCTGTTCCCACAGACCACAGCACACAGCGACCTTTTCAGGGTTTATTTCGTCTGTTCATTCTCCACCTAGACAAAGACAATCAGAAGACAAACAGTTGCTTTTCCATCATTTCTTTGTTCTGTATGAATAACCAAAAGATTCCTTCTCAACACTTTTTATTTTTATTTTTTATTTTTAATAAGAAGCCATAAATAAATAAAGCTGTAAAGCTCCTGGGTTCAAGTGAGACACTTCCAGTTCAGACGTGCCGGTGGACAGTCCTGTGGCCTCCGCTTCCCGCTCTACGAGGGGGTGTCTGCAGGGCTGTGGGGTGCCTGGGGCTGAGTTGTTAGCTTGCTGCATTTGCATGGCCTCTCTGCCCAGGGAGTGTCCCTGGGTGGGCAGAGTCCTTAGAGCTGGAGGGACGGGGAAGCACCCTGTTCTGAGATGCTGAGTACCAGGAAGCTGTGCCCCAAAGCTGGTGGCCTGAGCCTTAGGCAGGGGTGGAACTCAGCCTGGCACTGGCCTGAGATGGGCAGGGACAAGTTTTCAAATGCAGCAAAGACTGAGAAGAGACCCGTGCTTCTGTGAGTCAGGATGGCGGGACACAGGTTAAAATATATTCCAATATGTCTAGAACAGATTCTGTGTTTGGGTTGTGTACATAGAGAGTTGTGAAGAGGGGTCATATGGAGCTGGGGTACTTCCTGACAGAGGTTGGCAGCAACTAACACAACCTGGGAAAGACCCCATGGATCCCCAAAGATGTCCCACATTCCCCCAGAAGTATATTCACGCCAAACTGGGCATCTAAGCCAATTCCTCTCACAGTGACCTTGACCTCCTAACTCATCTTGTTACCAACCTCCTCAGTGTGGCCACCCACCGTAAAGGTGGCCCTGGACTGGGCTGGACAGTGCCCATCAGAACACACCTTCCCTGTGGACCCCAAGGTCAAGTGCCTGGTACCTGAGTGTAGGTCCCATACCACACACATGTGAGGATCAGGCTCCTGGGCAGCAGCTACACCTGCCAACATCTGGAATATTGCTGTGCTACATCCGGCCTCCACTTTTGTCTGTGGCAACACCACCCCTTCTTAGCCTGAGTGCTGAGTGAGATGGACATGGCCTGCCTCAGGGTCAGCTCACAACCCTTGGCCGCATGCATATGGACTCTGAAAAAAGCCATGATGTCTCTGCCAGAGCCTCCTAGAGAACATAAGGGATATGGCACCAGGTGAGGGCTAGAGGTGCAGCATGGCTTCTAGAAGGGTCACTGGCTGGCCCATGGAACTGCTGGAAATAGGCTGGTCAGACTTTGTGAAGGGTAGGATGACGCCACCGGGAAGGTTGTGCATATGGGCCCCCAAAAGGACACGTGGAGCTGTTTCTCCCGATGTTAGCTGAGAATGGGAAAATCCCCATCCTGGCCATCAGCACCAACTCAGGTTGGTATGGCCCTGTATCCCAGCCAATGGATGCTTTCATGCGTCGGATTATGAATTGCTGGTATGGTGGGAACATTGGCACACGAGCCCTTGTATAAATGTCCCAGTAATGGGGCTGGGGGCAGTGGATCAGAAAACATAGGGATTGGTGGGGAGGGGGGTTAGGGGACTCCTGGTGTCCATCCCTTTCCTGCCTGAGCCTGGTCCCCCAAAGCCAGAATGCATTGTGGGTTCTGCTCATGGCCCAGAGTGCAGTGGCCAGGTGCCAGACAGTCTTCTCTGAAATAGTTGGGGCTGACCCTGACCTTGAAAGCAGCTTTGATGGGCGGGGTGTATGGGGGTATTCCAGGTCTGAGGACACCTCAGAGATACACCTGTGTTCTCAAGGAAAGGGCTCGCCAAGATTCTGGGTTATTAGGGTCCCCAGAGGCCAAGGAGCTTCAATTGCGCTATTAGGAGCTAGTCACGTGTTCCTAGAGGGCTGGTCATGGGGGCCAGTGCGTGCATAGTAGGTGTGGGACTCTCGGCTGAGCAGACACGTCCCCATCGCCAGTCTTTTTTCAAATCTTCGTCAGTTTTAACTGCGACACACGGGGGGGCCAGGAGAGCAGGGAGGCCATCCGCCTCACAGGTCCTACCCTGCCCATCAGGGTCTAGGGCATCCTACTAGCGCTCTTCCCTCTATGCCAAACAGCAAGAAGCACGGGCCCCACTTCTTTCCCCGTGACTCTCGCCCCATCCACTCTCTGCCCCTGCCACCACTACCACTTTTCGATGATATGGCTCATGTAGTCCTCGGTGGGCACGCGGCCGGGCTCCTCCGCGTCCTCCCGCGGCAGCGCCTCCTTGGCGCGGTGCAGGAGGCGCTCTTCACGATTGCGCAGGCGCTGCTCCCTGCGCTCCAGCTGCCGCTTGTACTGGTAACGCTGCTGGAAGAGGTCCTTGGCATAGTCATAGAGCTGCATATCCAGGTCGTTGAGCTCCTCGATGTGGCGGATGGTGTCCTCATCCACCTCCACGCCGCCCGCCCGCGTGCTGTTGTACTGCATGAAGGGTCGGATGAACTTGAGGTTGAACGTCCGCTCAAACAGGTACTGCGTCTTGCGCTGGAACTCTGTGAGGCCGAAGAAGGCCATGCCGCGCAGGTTCTTCTTGGCGCTCTCCAGCAGCAGCTGGGCTCGCTTGCTCTCGGGGATGAAGGACAGGTTGTAGCAGCCCACCAGGCTGAGGTCGGCCAGCATGCGCACCTGCCGGTTGTTGGCCAGGTTGTAGGGGCAGTCCATGAACTCCTGCAGCGTGCAGCCTGACCAGTCTGTACCCTCGTAGCAGGGCGGCAGCTCCTCTGGGGTCGGCGTGCGCCCGTCACACATGTGCAAAGAGGTCTTCCACGTGGCTCCACGCTGCACGTGTCGCCACTCACTCAGGTAGCGGGATACTGGGTCTCGCAGCAGTGTGATGTAGTAGAACTTCCTACAATGAGAACGGGGGAAGAGATCAGCACAGTTAGAGGGAGAAGGGGCAGAGCTGTGCCCGCAATGGTGGCTGTGGCGCCTCAACACAGACGTCCAGCTGCGGCTCAACTTCTGAGCTCTGCCATTCATGTCTGAGCAGAAACCCCTGGGGTCTGAGGGAAGGAGAACCACAGAATGGTAGTATCTGACTTCAGTTCCTTCTTGCCCAGTCCCCAATGCATGGATGAACAACCTGCCTATACTCTGCTGGGAGAAGCAGACTGCCAAACTCTTTCACACCAGTAAGGCCTTAGCCACATTGCAGACGGTAGGTGAGGGAAAAATGACCTTAGCTGTTCCTACTCTGTGCAGCAGAGACCCAGGGCACTCTCTCCTGGGTACGTTCTTTTTTGTTTGTTTGTTTTTTCAAGATAGGCTTTCTCTTGTAGCTCTGGCTGTCCTGGACTAGCTTTGTAGACCAGGCTGGCCTCAAACTCTGCTTCCCGAGCACTGGGATTAAAGGTCTGCACCAGCCACCATGCCTGGCTTCTCTTGGGTACATTCTGATGATTGCTTTGGGGACATCAGGGCACTCTAGACAGATGGGTAAATATGGCGGCCCTTCCCTTCCCAGACAGCCAAGAAAAGTACACCAACAGGTTTTCCTGGCTAAGGCCTTGTTGAATTTCTGCCTTCCCTACCCCCCAACTCTTGTGTGGGGCCCACCAGCAGGTGTTCCGCTGATGCAGCTTAGTGAGGAGGCCCCAGTAGCCACCACCACACATCCTGAAAGGCACAGGAGTGATAGTTCTGACAAGAGCTGTCTGCAGAGGAAGCCCCCTAGGGCAGCTCTTGTGGGCTGGCAGCTTGAAGGGTCCCAGGATGCAGAGCAAGCTGGAGCCAGGGGCTGTACAAGCCATAGTAAGTGAGGACAGATGTTTCTCAGGGGTCAGAGGGTGCTGTACCCTCAAAGGCTGGGACTGAATGAGGCCCATCTGGCCTGTGTGAGGACCTATACACCTTGCTGTCTGGTGGCCTCTGCCCTTGGAAGCATCTTGTGTCCCTGGTGTCAGATGCCCAACAGTCTTGAACAGATGGTAAGTCTAGGATCAGGCCATGGCATATCTCAACGGGGCTGCCTTCCTCCTGGGTGAGCTCTGTGTAGCTGAGAGCCAGCAACCCACAGGTCTGAGTTTCCTCAACCCCAACAATCTGCCACAGCCCATGCTATGGCTCATGTCACCCTGACCCCAGAAGCTAGGAACCCTGAAAGGTCCCACCGTACCCTCCATGGCCCTATAAAAGATCCCACCTTCTATCTGCACAGTCAACTAGCTTACTGTACATAGGTCTCAGGGCCAGGGTTTCCCACAAGTCTAACAGTATGTGATAATATTTATCAAGTTTTCAGAAATAAGAACCCTGGGGTTAGAGAGACGGATAAGCTGTTCTTCCAGAGGACCCAGGTTCAGTCCCCAGAACTTATGCTGGGTGGCTCACAACTGCCAGTAATTCCAACCTCGGGAGATCAGAGGTGCTTTTCTGGTTTTCTCAGTTACCCACACACATACACATAAATAAGAAAATAAATCTTAAGAGAAAACCCTCAGGGACTACATTTAGTGATAGGTGCTTATGTCGAAATCACTTATAATTTGAGGGTACTGAGACAGTATACTTGGATATTCAAGGCAGGGGCTAGAGCTGACGTGTTCTGAGGCTGGAGGCCCCGGGCTGGTTGGCAGTAGCCTGAGGACACCATCCTTTGTGATGGGCTTAGGGCGGCGAGGGTACAGGTCTGCAATGCTGTGAGTTGTACCTCATAGGCACGACACAAGTTCTTATGTACCCCAAACACTTGAGGAAAAAGAAAAGAAAACTGAGGGACAGCAGATAAGAATACTCGCTGAGCATTCTGTGGATAAGAATACTCACTGAGCCGTGGTGGTGTACGCCTTTAATCACAGCACTCAGGGAGGCAGAAGCAGCAGGATCTCTGTGAGTGCAGGGCCAGCCTGGTCTACAAAGTGAGTACAGAATAGCTAAGGCTGCACAGAGAAGCCCTATGTTGAAAAGACAAAACAAAACAACCAAACACTTGCTCTTCTTGCAGAGGCCTCCCTCAGTCCCCAACACCCATGTCTCATCCGTAACTCTAGCTCCAGGCCCTCTGACACCCTCTTTTGGTATTAGTGGGCACACACACACAAATACAATCTTTATCAAAAAAGAAAACGGGCTGGAGAGCTGGCTCAGCAGGTATGAGTGCACACTGTTCTTCCAGAGTGCCTGGACTCAGTTCCCAGCATCCAGGTCAGGTGGAGCCTTCTTGGGACAGCACCTCTGCGGTCAAGGGCTGGGATGGATGTCTCCAGGCCACATCCCACTTCTTATCTCC
Source organism: Pachyuromys duprasi (assembly GCA_028658305.1). Lineage (NCBI taxonomy): Eukaryota > Metazoa > Chordata > Mammalia > Rodentia > Muridae > Pachyuromys > Pachyuromys duprasi. The sequence continues at coordinate 6,822,819 of CM053756.1, forward strand.
TTGGAATTCTGGGAAAGCTGGTCTGTTTCAGCCAGTCTAGGTAATTCTAGGCAGCGGACACTGCCCAGGGCCACAGAGGTGGGGTGGGTAGGTGAGGGTGGTGGAGATGGCAAGGAGACTGCCCCTTTCTTCTCTCACAGCCCTGCCCATACCATGCTGTGTGGAAGCATCACTGCAATGCGTTCAGTGGCCAAGCCAACCAGAGGGGTGGTGAATCTGGGCCAAGGGGCAGGGGAGCTGAGGGTGACTCAGGCTGGACTCTCATTTCACCCTCTCCACCCCCCACGTTGCCCACTTCCTGGTGCCACCCGGGATCTGGTGGGGATTGACAGGGAAAGGGAAGTAGCAAGCTTTAACATTAACACATATGACTAACAAGCATACTTGGGAACTATTAGGGGGCACAGGAATAGGAACAGAGATGGAGGAACCCTGCCTCTATCCGAGACAAGCGCTAAACCCAGCCTACTGACGTCTGCTTGTGTGAACCTGCTTGCTCCTTCCTCTTTTCTGGAAGAGGTATATGCTCTTCTCCCTTGAGCGGTGACCACCACCCATTTGCTGAGACAGCAAATTCTTCCAACTAGAAATCTGCAGTTCTCAGCTTCTGTAACTCCTTAGCTCCGGGGGTGGGGTGGGGACTGCCTCCAGGAGAATCCCCTAGGATCACCCTCAAATGGTCTAGATAAGATTATGACAACGCCCTTGCGTCTCTGTTTAAGCTATGAAATACTTCTAATCGAGGCTGGGTCTCTTTAAGCAACAGCTAGCAGCTACAAGGATGTGCTAATGAGAGCTTCTGCCCTTTATCTCCAAGGACAGAATTTCTCACTGGGGAAGGGTGAGAGCCCTTAACAGGATCTGGGGTCAGATCTACCCTGTGAAGGCTATGCTCCAGCCTCCACGGAGATACTTGATGACCAACACGAAATGGCAGCACCCGGCCTTTGTGACGGCAGCCATGCTGACTGCATTCCACAGAGGGATTGCCCAGGGCCCAAGACCTAACTAGCATTTCCTGAGCTCTCTAGCCTGACGGGTGGGAACAAGGAAGTGGAGGCACCAGCGCTGGTGGGAAGGGTCGTTCCCAGGGCTGCGGGCAGAACTCCCGAAAAGGACAGCGCTGAAGACCAGAGGCTGAGCCAAGGCCAGACCACAGGGCGCCTTCCTAGTTTGTAGAAACAACCAGGAGGGCCTGGCAGGTGGCTCAGTCAGCAAAGCCCTTGCTGAGCAATCACAAGGATTTAATCTGGGTCTCCCAGCATACACCTATATAATCCCAGAACCGGGGTTATATTATAGGGAATGGGAGGGAGACGGATGGACGGCTTGTGGGACAGCCAGTCTAGCTGACATGATAGTGAGAGGCCCCATCTCAAAAGGAGCTGGGTGTGACAGAGGAAGACATTCTGGTGTCAAGCTCTGGTCTCCATAGGTACCCACACAGGCGAGAACGCTTGCACACCTGCGCACGTTATGGGGTGAGGGCTGGAGAGGGATCAAGAAGAGGCAAGAGAGCACAGACTCCTCAGGAATAGCCTGGGGATAAGACTCACAAATAAAGCCGACCTCAGGGGCCTCTCCCCTTGGATGATAATCCGGTCCTGCAGCCTGCAGCTCCCTACCAGCTCTGGCATATCTAGACCTCTCACCTAAGATTTTTTAAAGACCGGGTCTCACTTACTGTGTAGGTTGGCTGGCCTGGAACTCCTTTGTTCACCAAGCTGGCCTCCAACTCACAGAGACCTGCCATGGCCACCAAATACGGGGGTTAATGGTGCTCAGCATCAGACCTGGCTCACTCAGTCTCTAATTGTGGCTGGCTTAATCTTTTAACCTTTTTTTCCCCCTTGTGGACACGATTTGTCGGTTCCCCCTATCATGTACCATCAGGGCAAGGAAGGCATTGTCTTCGGACTCTGTTAAGTTAAACTCACAAGGAGGGGACGGTGGCTTAGTGGGTCAAGACATTTGCTGCCTGATGGCCGGAGCTGGAACCCTAGGCCTCCACCTTTACATCTCTTGCTGGCCTCTCGAAAGCCAACCCTCCCTGGGTCATAGAACTCAGAGCCTGAAAAAAGGCAGGAATTTTTTTTT
>CM053756.1:6825015-6893379 GCA_028658305.1 Pachyuromys duprasi
GCGGCAAAGTCTCCAAGCCAGCTGCCTAGTAACAGCGGTGATGGTACCGTGTCTCACTGATCACAAGGACAGGATTTCACCAGGTCACCAAGTGGTGGGGGCTCCGAGCATCCTCTCCAATTCTAACCATGTACGACCCTCTAGTCTCTTCAGGGGAAAAACACCCTTGAGCTAGCTCACCAGTGAAGAGGACCTGGGTTTGGCTCCCAGCACCCACACGGTGGCTCAGAACTACCCATCACTCCATTTCCGGAGGATCTGACTCCCTCTTCCGAACTCTGGCGGCTCCTGCCTGCATGCCATGCACGTGAGCTCACAGAGGCACATACATACATACGAACAAGCGACGCTTCAAAAAGTCTGACCCCAGTGTAGAAGGCTCAAGAAGGACAATGTGGGGAAGGCCCAGATACTCGAACACTTGAGCATGAGGACCCCTCCCCCCAGCCTGCTGTGACTCCTGCAGGACAGCGACTCTTCGTAAGAGGAGAGCAGACCTTGCCCTAGGTCCTTGACAGGAAGAGAACACTGTGCAGCCTGCCAAAGCCGGGGAGCCCCGGACACAAAGCTCCTTGGCTGGCGTCCTGAGCGCTGCCTGCCACCAGCTCCCCAACGCCAGCTGCTCCCCACCCCACAGCGGCCTGTGCCTCTGCTCTGGGCTCCTACTGGGACTTTAGAAAAATGAAGTGTGCCTTTGGCTTCCAGTCCCACTGTGGGACAGAAGCCACGACGGGCTGGCTACCTTCTCCTTTCTCTAGCAGGAGAATGGGGCTTAAGGGCAAGGCTCCTTGAGATCACAAGGCTGTGTTACCACCCTCCCCGAGGGCACAGCCGCAGCCCAGGAGGCAAAGGATCAAGCAGATGACCCGGAGGAGACAACTTTACCGAGCAGGTGCCCAGGGGCCTGCCTCTCACCTCCTTGCTCCTGACCTTGTATGTGGGGCTCCCAACCTTCTCAGTGACTACAGGGCACCCAGCCCATCAAATTTGAGCGGCAGGGGAGGGGAGTGTGTGTTTTTCTCTCCAAATGCAGCACAGAAAGTACTGGTCTAAGGCCACCCTTCTGCTAATACCCAAAGAAAAGCAGTGGTTATTTCTGTTGAGTCTGATTCCAAAAATACCCAGGTGCAGGTCCAGGCCTCATGACATGGGGGTCAGGTGCTGTGCAGGCACAGAAGCAGGCAGACCCTGCTCACAGCCTTCCTATTTGCTCCTTCCTTTGAGCTCCCTCTGCCCTCAGGACCCCCAGAGCAGGTCGGGTCGTGTCCACGGCAAACATCTCTTGTGGAATCCTGTCTTGGGTCGGGGTGAGGGTAGCTGAGTCCTGGATGGCCCTCGTCAGTGACCTATGCAACCTGCTGATGCAGCTAGCTGCAGAAATGGGAAATAAATACCCCAGAGAGGCTGCCCAGCATCAATCACCCGGGCACTTGCAGAGCCTAGCCTAGGCTGACATCTTATAGACAGCGCAAAAGGCCAAGCAGACATAGCCGCTCTGTTTGTACGGACCCTCAAGATAACAGCGTTGGCGACTAAGTCTGGCCGGCAGGATATCCTGGCGACACTCCTGTTTGCCCTCTTTTCCTCCTGCTGGCTGGAGCGGAGATGTGACTGCTGAGTGTCTGCAGTCACCTTGGACCCTAAGCAGACACCCCACTTTCTGTCCAGTAAAGGCAAGAAGAAGAACATGACCCTCTGAACCTTGTCCATCTACCCAGGGCCGACACATGGAGGGCATTATGCAATGTGAGGATAGGCTCCTAGGTTCAGGGCTATAGGGCCCTGGGGTATCAGAGTTTCAGCAATGACCACTTTTACTTATTAAACTTATTAAACTTTACGTATTAAACTTATTACTTTAGTGAACCTGAAGGCCAGGTAAATGAGTGTGTGTATGCCTGGACAACTTGCTGACAGCTGTCCAAACCATAGCCCGGGTGGCAGTGCTTGTAACTCAGCCCTGAGCAAACACCTCAAACACCCCCCCCCCCCCGCCTCTGCCACCCCCACCACTGGTCATTTCTGCTAAGGTACGTTAGTTATAAGCCAGAGAGGGCAACGTGAGGGAAACTGAGCCAGCCCTGCAGGAAAATACAGCATCCCAGGGGCGTGACTTTAGACAGAAATTGGCACTGTCCTAGGGGCCCAAGCACACACCCTGGACAGCTCTGCCATGCTGTGAGCTCTTGGACAGTTAGTTCCCCAACCCCCATCATGAACACCCCCATCTCACCCTAGAGTCCAAGGGTAGAGAACTGAGGACCGGAATCCTACCAGCTTCTTGTTAGAGAAATGAGATGCTGGACACTTGGGGTGACAGTGGGTGTGGGTATTGACCTCCCCCCGCCACGTGTCCTTGTGTCCCCGGAAAGGCAGATGCAGGAAAACGCTGCCATGAGGGAACCCCACTCACTGACACTGCCCGCCCCTTCCCAACTCTGCTCTAAGGTCCAGTGGCCAGGTAGGAGGCCACAAATCCAGGGAGAAGTCCGAGCCACCCCAGGGCACAGCGCCCACTGCTCAGCAAGGCATGCGGGCATATGAGCACTAAGGCCCCGGCCCAACAGACTGTTGTGTTGGTGTGTGTCTCTGACACACGAGGAGCCTCCTGCTGCTTTTTTCTTTTTTGGAATTCGGGGTCTCATGGAGCCCTGGATGGTGTCAATTTCACTATTCAGCTTCGAAGGACCTTGAACTTCTGGTCTTCTCCCTCCCACCCCGAGTGCTGGGACGGCAGGCAGATGCCACCACACTTGTGCACAGCTGGGGGCTGAACCAGGACTCCGCATGCCAGGTGGGCACTCTAGCATCCTAGTCACATCCCAGCGTCGCTTAACTCCCCTTCTGGGTCACTTGCGCAGCTGTGCATGTTGACGGGGCGCAGGCTGTCAGGCTGACACCTGGGACCCGCTCATAGCATGGGGAACTGCAGGCCTGCCTCCGACACCCTGCCTAACAGCTCAGGCCTGGGCAGGAGGGCCTCTGCCTCTCCGCCGGGCAGTTCCTACATCGGCGGAAGCTCGCAGACACGTCCAGGTACGGTATGGACCCTGGTGGGTTTCTGTGCAGCTATACCGCTGGAAGATTTGCTCTAAGCTCAGAAGCAGGAGAGGCCCCCAGAGGGGGTGGCCACTGGCCGGGGTCTCTACAATACAGCGGTGGCCTATGTTCCACACAGAACTGTGCAAGGGCTGCCAGTGGGGTACCCCGAGCTTCACGCCTGGCTGGGGCGCAGTCCTGCCATCTGTGCCAAGGAGACAGCCCTCTTGATAAAGCCTTGGGGATCCCTCGCCTGCTCCCTGGACTCTGAGGCAATTTCTATTGCAGAAGCAGCTCTCTTACTGCACCTCCTAAGGCTTCGGGAAACGGTGAAATCAGACATGCTGGCAAGAACCCCACTTCTGGGCTGAACACAGGCAGGGCAGGGAGGCTCCTTGCCTACAGAAAAACCGGCCCGGTCAAGCTGGGAATGGGCTGGGATCTGCCCCAGCTCCGCCCCCAAGTCGGCCCTGCAGCCTAATTCCAAGCACTGTCTCTCTCTGCCAGGTCTATGGCCATCCTTCCTGCTCAGCCCTGGCCACAGAGCCAAGAGGCAGCCTGCCTGGCTTGGGCCTCCCTCTAGACTTCTGCGGCTGGGCCTGCAGCTCAGTGGTCTGAAGGTTCAGGGGTCCGTGGCTCAGGCATGCTTTGGGGCCCATGCCCACGGCCACTCTCCTTTCATCTCCTGGGCCTCCCCTTGCGCCCTTCCCATCTGTCCCGCGCCACACTTGGCTCCAGGTCACCACCATCTACCTTGTACAGCACAGGTGCTCCCCAGCCTGGGCACCGCGCTCCCCCTTCTTTACAGTCAGTGCCTACATTCCTTCCCTTAACTCTGATTCCTGAGAGGCTATCACTGTTCTGGGCTACAGCCAGGACGTGAATGGATGCTCTGGCCATTGGTGGTCTGGTTGAGCGGGCTTCTGCCCTGCTCTGAGCCTCGGATCATTCACACCAGCAAAGCCATCTCCAGTCTCCAGCGGCACAAGCATCCCCCCAAACATGTACCGACAGAGTTGCTCCAGCTAACCCGCTCACTGGTGTCAGGGCCCAGGGTCACTCTCCTGAGGACATGGACTCAGAAAGCTGAGCATGTGCACCTGACCTTGGTTCCTGATGTTTTCACAGTTGGATGTGAGGTGGCCGGCACTGCATGGTTTCAACGCAGCATGGGGGTAGGTAGTGTCCCAAAGGTCCTACCTGGGTAGTGCAGACTGCTGAGGCCAGGGCCAGTGCAGTTCCTTCCCAGAAAACTAGTTTTCTATGATTCTCTCTTTTGGATGTGTATGCATGAGTGTGGCCATGCACACATGATACGTGTGAGGTCTGAGGACAACATCAGGTGTAGATTCTTGCCTTCGGTTCTGTTTGAGACAGGATTTCTTACCATTCTCTGGTACGTATGTCAGGACCAAGACAGACCTGAGGAGACATCTCCAGCTGCCCTTTGTGGGCTGCAGAACCAGGGGGACTCAACAGCATGCCTGGTACAGACACAGGACATAAGGGCCCGCCTTCCCTTGTACCAGCACCCTCCTAGGGCTTCCCCTCAGCTGGCACCACAGCCAAGCTGCTTACCAGGTAGATCCCAGGGAGGCTGCCGCCCCAGGACTGCCTGTCCTGTGCTGGTCTCCCTCCTGACAAGAGGCCAGACCCCGGCTATTGGAGGTTGTCAGAAGAAGAGACTGTCCAGGCAGAGCCCTCGAGTGTGTGTGGAGGGTGTGGAGGAGTGTCAGCAGGCCTGAAGAGAGCGGCTGCCCCGCTGAGGGACCGTGTGACTGGACACTGCAGGTGTGCAAGATAGCAGAGGCCATCTACAACTCCCTGCCCCACCACAACAGGCATGATGATCCATAAGACCGACTGGGTGGCATGTGGAATGGCCAAGGCGAGCCTCTGGTGGTGGTGAGGCATTATCTAGACTGGGTTAAATGAGGCAAGACAATTCACCCCACGTGGAGGCAGAAGCACCTCAGGGGCTGGAGTGCCAGAGCGAAGAGGAGAGCGTGAGATGAACACTAGTACGCACCTCTGAGGCGAGTGACCAACTGCCACGTTCCTGTCACTATGCCCCCCTTGCCGGACTACACCAGGAAGGAAAGCTCCCTTCATCCTGAAGCTGCTTCTGCCAGGTATTTCATTGCAGCAACGAGGAAAAGTGGCTAATAAGGGGCTGGAGAGATGGCTCAGTGGTTAAGAGCACTGGCTGCTCTCCCAGAAGACCTGGGTTCGATTCCCAGCACCCACATGGCAGCTCATAACGGTCTGTTAACTCCAGTTCCAGGGAATCTGACAGCCTCACGCAGACATACAGGCAAAACACCAATGAACACAAAATAAAAGAGAAGAAAGTAGCTAACAAATCCTGTCCATGGCAGCACCCCCCCCCCCCGGGCCTGATGGACGGACTTTATCTGTAGGGTGGGTGCATGGTGTGTGTGTCGGGGGGATGCTCATTCCTGCCCTAGCATTTAAGACTGTTGACCTCCATTGCCCCGGCTGCAGAAATGGGCAGCAGAGCAAAGGCCCCAGGGCTAGACTGACAGAAAGGACCTCACGTGGGTAATTGTCCTCCTACATGGCTTGGAAGAGGGGGATGGGGACACAGTCGCTCAGTCCGCAGGTCTCAGTACAACAGGCTGGCAGAAAATAGTTACTTCCAGGTCCAACTTCAAAAGCATGAGGACCTGAGTTCATTCCCTAGAACCCACAGAATGAGCTGGGAATGGAGCACATCTGTAATCTCTGTGCCAGCGAGATGGGAGACGGGCGGAGACAGGCCAGCCCGCGAAGACGCATGCTGGCCAGCTAGCCTAGTCCTGAGGCCTCGGCAGGTCTTGGGGAGTACTGTCCTCTCCTCTCAGCTCTGGTTTGCCAATGCCTTTCCCAGTTCATAGGATCCATGGAGTATCTCTTGTGTGCAGGGCAAGATAGGGCCTTGTCGGGAGCAAAATGAAGTTTCTCATTCTTGTTTTAAAACACCAAACTACTAAAAAAAAAAAAAAGGTGAGAGAGTGCAGGGCTGCTCGGTTGGCTGCAGGAAACCCTGATGGTCCCCATCCTGCTGGCGGCTCCCAGTGTCTCAGTGGGAGTGTGAAAATCTCTGCTCACTTTCTAAATGAGGCTGGCTGCTTTGCCGAGAAGCCTTACTGCCAAAGAGCCATACCCACGGAGAAACCCAGCTATTGCGTAGGCATCCGCGCGGCGGCACGGAGGTCCCCAAAAGCCTTTTCTCCCCAGGATAGGACCAGGAGTCATGGTCCCGCCCTGCAGTTAAGGGCGAGCTATTTCCAAGTTCCTAGCCATGCAGATCCCATGAGGCCCAGACAAAGCCCAGGAGAGCTCAGGGCCACCTCCTGGCCCAGTCTGTGTGCTGACTGGGCATGCCAAGGCACAAGTGAGGCCCCTTCCGCATGACTCACTTCCTACTTACCCGCTGAACAACCCCCAAGCCTTCACCAGGGAGATCCACAGCAAGCTCTGCATGGAGGACTGGGCTAGGGCTGAGATACAAGGCCCATGAATGGTTTTTACCTGGCTGGCATCAGTACAGTTGGTAGTTGCTCAGGGGAGGTGGGGGGTGGGATCCCTCTCAGGGAAGGGCTGTAGGAAGAGGCCCTATCAATGCTTTCAAGCAGGACAGCCCCTAAAGCCAGATCTATAAGCTATCCGCTCTCTTGAGGGAAGAGGGGGTGAGCGGCTGGGTTTGGGGCCTCTCGCTCACTGTGTCCCGCCAGCCTCGCTACAGGCTTTTTTTGACGACAACCTAAGCAGCGCTCTGCTCGGACCCTCCCACATCCAGTTGGGGCCCATCTTGGCATTTGTCTGAGGCATTCAGGCAGGACTCCAGTGAGTGGGCCTCTCTAGTGAGGAGAGGCTGCCTGGGGCCTCATGCCAGGAGAGAGGGGAGAAGGGCTGGCTTGCTGTAACTCATTCATAGTTCACGCCCACCTGCCTGGCACTTTCTGGCTTTTGATGCTGGGCAGGCAAGATGCCACTTGTGCGTGCATGCATGCACTCATGCTCTGAGGTCAAGGGAAGGTGGCAGGACACTGTTCCTCTGCTGGGTGTGTGCAGGAAGGAGGTGGCACAGACCTGCTCACTCAGAGCTGGGTGCTGGAGGTGGCTGGGGGGAGGGTAGGAAGGGCAACTTGCTCTTTCGGCTTCGCCGCCTCTGTGCGGGTGGGCGCTCAGAATTCACTGTTCTTCCTCAGTCCTCATCGCCTGAAACTGGCTTCTACCCTCCTTCCCCCGTGAATACCAGGCCAACGAGGGGACATAGAGGCCGGTGGTGCTGGGCTCTGCCCGTGTGCACCGTGTATGTGCCTGGCTGGGCAGAGGCACCCACCCATAGCCCGTCTCCACCCGCTTCTGCCACTACCCAGGCAGCACCCAACTCTGGTTATCTGTGCCAGGCTCGTGTGCTACACACACCCATAACCACCCAAAGCACCATACAGAACACCACAGCTTGACAGAAACCATCCCTCCGAGGACTGGGCCAACAAGCCAGAGTCAGTGACAATCACCGTACCTATAGTCTACATGGCTGGTGTGAGGCTCAGGCCTGAAGCTGGGGCCTTCGTCTATGCTCTGCATAGATTTTTTTTTCTTTGCTTTCCCTGTATTTTTCCTTTTTTTTTTTTTTTTTAAATAACCAAAGAAACACAAAAATGTGTACTGTCTAAAGTGACTCCAGAAAATTGTCCTCTGATGCATACACAACACCACCAAATACATACTGTGAATTAAATGTGCCAAGCAGGGTGTTCTGGGACACCCTCCAGGCCCAGCTTGAACTCTAAAGATGGTGGCCGGCTCCTTCCCACAGTCCTAAGCAACATCTACCAGCTGTTCTCGTACCGGTGGCCACCATAAGCAGCGCTCCTCAGAAGGATGCTGACACTCACCACACCTCTGCCCACCCCTTGCTCGACTTCTTTTTCCCAAAGAAATCAGAGCCTCGACAACCATTCTAGCCAGAACTGCTCTGGGACCAAATCAGCTGCAATGTCCCAATTTCTATCAGCCCGTGGCTCTGCTGACTCAGCTTCGTTCACGGGGAAGGCGTTGGCCACCTTTGGTTGATACAGTGGGAAAGCTGTCACCTGGAACGACCCCAGGTCCTGGGGACTACTGGTCTTTTTAGAGTCAGGGATCCCTTCCTGCCCTATCTGGCCACTTCAGCTCCCCAGCAAGTGCCCTTCTGTCTGGCACCTCCAAAGAAGCAGGGGGGCTGCCAGGTACTTGCTGGCCCTGCTCCTGGTCACTTTTAGAACTCCCCATGGACTGGTAAACTCAGGCTCCCAAGGGCATCTGACCTCACAGGACACACAAGATCTATTCCTGATGGTCTTCACAAGGAACCCGGAGGGAACTGGGCGTGCCACAGCCTGCATCCGGGCACACGTCTCCCACCTGCCAAGGGCTCTGCCACTGATGAGCTGTGTGGTTGACACAAGGTCCCCACCGAACAGCCCTGACACGTTTCTTCCTGAAATACAGGCAGTACATCTCCCAAGGTCTGGAGCATGGCACCCAGCAGCTGAAACATACTTCCCTGTTCTCACCAATCACCAACTGAGGCAGAGGTACCAGAACATTCGGGAGAACGAGAAGCCACTTGTCAAATATTTTGTACAAGATGCCCAGAGAGCCCTCCCGTTTCAAAAATAAAACCGGAACGGGGCTGCGCAGATGGCTCAGTAAAGTTCCTTTCTCGCAAGCATGAGAGTGTGAGTTCAATTCCTCAGAACCACGTTAAAAAAGGCCAGGCATAGGACTGGGAGAGGGCTGCAAGGCTCAGGACCATGCCTGACACCCCAGCACCCAAGCAAAAGGCCAGGCAGGCTGTAGCTGCCGAGGAGAGGCGGGAGAGCTCACTGGTCAGCCAACTTAGGCTAAACTGTGGCTATCCGGTTGGGCAGGAAAGTGAAGAGCAATAATAAGAGACAGCAAAGTCCTGCTCTGGCCTCTACATGTGCATGCGCTCCTATATACTTGCAGGAATGTGCAGGCACACACACACACACACACACAGCGCATAGTGGAACATATTTATAATCTCAGCATTGGAGATATAGAGACATGAGTCCCTAGGGAGCTCTGGCCAGCTGGCCTAGCATACCTGACAAGTTCCAGGCAAGTCAGAGACCCTGTCTCACAAATCAAGGTGGATGGTACCTGAGGAATGACCTCTGAGGCTGTCTTCTGACCCCCAAATGCACACATGCAACCACATATATATGCACACCATTCCCGTTACTCTCTCCCCACCCACACACACCAAAGTGCGTGTAAATATGGCTACTGGTTCTGGATGTGGTGATGAAAATCTGTACTCGTAGCACTGGGAGGCTGAAGCAGTCTGAGTATATATAGTAATATGAGGCCAGCCTGGGCTATAGAGAGAACAATCTATTTCAGGATAAAGTTTCCTAAACACCTTACGGCATATGCCAAGGAATAGTTGTGGCTTACTTCTACCTGCCACAAACACACACATACACATCCAGGTGCGCGCACACACACACACATACACACACACACACAGGTAAGTGCACACATATCCGCAAGTTCACGCGTGTATTTAGAAACTGAGTGGGTTTTCACACAGAAAGACAAGAAAGACCAAGCACCGACAGCTAGGGGAGAGTGCTTTGTTATTTTGGCTGTTTGAAGACCTGATCTTGCGCGTGCACCTGTGCAAATGTGGCTCAGCTCCTCTTCTCCTCTCCGTCGTTCTAGGACCTGAGCCCATGGGATGGTGCCAACCACACTGAGGCTCTGACTTTCTCACCTCAAGGAACCTAACCTGAACCCCCGCCCCCAGACACGCGCAGCAGCTCGTTTCCATGGTGACTCTAAGTCAATGGCCTGACAATCAAGATTAAGTACCATACCAGGTGTGCAGGATGAGGTGCGCAAAAAAGACTCCCCCCCCCCCCCACCGTGTTTGGCGCTGCACTCAGTGGGCCCCGGGGACTATTTGCTAAAACAAAATGCCTCTTCAGCTTTAAGGCCCCAGGAAAGGATGGGTGCAGAATCCCCACCATGTGAGACTCCGTGAAACACAGGTCAATCATGGCCGCACTCCCACATTAACTCCCCGATGATGTACAGCGACACAGGATCCGGGGCACCTCGGTCCATGGGTTCCCTCCCGTGTGCACGGACAACTTTGCTCTCAGCAGTCTTTGCCTTGGGTCCTAGCAGCTAAGCTGTGTGTATGCTCGCAGACACTGTGCGTCCTGGAGGCTAGAGGTGGAAGTCGGGCGGGCAGTGGCCCTCTTAGCCATGTCCTCCTTGCACTGGCCTGGCCTCCTGGGCACCACTGAGCTCAGGAGTGCGTCAGCCAGGGCACAGTTCAACACCCTCAGGAAGGCTCTGGCTGTGACATGGGGCCCTGGGGCCTCCAGGGGCCAGTGCCCTGCCTGGAGGAGGGTTGTATGCCCTGCCTGGAGGGTGTTTGTTTATGTGTGTGAATATGTGTGTGTGTGTGTGTTTGTCAGAGGGCAGCAGCGTGCAGAAATCAGCTCTCTCCTTCCACGATGTGGGTTGGACTTAGATCATCTCTGGCCAGTACCTTTACCCAGAGAGCCTTCTCACTAGCTTGGGGCAGGGTGTTTAAGGGCACGCACATGGGCCAGGCTGGGCCTCTCGCCTTCTGCTGTCTTCCTTCCGTCTCTTTGGGAGGTTTCTTTGACAGGGCCGGCCTTGCAGTTTGGCTGCACGCCCACAGGTACCTCTGTCTGCGGACATACTTAACTGTCCTTTAAGGTGTTCTCAGTTTTCCTCCCCAGCCCAACCTGGGCGGTACCGCAAAGTGCTGCCCAAGGAGCCCCCAAGCGCGCGCTTCCCATGGGTGTGGAAGGCAATGCAGCCCAGGAGGCCTTAATGTATTTTGAGAAGGCAGGCTTGCCCTAGGCTAGGCAGTCCGCACAGGGAAAGGGTTAACCGGGAGCAGCTAGAACTGGGAAGTGGGAGGGCAGAGCAAACACAATAGCGACTTAGCCCAGCTAGTGCCCCAGGCCCTCCTACCGCACTAAGACAGGCCAAGAGGATCTAGGGGATCATGCAGGCCTGGACAGGCTCAGGCTCGGATGGCTCTGGGCCCCCTCAGCTCTGACCTGCTCTGGCTGGGAGCAGCTAGGCTCCTGCAATGGCAGGGGTGCTCCAAGCCTCTGGCCCATCTGTCCTTCAGACATTTCTTCAGGGACAGGCATGTCCACACACACCCAGGGAAGAAACACCAGGGTTTGATGCTCACCCAGAAAAAAAAAAAGAGCCTTTTCTTCCAGCAGCTGTGGGACCACACTTACTGGGAGTAGCCGTTAGAGTTCACTTTGACCAGGCATTTGTGCAGGATGATGGGGTCCTCAGTGCCTTGGGGAAGCTAAGGCACAGGGCTGCGTCGTTATGCAGTAGCAGCAAAGGGCACTTGACCATGGGGTCAGGTACGGGGGGGGGGAGGGAAGGGGGGAGGACAATCAAAGAGGCGGGGGGGGGGGCTGGACCCCAGGCGTGGGATGCAGAGGGCTGAAGGCACAGGGCCCCTGGCACGGGGGAGCTGACTGGAAGGACGATGGAGGGGCAAATGCAGTGGTGTCAGCTGACAAGCTCCCAGTGGAACCCAAGCCTTGACTCACCTCGAAGCCTGAGACAGGAGCTGAGAGCGAGGGCTGGGAGCCGTGGCCTGGCCCTTCATCTGTCCTTGTTACTGCTGCTCCTCCTGTAATGGGGACATGGGCACCAGCCCTAGAGGGTGCCACCATGCTTCCTGGTGGGGATGTGCCAACAGACAGGAGCTGGGTGTCAGAGGTGGGGACCCCATAATGTGAGAGACTCGTGGGGTCTAGAGGCGGGGAGGATCCGGTCACGGAGCAGGGGCATCTAAACGTCCACCCCATTAAGCAGGACCACAGAGCTAGAGCTCAGGACCCCAGCGCCATGCTGTGGCCACGGGCTCCACCCTGTTTGCCACTGGCCCTGTCTCCTTATGCTTCAGGGTGTGTGTGTGAACCTGTCCCTGCTGTCCCCACAAGATCTGTCACAAGTGCAAGGGGTATGCCCATGGGAACACACAGACCCTTCTACACCCTGGATTGGGTGCAGGTGGCACTGAGGTCACATACCCCCCCTTTTCGGGAAGGCCACCTCAACCTTGGCCCTGAGGGGCTCTGGAAGGCGGGTCCCAGCTCTGTCACCGAACCTCACGTTGGTTTTTCCTTTTTAATTAAACCTATGTTATCACTATGGTGTGCATTTGTGTATGGATGTTTCCCTCTTCCCTCCTCTCTCTCTTTTAAGAAGCACCATTCAGGTCACCCAGGGGCACAGGCGGAGTCCTTGGTTCTCCTGGAGCCCCTTGCCTACGTAGAGCCTCCACAGGAGGGCCATCCCAATGTTACACCACAGCTACATACCCTACCATGCTACTGTGAAGCCAGCACAGGCCACACAAGCCGGTGGCCCACCCCACACCTGTCAGGGAGTGCCGCTCTTAGCCCTGAGGGCCCTGAGCACACCGCATACCGGGCTGTTGGGCTGTTTTTCTCTCCCGCTTTGTTTCTCCACCAGTCTGGCCCCATGGGGCCTGGGCAAGATGAGGCCTCTGCTAAGCTTCGGAGGTGAGGCTTGGCATGAAGCCCACTGGCCCACAATCCCAAAGCCACTCCCTAAAACCGAGAGCAAATCACTGGCAGTGACTGTCTTCAGCAAGCGCTGGGTTGGGGTAGGGAAGCCCTTGGTGGTCAGAGCAGTGGAGAAGGATCTGGAGAAGAGGGGGGTGGGGGGAAGGAAGAGTCTCTAGCTGCTGCACCTTGGGGGTCAAGGGTCAACCCTCCCCCTAAGGTCACAGCCTCTGGGTGGGTCTGAGCACAGGAGAAGGCAGGCAGCAGGTAGGTGTCAAGTTTCCTTCCCTAACACCCCCCCCAACTTTTTTTTTTTAACTGCCCTGGCTTGAGGCTCTAAAGGAAGCAAGAACTGACTAGTCAACAGACAAGAGAAGATGTGCAGACAGACTGACGGATGGGGACACACACACAGTCTTCTCACAAAGAGGAGCAAAACAACAATCACAACCTGTGTAGAGGCTTAGAGAGCCCACTGTGGCCACCCCCACCCCCCTAGGGTCCTCCAGCAGGTAGCGGTTCCCACACACGGGAGTGGCTGCCCTTGGTTGTGCAAATGGCTCGGCACTGACTCCCACGGCCTGGAACCTGGCTGTTGGCTGGGTGTCCGGGTCAATGGCCCAGGACTGTGGCAGTCCTTCTCCACACAGCACAGGGCTCCAGGATAGAACCAGGCCTCTGGGGCTTTGGTGAGGACAAACAAGTCATGAGGGTGGGCTCAGGTCACTAGTATGGGAAGTTAAGCCCTCTGTATGGCTGAGTACTGGCTTCTGGGACTGAGCAACCAGCTAGGGAGAGGACGGCTGCTGGGAAAGGGCTCAGGGCCACCAGGAACAAAACAAAGGCGCCCACTTGCCCTTTCTAGTCAACAGTATCCTAGAAATAGAGATCCCAGAAATAGGCAAGAAAAGGGAATAAGAGCCATTCAAACAGGAAGAGGCAAAGTTCTGTTTGTAGAGGAACAATTTTATATGCGTAAGACCCCAAACAGCGGGGGGGGGGGGGGGGAGAAGACTACACCTAATTAACTTGACAATGTTGTAGGATATAAATTTAAAAATCAGCTGTACATACTAGCAATAAACAATCTGACAGGGAAATTAACAAAGCAACTCCATTTACAGCAGCATTAAAGGTAAGCTTAGCCACGGAGGTGAAAGATCTGTATGCCGACGACCATACAGGAATGAAGGAAATGAAAACTGACACGGATAGCTGCAAGGAGCCTCATGTTGAGGGATTAGGACCTAACCAGATCTACAGAACGTTACACCTCTCAGAACTACAAAATATTTTCCATGTATACAGAGCTCATCTTAAGAGCAAAGTCGTAAAGAGCAAAGTCAAAAGACACACATTCCTAAACTTACTAGAACATGGTGGGAATCAGAACAGTGTGGCACAAAGACAGAGCTGGAACACAAGGAGTCCTTGAAATAAGTACCTGCATACAGGTGCTTTGCAGGCACACAAACACACACACACACACAAGTACATACACTAATCTAATAAAAATGCCAAGATCATTCTATAGGAAGAGATGGGAGAACCAGACAGCCATATTCTACAGAACGAATTGGAAACCGTATTGCCTGTGGTCTGAACAGGAATGGCCCTCACAGACTCCTGTGTTTTGAATGCTTGGCCCATAGGGAGTGGTACTGTTAGGAGTAGGTGTGGCTTGATGGAGGAAGTGTGTCACTGTGGAGGCAGGCTTTGAGGTCTCCTATGCTCAAGCTCGGCCTGGTGTGTCAGATTCCTTCTGCTGACTGCAGATCAAGATGCAGAACTCCCCAGCACCATGTCTGTCTGTCTGGACGCTGCCATGCTTCCCGTCATGATAACGGACTAAACCTCTGAAACTGTAAGCCAGCCCCAATTTAACGTTTCCCTTTATAAGAGTGGCTGCGGTCGCGGTGTCTCTCTAGCGATCAAACCCTAGCGAAGGCACTACCCCACCCTCCTTATAGCGCTGGAATGGGACCCAGGATCCGGTGGAGACTAGGCACGCACTCAGTCTGTACCCTGAGCCTTTGGAATTTTGTCTTCCTTCACATATCAAAACCATCACATACACTGATCATCAATGTAGATCGCCAATGATCTAAATGTAGAGCTAAAAATTAAAGAAACACTGGGGAAAAGTTTATGGGGCTGGACTGGGTGATGATTTCTTAGAAAGACAAAGGGGACTAACTGGGCTTCATCGCAATTGAAACCTTTTGTGAGTCAAAATCAACTGTGGAAAGATAATCCACAGAAAAGGAGAAAATATATACGAATGCTGTACTTGGTAACTGATCAATGTCAGGACAGCCATCATATGTAAAGAGCTCTTATGACTTAATAAAACACCAAACAATCTACTGAAAATGGGAAAGGTAAAGACATTGCTCCAAAGAGATGACTAAGAAGTACATCATGAGCCTGGGGAGATGGCCCAGTGGCTAAAGCATGCCCACACAAGTAAGACGATCCAGTTCCAGTCTCAGCACTTGTATGAAAGGAGGACCAGGTGGGTCTTGCAACCCCAGCACTGGGTGTGTGACAGGGTGTAGAGACAGGAGGATCTCTAAGGCATGCTGGACAGACAGGCCGTCCAATAGGTGAGCCCTGTCTCAAAAGAGAACAAGTCGGAGGCTGGGTGTGGCGGCACACCACTTCAGTCCCAGTACTCAGAGTGGAGTTGGGAGATCTCCCCTTGAGCTGGAGGCCAGCCTGGTCTCCACAGCGGGGTCCAGGATAGCCAGGGACACGCAGTGACACCCTGTCTCAAACAGGCTAAAGCGAAACAAGACCAAACAGACAAACAAAAAGGTGAAGAATGCTGGGAGGAAACGCCTGACCTTGACCTTCAACTTGCACACACACGTTAATGCACAGACATACACTAAGACCAGAACTAAGTACCACCTTATACGGGTCCGTATGGCGACTATTAAAAACCAGCCAACCAAGTGTCGTGCCACACAGCCATAGCCCTAGCTGCTCGGAGGCTACGGTATGCTATGCGGTCATAATGGTGGGACTATGCGGTGAACAGCTATTGTCCGCTAGCCTGGGCAAGGGGAGATGTTATCACAAAACAGAGCAACCCGGGAAACAGGAACTGCCAGCAGGTAAGAGGAGAAATGAGAATCTTTACAGTCCTGCTGACCTGTGGACAAACGGAGATTTGCAACACGTCCCAGCAACTCTCCTTTTGGATTTAAACTACCGAAGAACCGAAAGCAGAGGCCTGAGGGGACATCTGCACACCCACGTAGACAGCAGCGTCTTCCCCAAGAAAGGAAAGCAGCCACACAGCCACGGACGCAGGAACAAACCAGCAAGATGCAGCATATGACACAGCGAGATACCACTTGGCCTTAAACAAGGGGCTGGGGTGGGGGAGGGGCCAGGGGATGGCTCACTGGATGACAGGCTTGCCGCACAAACATGACGACTGGATAAAAAGCTGGGCAGGTGGCAGTTGTGTCTGTAACTGAGGGGCTCAGGGATAGAGAAGCTGGCTGGGTGGACTAGCCAAATCCACAGGCCCTGGGTTTGGTGAGAAACCCCGCCTCAAGGAATGAAGGGAGAGTGACTGAGCAAGACCCCTGACGTCTCACTCAGTGAGAAGAGGAATCCTGTCATCAGCCTCTGGCTTACATGTGAGCAGGCGTGCACACCTGCACACTCCAACAAGCGAGAACTTGAGTGCAATACATACATACGCAGAGCATTCTAAAAAGGCCTTCTGGACGTGTTATAAATAAACCCTGAAGACATGCTAAGCCAGTCACCAAAACACGAATGCCATACAGTCCCAC
Organism: Pachyuromys duprasi; assembly: GCA_028658305.1. Taxonomy (NCBI): domain Eukaryota; kingdom Metazoa; phylum Chordata; class Mammalia; order Rodentia; family Muridae; genus Pachyuromys; species Pachyuromys duprasi. The sequence goes on from CM053756.1 coordinate 6,841,499, forward strand.
TTACATAAGGCACCTAGAGACAGCGGATTCCTCAGGACAGAGTCAAATTGTGGTTGCTAGAGGCCACGGAGGAGGCCCAGAGGGTGAAGGTTTGAAGGAGATGGGGATCTCAGTTTGGGAAGTTGATGATGGTCTGGAGGTGGACAGTGCACACACACAAATGCCACTTAAAGGCAGGACCAGCTGGCACAGGTGGAAGGCGCTCTAACACTGCCAAGCTCACCCTGTCCCTCATGTGCCTGCCCTGGGCATCTATGCTGAGGGCTGCCTTCCAACTGTCCCAATAGTAGGAGCCAGAGGTGGGACCCTAAGCCTGTCTGGGCTGTTAGAACAGAGGCCCAGTGTTTTCTTCCATCTGTCCTAGTTGCTGGTCGCTGTCCTTCCCAAGGGAGGGTCACAGCACGCACTGGCTGAGGACAAGTGTGAAAGAAAGCACAATGCACACATTTCACCTAAGACAGGAGGTTTGTAATCCTCCCAGATGGGCCCCTCTCTCCCAGGAGGGCACAAGGCGAGAAAGGGAGACCCTGGCTCGTCACATCACCTTAGTGAAAGCTTTCGCATACGCAGGCACACCGGTAGCCATTTCTGCAAGGCCTGGGGGCCTGACCCAGGGCTTGAGGCTTCAGCCCACCCTCTGCTGTGAGAGGTCTCCCCTGGAACACGTCCTCCCACACCCTGGTGCTTCTGAGAGTTGTGAAGGGCCGGGCTACAGAAACTGCCCAGTCACCAACTGGAAAACTGCTCAGCTCTTAGCGGGCACTGGTGGGAAGAAGTCCCAAGCGGCAGGAAATAGCTCAGTGCCAAGCGCTTGCAAGGAGAAATGGGATCCCCACTCTGGAATGCTTGAGTCACTACCAGCTGCTTAGCATAAGCTGATGGGGGCGCACGTGTGAACACCAACACACAGTGCTCATTCGGGTGACGGCGTCCATCCTGTCCTGTCGGCCTCTGCTTTATCCCAGGGGTTTCCCAAACTCTTGCACTGGGGCACATATGTGCAGGTGAGCCAGCTGCCATGGTCCGGTCTCCAGCAGGATCCCGGGGAATCAGCTACGTCCTTGAAGCTTGGCAAGTTTGTTTCCACACCGGCTCGGGCGCAGCAGGGTGAGGCAGTCAGGGTATACTCTGGTACCTCATGGGTCCAGATAGTGTGGGTCTTGGGCCAGGTCTAAAAGGATGAAGGCAAGTCCCCATGCCCCAGGTCTAATCATCCCAATAGGAGAAGAGGAGTCGGGGGTGGGACCTATATACACGCACGGATGCATCACTTAAAAGGAGCTTGTGTCTTAAAGTCAGTCCACACTGCAAAACAAAGTGGTCATTACTGTGCACCGTGCAGCGGCTGGGTGCAGAGCCTGGGCACTGGGTCTCCGGCCAGGCCTGTGATCTCCGTCAATGCTCTTCCCTCAAGGGCCTCTTTCTTAGGCGGAGCAAGAGGACACTCAGTACTAAATAGCAGGCCCCGAGGTCACAGATGCTGTCCAGGGGTTAAGGGTGCTGCTGTTTCGGGGAGGCAGAGGGCAAAGTCCGTTTAGTCAAGACCGGAACATGTGCAGACCTGTGTTCCTCGTTGAGCCTTCAGCTGAGACCGCCTGTACCCACAGCACCCCCTTTCCCTGGGTCCCTCTGTGGCTCCGCAGGAACACAGAGCAGCCCCTAGGGGTCTAAGTCCCTCCCTGGTTTCAGAAGGGCCCTGCAGGTGACCAAGGCAAGGCTCTCCACAACACGCACCATCACGTCACTCCAACCAACTCACCCTGCCGCCTACGCCCACGGACCACCTCATATGGAGCCACTGTGTGCTTTTCTTAGCCATGGGGTGCAGACAGAACCAACCAACGTGACAGAACTTAACTCCATTGGCAGAGCTTGGGGAAGCTGCAGGCAGCCCGAGTGGGTCTGCGGGGACATAGAGCTGACGGTGGTATACAAGTAACAGCAAGTAGCCTGGGACAGGGAACGTGGCTGGCAGGGGACACCTGGGTACCGGCCTCCCTCTCCTAACACACAGCTTCAGGAAGGGTAGGCCTCACTGGGCACAGCCCTTTGAGCTGTTCTGCCTCCTGTGGCTACCCAGCTCTCTCCTCTTGGGACCTGGATGCTTGGGCATCCATCCACAGTGGGGGTAATTTGCTCTGCCTTGTTGGGTACATGTTTGTTACCTGCTAACCATGACAACAACTTCTGATTGTTCTACACTGCCCAGCTTGGCCTTTCGGGACATCAAGTAGGGACCTGGGTATGGTGGTCATTTTGATTGGGTACTTCACATTGCATCTGGTCTTCCTTACCGTGTCAAAGGGCACAAAGATGACTAACCTCACGTGTCACCTGTCTGCACTAAGGACTCCCGGAGGGCTGGGAAAGCACGCCTTGTACTGGAGTCAGGGGACTAAGGAAGGCTCTCTCCCTGAGTGTGGGCAGGTGCCAGGTGAACAGCCAAGGGTTCCACACAGGAAGCGGAACAGCAGGAGTGGGTTTGTGCTCTTTAGGACCAGGGATAGGCCCTTTCTGCCTTTGGCCATCATCACCTCAGGTTATCAGTGTCTGCTGGGCTCAGAGGCCCTCAGATTTGGACTGAGCCATGGTCTCTCTGGATTTCCGGCTTGCAGAGAACATGTCCTGAAAGAATGCAGCCTCCATGACCATGTGAGCTGATTCCCACAAGTCCACTTTCATCAGCCTCCCTCCCTACATCCTATGGGTTTTGTTTCTCTGGAGAATTAGTGCAGCCACCCTTTGGAGACACTGCTGGCCAGGTCCAGCCTTCCAATAGCTTGATCTCTTCTTGCATATGATGACAGAGAAGAGGACCACGGGGCCTTCAGGGCAGAGCCCACTGCTGTTCCAAGCACAGGCACTTCGAGAGTCACTTGTGGGGTAAGTAAAAAAAATCAAGCACCTACGATAGGCTGTGAAAGTACAGCGTGCCTCAGGGGCAGCCTTGGAAAAAGATGTTAGCATAGGCCTCCGGAAAGACCGTGGGCTAGAACTCCTTCCAGCTTGGGATCTGATGAGTCCTCAACTCTGGGTGGCTTTCCTGCCTGCAGCTGGGATGTGAACCTCAGAGCTGCACGGAAGATGGCCATGTCCTGGCTGGGGACTTGCAGCCCGGCAGTGTAGCAGCCGTGCATGCATGTCCAGCTCAGCTGGAGGATCCAGCTCAGCATCTATCTCCTCGAAGGGTGGCCCCCTGCTCCCTTTCTGACAACCAAGTACCATTCCCTGCAGGGCATCATCACCCCGTGTCTCTATGGCAACCCCTCCTATGGACCTGACAAACTTCCTGTGATTTATTACAAGGATAGGGCCACTCACAGCTCCCTCCCTCCACTGCCAAGACTGCACGCACGCACGCATGCATGCACGCACGCACGCACGGTCCCATCTTGGCCAACAAAAGACACGGGGGAATGGGCCAGGGGACATGTGACTAGTTGTGGCAGGGTTGAGGCTGGGGTAGGATACAGAAAATGAGGGTGGGTGACAGGGGCCTGCTCAGCTGAGCAGCCAGCTCCAGTTTAAACCTCCAAGTACACAGTTTCTTGTCTGGGAGCTTGTGCCAAGATCATACACTGCTTGTAGATAAACACTTGTAGATAAACAGTGAAGGGAGCGGGAGGATGCTGCAGTGTAGGAGGGGACCCATGGCCCCAGCTGCGTGGCCTCTGCTCTGAACAGCCGTGAGAATGTGAGAAACCCATGAGGCAAGAGCAGGCCTGGCCTGCGATGTGGATTGAGCCGGAGAAGGACACCTGTGCTGGCTGTCTCGACTACATCTGGGGTGGACTGAGAAATATCTCTGGGTAGGCCTCTGAAGGCCTTTCCAGGAACTGGGGGAAGGACCACTATCCCACCACCTCCCAGTGACGGCTTAGATGTACAGAGGCTGGAGGGGAAAGCCTAGCTTTGCTGGTCTGCCTTTACTCCTTGGTCAAGGGTTATGTGCACCCGGAGGGGCTGCCGTTCTCCACTGACGTCAGCTGCCAGCCTGTTTTGGTTCCAGCACAGACTGCCCTAGGCCTTCAGAGGCATCCGCCTCCCGGACTCAACAGCAGCTGGGCTACGAGGCTCTTAGCCTCTCCAGCGTGCACTGTCTGATGTTGATGACGTTCTCTTCAATCTCCTCCCCTCTCCCCACTCAGTTCTGCTCCTCTAAAAACCCTACGTAACACGGCGATACCAGACTGCTGAGGTGGGCTCTGGATCCTGAGGCTGGTGGCCTGATTCGTATTTCATGTACGACTGTTGGGTCCCTTTCCAAGCCACCATGTCCCTTGGAATTGTGGGTATGAGGTGTGCTTCTGCTTCAAATGGCCTACTTGTCCCACTCCTGCCTTCTACCCATGTGACTAAAAACAGCTGGTTGTCCCCTACAGAAGCTGCATTTTCTGCTGGGCACATTGCCAGCCCAGCTTCCAGGAAAGCAAACACATAAACCTGTCCTACGGGCTTCAACTTCCTGATGGCTATAAGCAGCATGATGGGGAGACAGTGAACCCTCTCAGAACTCAGGAGGTGGGCCAGCAAGCATGCCTGGACTTTCATGAGCAAAACAATCCACACCTGCCCACCCGCCCGTCACAAGAACAAAAGTGGCCTGAGGGAGCCCAAGCCCCTCCAAGCTGAGTTGGGCATGGCCACTCAGGTCTTTGTTCACAAACAAGAGCTAGAACGCACTCTCCCTGTGGTCCATTCTCTCCTGCCTGGGCAGGGCCCTTCTTTCTACCAGAAACCTCACTCAGGCTACAAAGGTGACTCAGCAGGTAAAGAAATTTTCCACCCAGCCTGACCCCCTGGAACCCCACATGGTGGACGGAGGGAACCACTTTTGCAAGTTGTCCTTTGACTTCCACATGTGGCATACAATTAGACTAAAAATTAAATTAGAGGCTGGAGAGAGCTCAGCACTTACGAGCCTTTACTATTCTTGCAGAGGACCTGAGTTCGGTTCTACAGTGGATAAGTCAAAACTAGCTGTAACTCTAGATCCAGGGGACCCACAGCCTTCTTCTGGCCTCCGAAGCTACCAACACATACTTGGCATACACTCACACCAAAACGTACATGCCATATACATAAAAACAACACAAAAATACATCTTTAAAAATTGCACTTAAAAGGGCCTCTAGATAACTAGGCAAGACGTCTGCTCACTCCATCCCCCTAAGCTTGATCTCTGGGGAGCTGCTACACTTAATGACCTGGGGCAACTGGTCATTTAACTGGACTCTGTGGGAACTTGGCAGTCACTCTGGGATCTCCACCCAGACCCTCCACATTATCCCAGGCCTCTGACAGGCCCCATCATGACTAGTCACATTTGCCCCATTACAGAGAGATAGCATAGTAGGCCCAAGACCCTGGCATAAGCCAGGCTCCTAGATCCCCTGATCTCCTAGATCTGCCTGTCACTGGGGAGAGGAGGAGAGGGATTAGGGGAGTTTGGGGCCATAAGCTTACAGCTCTACCACAGGTGACCTTACATGACAATTTATTTAGGTTCTCTGCCCCTCAGGTGACTATCTGTGGAGTAGGGCCCCTAATGATGAGGGCTGAATGGAGAAAGCCTGGTATGAATGAGGGTTGTAGTGGGTCATAGTTACCATCTATCCTGACACCTGGCAAAGTCTTGGTTTCCCTGTGGTGCCATTCTCTGGCACTTTCCCTGCACCCTCCATTTCCAGCAGCGCTGTGACAAAGCCTTCCTGGAGGTCTAGGATTCAGGAAGACTCATACTATACCCTACACCCTCAATTTCCCTGCTGGGAAGGACATCCATCTTGCCTCTCACCACGGTGACGACAATACCAAAACTCAGTGTCTCCAGTCCCTATTTCCCAAGGACACCAAAGCTCCAGAGAGGTAAATATTTACATGGGAGTTTTAGCACTGACTCGGAGGGAGACACTCTCCTTTGCTGCCCACGAGCTAGAAGCAACTGTCTACATTTGTCCCCTGGGCTCTGTGAACCCCGAAGCATTTGAATTCTCAGTCAGAAAGGGAGTCAGGGGGCCCACTCTGTCAGGCTCTCTTGTCCCAGGCTGGTGGGGGTAAGGCCTGAGAGGCTGGAGCTCAGCATGTGTGGGGGCATCCCATGATAAGCTCCCGTTCTGGGAGGGCAGTGCTAGGAGCCCCATCCACAAAGCAGCATCATTTGGGTGTGTGTGTGTTGTGTGTGGTCCAGGGTGTGGCTGCAGCAGCCGACACTGACTATGGATGGGAGGGGAGTAGGGCCAGGTACCGGATGCAGACAAGAGGTATCCAAGGTCCTAGTCAGGCTGCGGGTAACACTTTCCTACGCCTAGAGATGGAGCCTCGGTTTTCCAAGCAGCTTCAGTTTCTTTCCGAGACCCCAATAAGTGAGGCCTGCAGGAGGAGACCCTGTGGGCTCACCCGGCCTCCCTAGGCTCGGCTTGTGTATCTGGGCCCTCTTGAGTGCCTTTGAAGGCAGCCTTGGGGTATCCACACTGCTGGGGGGGGGGGAGGGACAGTAGTAAGACAGCCATCTGTCCACTTCCTCGGCCACCTAGGCCTCTGACTAAGACTGCCTTTATCAGCAAGGTCCCTGAGGAGGGGTTCATAGGTCAGCAGGCACACCCTTTCCTCACATGGTCACAGGGACAGGACACAGGGTGCCTGGGCTGGCTTGGATTCTAACTACTGTAGGTGCCCATGTACGCCACAAGCCTAGAGCCACATTAAAGGTTAGCATCTGCCGGGCAGATCACTCATGGAACTTGGCCCTAAGGCACACACAGGACCCTCCCAAACAACAGGGAGAGGATCAACAACTCCACAGAGAGAAACCAAGGCCAAATGCACAAACAGGTCCTCGCAGAGAAAGCTTCAACGGCCAACACACCCCAACAGCCCCAAGGCCACGGGGGTTTATTCCAGGGCAAAAAAACCATACGCCTAAGTCTGTTCTGGGATACCCTGCCTCACCGGATGAGGCAGACAGGACCACAAACAGGCGCAGTTTTAATATGCCAGACTGTGGCAGCCAACATGAAATGAAGCTCCCCCAGGCTGCTTACAGAACAAAGCCGAGAAAACGGGAGCCGTGTCTAGACAGCCATGGGGCTGAATTGGGAGGGGGTGGATTAAACATGCGTGTCATGGACCAGCCAGGATACATCTCAGAGACAGAATAAGGATGGGCACAGGCAGCAGGCTGCAGGAGGCCAGGTGCAGCTGCATGTGGGGCCTAGAAAGTTTATGACATTGAGACAGTGTAGTGTCTGGTTTAAGGAGACACTAGCCACTGCTGAGACGGTAAAAAAGACAGAAGAATTGTGAGGCGGCAGACAGCAGGCTGGGCCGCTGTGGGGAGGCTCCACCTTGGGCCTATAAGGCAGTAGCAGCGGATGTACCCTCAGGCTCTTCACTGTACCGTCGTGGACTCCTGTGGGGGTGATTAGAGCCTGGGCTTGACCCAAAGCCACATACCAAGGAGCACACTGCATGGAATGTTCACCCTTCCTGCTCTGAGTCCTTCCTTCCCTGTAGGTCCTTCAAGTGTCTCAGAGGAACAGAGGGAGTGTGTGTATGTGTGTGTGGGAGTCAGTCCACAGACCGGCTATGATCCTTGTCTCCACATTTGGGCTAGGGAATATAGCTCAGCTGACAGAGTACTTGTCCTGAGGTCAATCCACCACACAGAATAAACCATGCATGGCGGTGCCTGCCTCTAACCTCAACACTAGGAGGATGCAGGCAGGACATCAGCTCAAGTTCACCCATCACTACATACGGGAGTTCAGGGACAACCTGGGATACACACGTGGCCCTGCCTAGGCGTTAGCTGTTAGCCTCAGTTACTAACTCCAGTTCATGAAGTAAGGTCAAGAGCTGGCTCTGCACGTCCCTTGTCTCTGTCTTCGGAAGTGGCAACATTCACTGTAATGTCTCAAAGAAACAGGATCCCCTTGGGGGAACTGTATGTGCAGGCCCTGGTCTCTAGCCCTTTAGCAGGCACAGTTAAGGTGACCATTTACAGAAGGAGAAACTTCTGTGCCCATGTTGCGGAATCATGAAAAGTCAGGAAAGGCCAAACTGGGACTGTGCGAGGTTGGACCAGCTTTAAGCCTGGGCGCTCACTCCTCTGCTGTCTCCTCAGTATGGTTCTCTAGATGCCTGTGGCCCCAGCTCCTGCTCTCCTGTCTCCCCAGCTGGCTTCCTGGCTGTTGGGCAGCCAGAGCAGCTCCCGTGTTTACCTGCCCCACTAGACTGAGTTGGGCTATTGGGCTCTAGACTCTCACCGTTCCACAAGGGAATACGCTGTGTGCTGAAAACAGAGAACGAGGCCTCGAGTGGTCCAGGCAGGGAGCAGCCAAGCTGGACCCTACACTGTTCCGACTCCAGATGCAGGCACAGCAGTGTCCCTGTGGCAAGCTCGCTTTCTGAGACGTGGCCTGGCTAACTGGCAGAGGCCCCTGTGTGGGAGCAGTCTGACCTCTGGAGGCAGAGCCTGCCGTTAGAGGGAAGTGTCCTACACCTGCTTATGACCTGGGGAGGGGGGGGATGACGTGGCCACTGACCTCTGTGCTTTACAGTTCTGGAAACCATTAATTCCCAGTCTAATATCTTTCCAGACAATTGATGATTTGTGCTGATGTCCCTGCTGCTGGGCCTTTTAACATTCTCCATGTAAACAAACAGAGGCAGTTGCTCGGCTCACGGCCTGCAGAGCTGAAGCAGATGCTGGAATGTGGGGAATGGCTTCTCTCCAAAGACCTGTGCGTATGTGCAAGGCCGCTCAGCAGTGCCCACCATGGTACCAAAGACAGTCTGTTCTCCAGATGGGGAGCCGGGCCCTCTTTGCTGGCGGACTGTGGAACTCAAGTGGTCATGAGTGGCCACGGCTCCCACAGATGTGGGCACAATCTTCAGCTCTGGAACCCTGCTTAACACATGCCCCTAGAACATGGACAATCAGACAGACAGGCAGGCTACTGTGTTTTCCCACCCCAGGCGCCTAAGCCCCGTGTGTAGAGAGACCTGAACATTCCTGGAACTTGGGTTTTATTTCCTGGGACAGGCTCACCAGGCCAAAGTCTATGGCTCAGTGAATCCATGAATGAATAACTGGGGTATCTGGGAGCATGGGTGGAGCCTCCAAATGGTCCAATTGCCTGGATGGCATCTCAGGTGGAGCATGAGCCAACCACAGAGGGCACAGAAGCTTCCTCAACGTGACAAGTTTTATGGATGAATAGGCGTGTGGCAGGAAAGGGCTGCTGGAGGGCTGTGCCCCTAGCCAAGCTCCAGTGCCCACAGAACGAGGCCTGGCCTCAGAGGTAGAGGGAAGAAGGCTTATCCAAAACAGGTTTGCCAGGCCCCAGCTTCCCACCAAGACTGACGCCAGGTGTACTGTCTTCAGCGGAAACTACCTGGAAGCTGGGGAACCTTTGCTTTGGGTCAGAGGTCAGGAGTGACTGGCTGTTAGCTCTCTCCTGTGTGTGGAAATGTACATGCAGTTTCTGCCAAGTGACAGACCCTGTACTCCGGGGACTTGGGACAATAGCAAAGCAGGAAGGGGCATTTTGTTCAGGGACAAACAAGGCCAGAAGTTCAACAGTCAGCAAAGGACAGGCCTGAATTCTAAGGCACGTGAGACACTAACACTTGGGCTATCTCTAGGTACAGCTCCTGCCCCTATTCATCCCTGTCACCAGCTTTGGGCCACATGCCTGCGCCTTAGCTGCTGCCCAAATCATTTCCCACTGGCACCACACACCCTCTGCCTGTCACTGTGTCTTGAGCTTATTGTGGGCAGTCTAACACACCCTCCCTTCAACACAAAAGCAAAATAACAAAGTCTTGCTTGGGAGAGAAAAAGGCAACTAAGTTTCCCCTTGGGGGGGTGTGGGGACTCTTAAAAGATGGCAGACACTTAGCAATATGTCATGTGACCTTGATGATGGGTCCTGAAAGGAGGGACAGAGGTACTCACCCCCTTTGCACACAGTTTATTCAATACTTCCGCTTGGAGCCTGGCCTGATGAACTGACCTGTCCCTTACTCTAACTGTTCTGCAAAGCACAGCCTCTTTTCAAACCCACTAGGTGAGTGGGGGACCCTGGTGACAGCCCCTTCCTACTCTCTCTGTGGCTCTGTATCTGCTCTGGAAACATCTCTCAAGTCCTTTGCACTGGGGACAACAGAGGAAGGTTGGGAAGGCACCTGACTCCGGCTTCCCCAAGCAGACAGAGACAGGATGGCCACATCCCAACAGCACTGCCTCTTAACAGTACCCTTCCCAGGATGGGTGATGGGGTGGGCAGCCTGGCACTAAGGAACCACAGGCTACTAGAAGCTTCCCCGGGCCTCCAGGGCCGGGCTCCGCTGACCATCAGCAGACCTGCCAGTGTTCACTTTTCAGAGCCAAGAGGACATGGCTTGATTCCTGCCCTGTAGGCTGTCAGATGGTTTCTAGTAAGCCTGGTGATGCAGGTTTCATGTACAATTGTACATTTCTGTCCAGGGATGGACAGCTCATATGGCCTGAATCTATGGCTGCCTTTCTTACCTGGAGACAATCATTCCCACTGGGGCAGGAGGCACTGGGCTCCAGATGGGCAGCTATCCAAATGCTGCCCAGGACTTCCAGGCTTAGACATGCTGACAAGTTTAAAGGGGCCCGTCTTCACACACCTGCTTTATGGGGTGTTGAGGACTACCTCATACTGCTCCCCGTTACTGTAATGAAATCGGGGGGGGGGCTGGGTTTACTGACTGAGCTCTTAGGGGTTTAAGGACATGATGCCAGAAGCAGCTCAAACTTAGCTTATGGTGCACAGATGACATTGTGGTGGGACCATGTGTGGAGAGACACAGAGCAACCACGGAAAGGCCCAGACGCACTCTTTCAAGAACTAGCCCGGATCTCCCCATCCCTCTTCAGGAAGGTGTCCTCGGATAACCAGATACCTAGGCTCCACCTCTTAAAAGGCTCAAACCTCAAAATCATCCCACTAGGGACAGAACTCCCAGCAACGGGGCCAACTGAGATCACCACCAAGGGCTTGGGGACAAGTGTTGCCCCAGCACCTCAGTCTGCCCTCTGACCCCTGCTGTAGACATCTCTACGCAGGTGGAGAGGCAAACTGGGGATGACAGGACACAGCCATGTCCTGTTCCCTACAAGGCCGTGCCACCTCAGTGGTCTGAGTAGGGAGGGTAAGGCTTTGCACTAGAAAACACAAGGTAAGTACTTTTTGCTCACTAAAAACGAAACAAAAACTTTGGGGAACCAGTAAGATGGGCGGTTCAGCAGATAAATGGTGCTTGCCAGGAAACCTAGGGACTCGATCACCTGGACTCGAATGTGGAAGGAGGGAAGCGACTTTCACAAGCTCTGGTGCATATCCACGGCAGGCATGTACACACATGTGGACACACACCACACAATAAGTGAAATGTAATAGCAATTTTGGAATTTACTATGTAGCCAAGAATGACCTGACCTCTGACCCCCGCCTCCCATTCCCCGGAGTGCTGAAAGCAGAGGGGTACATCTCCATGTCTGGTTTGATGTAGGACTGGGGACGGGACCCAGGACCTCCTGCATGCTGGGCTAGCACCCTACCATGTGAGCTACCTTCCTAGCCCATGAAAACTTTTTAAAACCACAGTCATGACCCTAGCAAGGTGGCAGGCGGGAAGGGTGCACCAAGTAAGGGCGTCTCCAGGAGCAAGCTAACGTGGCTTCTCTCCAGCGCCATGAAGCCTTTAGATGCTCTACTCAGAGGAATTTCCAAAGGAAATCGAAGCTATGGGAAGTATTTGCACACAGGAGTATCCACTTGGGCAGTCATTCCTCACAGAAGTGAAGTAGTTCCCACTGCCTGGCGACGAAGAATGGGTACACAGAGGGCCCTGGCTGCAGCTGCCACAGACTGAGTTCTTCATGACGCTCAGTCGCAGAGAACCATCACTACAGAAGGGTGCACGTGGGAGAGACTCAAGGCCTCTCACTACAATGCCAGACTCCTCCCCTTACTCCCTGTGGTGCCTCCCCAGCGTGGCCTCCAGACCTCCCACCCCAGCCACCAATGAAGCCACCAAACCGAGCTCGAGCTCATAGGCACCAAGCGTGGTCTTCACTGCCCCCACAGCCCTGCTCTCTGACCAGGGAGTCACACATCAGACTAGAGCTGGCCTGGGTGCCGGCGGTCCCTGGTAGCTCCATCTGGCCCAGGGCAGCCAGCAACCCTTCTGCCCCTCCGGCCCGGCCCTGTAAGCACACAGGCTTATGCTAGCAGATGTGAGACATCTGTAGTAGGCAGAGGCCACACTCCGCTCACACACCTGCTCCCCTACCGAGGCAGGTAGTACCAAGAGATGCTGTACAAACCTAGGAAGGCGTGTCCAGCCCCATTAGTCACCCAACTGTGTGCCCAGTTCAGAGCAGCCACAGGCAGACGTGCCTCGGGGAGGCTGCAGGCAGGCTAGAGTCATTTGTCCAAGCCAGACCATAACCCTGGGGGCAGAGAGAAGAGCCGCCCCTCCCAGGTCTCAAGCAGCCTGGGGAGGGGACAGGCCTTAAGGTAACAGGGAGTGCCACGCAACACTAGCCACTCTGCAAGCACAGGCTCTGCCCCAGCCCAGTGGCAGGGTCCCTGGGCGGATGTGAGTACAGCTCTTGCCCAGGACAGGGCTCAGCTGGGGAACTGAGCAGCCAGGAGGGCAATTTATGAAAGTCTCCTAGGTTAGTGTGTGTGTGAGAGACTGAAAGCTATATACCTAGTGCCTAGAAATGAAACGGAGGTAGAGGAGGCTTTAGAACCAAGGCCCCTAGAGCCCCTCCCCCACCTAGCCCACTGTGGTTGAGTCAGCAACTTCCTGGCTGGGAGTTAGGAGTCCACACAGCATTTTTCATCTTTAATTCCCCCCCACTCCCCAACATCCCCACTCTCTGCAGGCAGTGGAGGCCTGAGCACAGCATCTGGGACCAAACACCTACCCTGTTCTTTTCATTCACAGCCATGAAGCCACACGGGTCTCTGTTCTGGGATAACCCTAGCAGAGGGGGCCCCTGGGGCCCTTAATCCCGGGAATCCACAGGACTGTAAAAGCAGCACCCTGGCAACAGTCTGCGGCCAATGTCGCTCACTCGGGGTAGGCTCGCTCCAAAGCTCTGGTCTCCCTGCAGCTTGGAGCAGCACGCATGGTTTGCCTAGACCGCCTACAAATAGGGTGCCGACTGTTTCAAGTCCTGCATCCTGCAGACAGAGGGCCTCCCTGGGCCTGCTGGGATGGGCACCCACAGCCTTGGTTGGTCAGTGAGCGGGCAGCTGCTGTGACCAGTCCAGCTCCAAACAGTCCATGGCTGAACCACTGGGATGGGTCCTGTGCTTGAAACGTGTATGTGGCACAGTGGCGCTAACGTGGTCAGGAAACAGTTTCAAGGGTCTAGAAGGGGGCGCCTGGGTCCAGGTAAGGGCCCTGGAACCCCTCCCCGGAGACTGGGAACTGCTGGGGGTGTGGGGAAGTGGGTACTGAAAAAGAAAGTAGAGCTTTCACCCAACTCTAGCGTCCCAGTGTTCTGACAGTTTGGGAAATACAGACTTGGGACTGTAAGGCAAGCAGCTACCAAACAGCCCCAGACTGGCTGGACCCTGAAGGGCCCCAACACCACCGGGACGCCAGCACCCTCCTCCCCCAAGAGTACCAAAGAAATAGGCGACATCAGTCAAGACTTGTCCACACCCACTTCCCAGCTCATCTATAAATTCAGTCCTACAGTGAATACGGAAGAGAAACAAAGGCAGGCAAGAAACCCCAATTCCTGGCGCTTCCGGGGGTGGGTGGGATACGGGGGAGATGATCCCAGAAGGACCAGTAAACACCTCTGGAAGAGGACTACGACTGATCGCAACTTTACAAAGTGCTTCCTGAGGGGCTGGCCCAACCCCCTTGGCCCCCACTCGCATCCCCCAGACGAGGAGGAGAATGAAGGGCTTTGCTGGCTGCCTCAGCTATCCCTAGTCTGGCGGATGGATAGGTTTCTAGGGAAGGCAGTCCCCAACCTGAGGCTTTTGTTCCACTTCTGTGGCGGGGGTGGCTGCCTTCTCCCCGCCTTCAGCCCGGGTCACACGGGCCTTTGTTCTACCTGCACACACCGGCAGACAGAGCCCACCCCTTTCCCGGCAGCTCCTCCCCAGGGCTGGCAGGCACTGGAGGGCCTGGAGATAGCACAGGTGCAGGGAAAGAGGGACCTCATTTCTCCTGCTCCACTTTCGGTACTAGCCAGGACCGGCTACACATACACACAGAAGCACACCTGTTTTTCTGCTTCTAGCCCCAAGGCTGGACTCTTAGTCTCAGGCTAGGCAGCACTGCACCGCAGGTGAGGTGGTCAGAGGGCGGCGGGCGGCGACCCAAGAAGAAGTCTGGGCACTGCGCAGCCAGGCCAGTGGCGAGGACAGGCACAGCCCAGGGGGTGAAAGGAGGGATCAGAGGTCAGGGGTGGCAGCTGCAGGGGACAGAGGAGACGGGATCCGGGAAGCAGCCCCAAGAGAGCAGGGAGTACAGATCTGGCCCGGCTTTGGGGAAACCCACCCCCACCCCCGCCATCACACTGGCCCGGAGCGGGCGCTCACCTGGGCGAACGCAGACCTGCTGGGTCGCGGCGGTCCAGCACACCCGGCACACAGTTGGTGAGTTCGGTCCAGTCTGCGTGCAGCCCGCAGCTCCAGCCCGTGGAGAAGCGAGAGAAGAGCCACGTTTCGCGGCGGTTGGGCCGATAGCAGGTGCACTTCTTCTGGCCCGGCCGACAGTCGCAGGGCACCTCGAGGCGCACGTTCTGCACTAGGTGGCGGCCGAAGGTGGTGCCGCCGGTCTTCTGGATGTGCAGGAAGACGATCACGTCGTCGCCCTTCATGTCGAAGCGCAGCGAGCGCTCCAGCTCGCGCACGGGGAAGTAGTACTTTTTCTCGTAATGTGGGTCCGGCGTGGGGAAGAGATCCAGGTCGTCGGGTGGCGCGCGGCCACCGGGCGCGCCCAGGCTCAGCCCCGGGCCCGCGTACTGGTACAGGATGAGCATGAAGCACGCCGAGCCCGCCACCACCAGCACGAACTTGCTGGCGCGCTCAACCATGGTCCTGCCGCCGGCGCGCCGCCGCCGCATGTGTCACCATCGCCGGCCGCCCGGGCGCCGGGCCTGGGAGGGCGGGGGGCGCAGCTGCTCCGCCACCGCCGCCGCCGCCGCCTGCGCTCCGGCCCGGCCCGGCTACTCGGCGCCCGGGCTGTGCGCAGCGTCGCGGGCCCCGGGCCTCCGCGGCGCCGTGGCCGCTCCCCGCCCCGCTCCCCGGCTTGGCTAGCGTACAGCCCGGCCCCCGCCACAGCGCCCCGCGGCCGCGCGCGCCCGCACCCGCCCGCAAAGCCCGGCGCCGAGAACGCTCTGCACCGCCCCGTGCGCCGCCGCGTCTCCGCAGTCCGTCGCGGCCCCGCCCCGGCCCGCCCCCGGCCCGCCCTCGCGGCGCCTCTTGCCGTCGCCGGCCGCTCCGATCCTCAGCTCCGCCTCTGGAGCGCCCTGCGGGGGAGGGGCTGCAGGAGACCCGGGCACCGGGCAGCGCTGGGCGCCCGGTCGCGCGTCAATCCCTGTGTCAACGCTGATCGCTACGGAAGGGGAATTGGTTCCAGCTCGCGGACCTGTGGGTGGCAACTGGGTTGTCCTGAGCCCGGGAGTGGGCGGGCTTTTTCGGGCCTTGGCGGTGGCTTTGGGACCGAGTCTCTTCACCCGTCTCTGGTCTTGACAGTTTTGCCTCACCTGTACTCGCTCCCGCGGGAATGCGGAGGGAGGCTTTGACCTTCACACTAAAGCATCTGAAGTTCCAAGTTCGAGAGCGCTGGGAGTCGGGACCACCTTGCGGTTTGGGGCTAGCAGCAAGGGTGGGGAAGGAGGAGGGAGGCCGAGGGCATGGATCCGGGTCTTAGGTGGACTTCACCATTGGCCTGGTGGCAATGGGACAGTGAGCCAACGTTCTCAGTGGATAAGCCGGAACGTCTGCAGAGGCCCGAGGATCATCATGCTGCCCCTCTCCTCCAGTGTCTGCTGTTTCGATCTTGGTCATACTCCAAAAACTAGTTAACCAAAATCCAACCAACATTAGACAACATTTAAAATTCCGACTTCCTTGCTTTTTGGGGTTGGCAGCAGGGCCGCAGGTCTTGATTGGTGTTCTGCCTGCAGTGGGGTGCGGCCTGGGCCCTAGCCTGCACGGAGCAGCTCCACGCAGCCTATGGCATCGGAAGGTCCTGCAGCCCAGCGCTGTACTCTACAGTGGGCCCCCAGCTATACTTGGGCCACGCACGGGAGCAGCTGGACGTGGGAAGTGAAACCTTCCAATCCGCCCAGAATTCGTCACCCTAGGGCAGCTGGGATGGGCTCTGGGGTTTGGATTCAGGCTGCATGGCCTCTGAGAGGCCCTCCTGCTGCCAGGCCTCAGGTGCCCACGTTGAGGACTGCTGGGTAATATCCTGGTTCTCTCCTGCTAAGGGATGGATCAAAGGAGGAGAGGGACTGGATGGCATCAGGAGGCCAGAGCATTTATTGTATGCCAAGAAAACAAAACAAAAAAACCCCACAAAACAAAACAAAAAAACTAAAACTGTTGAAAATAAGATCAAACCAGAACTCCCTCCCAGAAATGAATTGAAAGAATATAAACCCACTAACATCCAATTCATCAGGAGCATGAAGGCATGGGCTGAGCGCTCAGCTGGTAAAGGGTTTGCCATACACAAATGGGGACCTGGGTTCAGGACCCAGGACCCATGTTTAAGATGCCAGAGCGCTTGGGTATGTTTGCTGTCCCAGGACTGAGGAGGGAGAGGTGGTCAGATCCCTGGGGCTTCCAAGCCAGCAGAGCTAGCCTATTTGGTCAAAGTGAGACACTGTGGTCTCAGAAACCATAGTGGGCACCTCTCAAGATCAATATCCAGGGATGCCCATTGTCCTCTGCCCTCCACACGTGTACACACACACACACACACACACACACACACACACACACACGTACTGAACATGTTTTGCAGACAGACTGAAGAAGTAACTACTGTAGTCGTGAATGCATGGCCTTGAACACAGTACATGGTGACCTAGCAGCAGGGGAAGGAGTGTCCTTGGTGAGATCCAGGGCCCTTTGCCCCTGGCCATCTTATTTTTTTTAATTAATTTATTTATTATGTATACAATATCTGCATGTATGCCTTCACATCAGAAGAGGTCACCAGATCTCATTATAGATGGTTGTGAGCCACCATGTGGTTGCTGGGAATTGAACTCAGGACCTCTGGAAGAACAGCCAGTGCTCTTAACCTCTGAGCCATTTCTCCAGCCCCCTGGCCATCTTATAAGCTGAACTTGTGTGTTGGCCCTGTCCTGGGCCCAGAGAAGCCCAAGGCCAGCCTGTTCAGTAATGATAAACTCTGGTTAGCTATGGTGAACCAGCAGTGTGCTGGGAGAGCTCCCTTTCAGTCCTTGGCCAGGGCAGTATCCCTGCATGGGGCTTGCTTGACAGCAGGCCAGACTTTCAGGGCCTTGCCAAGCCACGGGGTGTTTTTACTCAGATGCTGAAGGCTCTACCAAGAGGCAAATCCTAAAAAGGGCTGCTCATACCTCATACGCCATTCCCACCAGCAAGCCTTTAAGCGCAGGCTAAAGTGACCATTCTACAGAAGAGAAAACTGAGGTTGGGTGCGGGGGGTTGGGTGGGAGATCTCCATAGCCAGACAAACCCTCTCCACTCCGTTCTCTGGCCACCCGAAGGCCCTTCCAGAGCTCTGCCCTTGCCCGGCCTGTGCTCCCTTCTGCTCCCCAGGCCAGAGGAAAACACAGAGGGTCACCACTGCTGTCTTTATTGCCAAGTGGCCCCAGAGCATTCAAGAGAAAGCCGCCTAGGCTTGACTGTCCCACAGGGATGACCAAAGCCCCGTGGAGGCCGGGGAGCGCTATAGGTACCCAGTCGGAGGTTGTCCCTGTGACAAACTGCAGTAGTAGCCATAGCACCCTGGGCCAAGTGCAGACCCTATGCTTGAAGACTCCCCCCCCCCCGCCCCCCCGCCCTTAGCCAGGAAGACCCCACTCTCCTACACCGTTCCCAGGAAGGTTCCTATTTCAGCTCAGCAGGTGCAAACGGAGGCCATCAGGGAAAGGGGAACTACCCAGGAGTCAAGTCCCCAGTCTTAGGGCAAGGGGTGAGGCCTTCGCAGCCCGACCAGCCAAACTTCACCAAGCTCTTTCCCTGCGGGTGGGGGTGGAGACTGGCAGAAAGGTCACTGAGGGTTTGCTGTGGCCGGCCAGTGAGATCAATGCGGCCCAGCTGTCACCTGGCACTCCGTGAGGGTTCTATTTGCTGTTTCCTTTCTTTCCCTGGTAGCCAGCCCTTGCCCCGGTAGCCCTAGGAGCGCATGCTGAGAAGAGAAGCCTCTCTAAGCCTTTGCAGGAGGCAGTACCCAGCCTCAGTGTCTGTCCCTGCCTTTGTCCTCAGAAATCATCCTTTAGAGCTCCAAGCTAAATCGGAGGAAAAAGAAAAGGTCATGGCTGTTGGCAGGATGTCATGACCCAACGAAAACAGGGTACCACACTTCTGCTGGAGAAAACATTAGGATTTCGTCTGTAGCAAGCAAACAAAATTCCCTACCCACCGTACGTCCTTATAGTCTGAGAACCAGGAGATCAATCTCCACTCCCCCACCCCCCCATCCCCGGGCATGCAGTCCCGCGGGCGGACACGCGGGGGCACAGCCACCGGCTGTTCCCTCGTTCAGCAGTTGACATTGTAGAATTGGGGGATTTTTCCACACTTGCTTCCCCCATTCTCCGTCGGCTGTCTGCCCATTGTTTCTGAAGGAGTGGAGGGAGCTGACGCGTTGTCTCTTAGAGCCTCCCCTGGGGCTGCAGGCAGGTTTTGCTTGAGGACAAAGTTTTAAAGGTGACTCGGTGTAGCCATGAAATCTCAGGCTAATGGACTGAGTCCAGAGCCACGACTGTGGGGGCCAGGGGAGCGGAGCTGGGCCACTCTCGTGGAATCTGAGCCCACCAGTCCCCGTAGACCCTGTCTGCGCCATGAACCCTCTGCTGGTCTCCCGAAGGGCTGGGGTCCCCTGCAATCTCCGCTAAGCATCCTTTTCTCCCGTTCCCTTTCCTCCCGTGGCAGAGTTGTCCTGTGTCCAGGTGGGCCCCTGCTCCAGAACTCTGCAGTACCCTACCAACGCCTCGCGCAAAGGCCTGCCTGCTCGGACCCGAGAACATATATGATCTAGTTGCCACTAATACTCTGCTTCCGGTAGATTGAAGGACTCAGACTTGAAGTGGCCACCATGGTCCCTGGAATGCCTACTGCCCCTAATTCCAAGCACCCCCTTCTCTTGACCTTTCCAGGGCTGAACCCCTCTTCCCAGGGCACACCTCTGAGACTAGCTGGTGGCCCTACAGTGGCAGGTTGGGCAAGGCAGATGCCTACAGCTTCATGAGACAGGGGCAGACACTGCAACCCCAAGGGTTTTGCCTATGTGTGTACGGGTGAGTGTTGTACATGTGTGTGTATTTTTCACGTATGTATATAAGTAGGCTTGCACACGTGTTTGAGTGTGTGACAGTCATGGGTGAACAACTTGCCTTTTCTTTGATGTCTTTCTGTTTTCTTTAGTGAGTCAGGGTCTCTTGCTGTCCCTGGAGTCTTGCTAATCTAACTTGCTCTGGGGATCCCCTTTCTCTGCCTCCCAGGACCGGGATTACAAACAGGCCACCATGCCCACCAGGTTTTTGTATGGGCTGTGGGGATCTGAACTCTAGCCGTCATGCTTGGACAAAAGTGTTTTATGTGTTCAGCCATCTCCCCAGACCCCTGGCTGGAAGATAGCAGAGGCTCCCTTATCTGGCTGACTCCTTAACTGCTCATCTCCACTGATGTTAACGGGTGCTTTCCTTCAGTCAGTGGGAGCTGCTGTCTTAGGGCAGTATGTCTCGGGGATGGGGTGTGGCAGTGAGGGGGGGGTGCTCATGTGTGTGCATGTACAGGAAAGCCGGAAGTCAGGCTCCAGGAGTGCTCCGCAGAAGACATCCATTCTGATTTTTGAGACAAGGTCCTTTATGGGGATCTGGGGCTTGCTGATAGAGCTAGGCTGATTGGCCAGTGAGGGGCCACTTAATTCCCCTCCAGGGCCAGGTTTCTAAAGATGTGCCGCCATACCTGGCTTTTTGTGGGGATGCTAAAAGTTGGGCTTGGGCCCTCATTCTTGGGATGGCAGGCATTTTGCTGACCGAGCCGTCTCTCTGGCACTCCAAAGAGCAACATGCTTGCCACCCATTTCTGTCTCTTACCCTTATAAACTGCCCTCCACTAAGGAGAGGATGTCAGAGGAAGTGTGCCTGGTGTAGGAGTGCACAGCAGTTTGGGCTGGAGGGAAAGGCTAGCAACCCACTGTGGGTCAAAGAGTGTCAGGCATGTGGGTGACCATACAAAATCCCACAGCACCCAGGACACAGGGCACTGCCCACCGGACCAAAGGGCTGTGCTTTAAACTGAACTCTGTAGTGGAGGCAGCCCCAGCAGGGGCCACCAGGAGGCCAGCCCCTACAGGAGTGTCAGGGCACAGGCTGGCTCTCCTTTAGCAGCAGAGATGGGTTCTCAGACCTGCTGGGTCTGAGGGTGCTCACTCAGCTCAGAGCCCTGAGTATCTTATGGCAATAGCTGGCCCTTTGGTAAGAGTGGACCAGCTGTGTTCAGCCCTCTGGGCAGCATTGACGGTGCTGCATTGGGGTGCTGTGGGCGGGGCCTTCCTTATCTCCTCTTTCCTGATTGAGTTATTCACTGATAAGGCCACGAAACTAAAGGCTGAGTTGAGCGGAGCTCAGGGGTCTACGGATACAGAGGCCTCCTGGCAGGTGCTTGGCCCCTGAATTGATTCTGAATGATTCCGGCATCCCATACTTCTTCCACATTCCCAGCTAGGCTAGAGAGTCCAAAGGTAGCCTTGGTCTCAGATTATGAGGGCCAAATCTGAGTCGAGAGTGTAGCTCAGGAGGTTCAGTGCTTGTTCAGCACATATGAATCCTAGAGCCTTACTTAGGTTTACATTGCTGTGTTAGAACACCACGTCCAAAAGCAAGCTAGGGAGAAAAGGCTTCATTTTGGCTTACACTTCCCCCTCCTAGAAGATTACACGCTTGGTTTCTTGCCTGGGAGAGAAGGGTCCAGGCCATCCCTGGAGTCTTTGGTGCAGATAGGGCCCAGGGGCTACTGTACCCCAAATGGAGATGCAGAACTCAGAGATCTAGGCTAAGGCAGGGTGGATGCTGTGGACTCATGGGCCAAGTTACCTCCATGACAATCAAGTCTGGGGCTGTCCCTGGAGTCTCAGACCTGCTGTCCCAGCTTTCACAGGCCCAGAGCCTCACTATGTCAGATCATGGACACCCAAGGATAGGCTTCCCTTTACAGAGGGAAGGGTGTTGGGGGTCCCTCTAAGACCCTTTAAATCTAGAAACTTCAAAGACCGTTAATGCCCTTGAGCCACACAAATAGTCTCCAGACTGTCCAAAGAGGTGGGTGTTGTCTGATCACTGTCTGAGATACGACACAAGCGCTCTGTGAGAGGAATGCGCTGTCTAGGCTTTGCTTCAGATGTTCCCTGGGGCTTTGGGAAACCTGATGATCTTCTAGCGTGGGGGGGCGGGGCACTGGGAAAGAGCAAGTCCATTGTGATTCCCTCCCCCCTCCCTGTCTGTGTCAGTTTAACTTTTTCACAAACAAAAGCTAAGGCACAAAAGAAAGCCTCAGCAGTCACTGTACCCAGCGGCTCCCTGGGTGGGGCTGTTAGGTTTTCTCTCCTTCACAGCGGATTGGCTCCTAGGCAGGTGGGAACAGGTCGAGCAAAAGTAGCTCTCCCATTCTGGTCTGGACAAGGTGGTTTAGCGTCTTTTTTATTCTATTGTTCATTGAGTGTTATTTGAATCATGGAAATGGCATCGGAGGCAGGCAAAGGAGGCTGATGGAAGGTGAGGGGTGGGGAAGAGAGAGAAGGTGATCTGAAACTTGAGGGTAGGAAAAACAGCAGAGGAAGGTGGGTCAGGTGGGCCATGCCTTCTCTCAGGGTGTGGCTCACTGGGTGTACACCTTTCCAGGTACACCTCTCAAGATGACCCCGCCAGAGGGGCCATCCGGTGCGATCCTGTCTAGATAGGCCAGCAACGCTGTTGGAATTCCAGGTGAGCCTTGTATCTCCTGATGTGATAAGAGACTGGACTGCGATTTCCTTTTCCTGAGGCTCCATCTCTGCCCCCACAAGTCACTGGGTGGCACCAGCAAAGTGCAGCCCCATCCCTCACCCACACACATTCACAGTGGCCTAGCTTTTACGAGAAGTAAATCATTAAGGTCCGTGGTGGACCATAATGTGGATCATTATGTAGTGTGCTTAGGGCTCATTGAAGAATCGAAGATAAGCAGGAAGCTCTCGGCCTGAAGCTTCCCTAGCCGCTAGCAAGGGGCTGGGAGCTGCTCTGAGGGATAAGAGATGGCAGGCAGCCTGCTCCGTGATGGAGCCCGCTGTCAGAAAAGGGACAGTCTCAAGGCCCAGGACATTCGTTAGATAAAGCTTTGCATTCCGAACCAATGGGATGAGGACTGGGAAGAGGGTAGGCTAAAAGGTCTCAGATTGTAACTCCAGGGAAAGCCAGCCCACGAGGAAAGAGGGCTGGGAGCCTCGCAATCCAGGGCTTTCAAAGCCATTCTACATTTTTCTCTAGGCTGGCGCCCTACCTCCCCTCCCCCCTTCATTTTGCGGAGTGGAATTAAAAACTACCTCTCTCTCCCTCGATAGTCTCTTGACCTCGCTGTTGGAGGGCGGGGCCTTTGTTTCTTACACCGGAAGCCTCTTCAGCTCAACAGGATCCCTCGGCCTTGCGGAGGGCTAGCTGATTCACTCGGCCCCCAGTCACCAGCAGCAGCCCACGGAAGTGCCAGAAGAACCAGATAAACCACACATGGACAAACGCAGCGCAGGAAAAGGCTTCAGAAATGAGTCGTCTTACAGAGCCCTGGCCCACCATACAGGCTGTGACCTGCCTGCTCGGCCTGATGGGGACTGACTGGCTGCTGAAATAAAACACCAGCGCTTTGCTGCTTCTTAATGTAATAGGAAACGTGTCAGGGACATAACAACAACAACAACAAAAATCACTCATCATTCCCCCAAACCAGGCAAACTGAATCAGCTGGCGCCAACAGTTAAGTCAGGTGTTGGAATCATCGGGAAGGATTCCCAAGTAGCCATCCTAAAAATGCTTCAATAAGCAATTAGAGACTCTCTTGAGACACATCTTAAAATAGAAAGTCGTAGGCAAGAAATAGAAGTGGTTAGTATTTATTTGAAAACGATGCCACGTACACAGCAGATATTATATGAAAGAGAGTTATTGGATGGAGGTGGAGAGATAGGGAGGGAAAGGAACGAGGGGACATGATGGGAGGGGGGGTCCCCAGGAAAGAAAGTGAGGTGGAGAGAGCAAGAGAGGAGAGGGAGAGACCAAGTGATGTGTTGGCCCTTTTATAGCTTGTGCGTGCGCACCTGGTGGGCGGCACATGATGACATCATAGGTTACTAGGCAACCCAGGAGCAGGCTGCCTATAGGCTAACAGAAGCTAAAGGGTTGGGGAGACTACTGGCAGACGAAGTTCCTCCTCTGCAAGCAGCTAGTCCGAGAGATGCGTGCAGTGACCAAGAACAAAAGAGTCCATCTGGAACCAGATACAGGGCAGAGACCAGCACCCCAGGTGGTCCTCTGACCTCCGCACATGCTCCCGCATTCAAACTTCGTACCAAAAAGAACAAAGCTGTTTCTTTCTTCTACCCCCCTCCCCCACCCCCACCCCCCGCCAAGGGTCTGTTTTATTACTTTATTTACTTGTTTAAATCATAGTTATCGATTTAAATAAGTAAAGTCTTAGGATTTCTACTGCTGCGATAAAACACATAACCAAAAGCAAATTTGGGGGGAAAGGGCTTATTTTTCTGAATCTTCCACATCAGTGTTCATCATTGAAGGAAGTCATGGTGGGAACTCAAGCAGGGCAGGGACCCAGAGGCAGGAGCTGATTCAGAGGCCATGGAGGGGTGCTGCTTACTGCCTTGCTCCTCATGGCTTGCTCAGCCTGCCTTCTTATAGAACCCAGGACCACCACCCCAGGGCTGGCTCCACCCACAGTGGGCTGGGCCCTTCCTCATCAGTCACAATTAGCCAAAGGTCCTAGTCATTTGCCTGCATTCTGATCTTAGGCAGCATTTTCTTAGTGGGAGTTCTTCTCAGATGGCTCTAGCTTGTGTCAAGTTGACATAAAGCTAGCCTGCACAGTATGTGTACATGATGCATATATCCGGGCACACACACACCATGGGTGTGCAGGTCATGGAGGTCAAAAGCAACTGTTGAGTCAGTCCTTTTCCTCCACCCTTATGTGGGGCCCAGGAATTAACTGGTCGTGAGGCAAGTGCTTTCACCAGCTGAACCATTTTCCCACCACTCTAATTGTTTTAAAAATATTACTCGTATTAGCCTCTAAGTTGTTAAGATTTCACAAATAATTTTTATAGATTTTTTATATGTTCAGTTAATTTGGGGGGGCATGTATAAGTTCTTGCTTTCTAGTTAGTCAAATCAACCCTTCTCACTTATGTTTTATTACCTTAGTGTTATAATTTGGCTGTGCAACTCTGCATCTCATAACTATTATATACAATGACTCTGAATACACATGTGTGTGCTGGTGATCTAGCCCAGGGCTTCATATATGCTAGGTGAGTGCTCTCTCGCTGCGCTACACCCCGTTCTTAATCTTTTTAATATTTAAAATTAAAATTTAGTTACAATTAGTTTTGCCACATGACAAAAATTATGAATCAGTTCAAATCTGAATCAATCTCTCTCTCTCTTTGCTTTTCAAGACAGGGCTTCTCTGTGCGACAGCCCTGGCTGTCATGGAACTCACTTTGTAGACCAGGCTGGCCTCGAACTCTCAGAGATCAACCTGCCTCTGCCTTCCAAGTGCTGGGATTAAAGGCGTGCACCACCATGCCCAATGAGTCAGTTTCTCAATAGCACTTACTAATTTTACCCTACCTGTGAGAGGGGGGTATGTGTGTGTATGTATCAGGTGTCTGTGTGTGTGCATATGTTGGATGTGTATGTATGGTGTATGTAGTGTGTATGGGTATAGTGCATGTGGTGTGTATGTGTATGGTGTGTATATATGCTATGTGTGTATGGTGTATGTAGTGTATGTATGTGCATAGTGCATGTAATATGTATGTGTATGGTATATGTAGACAGACTACAAACATAGCGAAAACAATCTTTTATGTGTGAATGTATGGTGTGTGTATGTATGTTGTATGTGTATGTATGGTATGTGTATACATATGTATGTACATGTAGGTATTTTGTGTATGTATATGTTGTGTGTATGTTGTCGTGTGCTTATGTATGGTGTGTGTATGTATGGTATGTATATGTGTATGTTGTCACGTGATTATGTATGGTGTATATGTAAGTATGTGTGTACGTGTGTGTACCGATGTGTGCGCATGCCATAATGTGCATGTGTGGAGGTCAGAGGACAAGCTCGGGTGTTTGTCTTTGCCTTCACCTTCTTTGTGACGGGGTCTCTCGCTCACCTCTGCTGTGCACTAGGCTGTGTGGCTCGGGGCTTCTGGGGAGGACCCTGTCTCCAATGGCTGCAGAGGTGCTGGGTTGCAGACCAATGCTGCCACATCCACTTCACATAGGCTCTGGGCGTTCGGTCTCTAGTTCTCACATTTGCATGACAAGTATTTCCCCCATTGAGCCACCGTCTCAGTCACAAACCATAGTTTTAAGAAACGCATCAGATAGCTGGGGTTATGAGAAATGGTGAGACACTGAACTTCAGAAAGTGGGTGAAGGTCAGGACAGCTTTCATCTTATAAGACCAGTGAGGGAGGGAGGAAGGTCTGCTGCAGGGGAGGAGGAGGCAGCCTGCGCTGTTGTTGTGTTTTGTGTTGAGACAGGGCCTCACTGTGTAGCCCTGGCTGGTGTGGAACTTGTGTGTAGACCAGGCTGACCCTGAACCCACAGAGAACCTACTCCAGCCCAAGCCCTGGGACTAAAGGTGTGCACCAGCACCATGACTGCTGACAAGCCAACGTCTTTATGCATTGCGTAGCCTCATGTGGGTAGCTAGCACCCTGAGCAGACACTACAAAGAGAGTCCCTATGGCCTGCCGACTTCAGATGGCTAAAACCAAATGTGGTTTCTCTCTGCACAGCTGTGGCTGCATCGAAAAAAGGATATTTCACTGGAAGTGGGTGTCATTAACTTCAGTCTCGACTATTATTTTACAGGCAGAATCTGGTATGGAGGACCAGTGGTGAGGCCACAGAGAAATGATAGATGACCACAGCCAAGAGGGGAAGTAATGCGCAACAACAGAAGTGGGCCCAGATGTTAGAATTCTCAGACAGGTGTGAAGACAGTTATGAAACATATGTTAAAGGATTCAGTGGCAGAGAGAGACAACATGCATGAATATGTTTCAGGCATTTTAACAGAGATATGGGAACTGTAACAAGCTACAATTTCCTCAGAACTGTGGTCTGGACACTTAAGAGTTTGCACCAAAATAAAGGGGTTCCAGAGCATGAAGTAATAATTACTCTCTGTGGCATCTGGGTTTTTTTTTTCTCCTTTTACAAATTTCTTAATCATTTCCTTGGCTCATCTGTCTATTGAAGTATCTATGCCTGTATTTGTAATAAGCTTTAAATATTAATGGTATGAATGGACGCGGTGGCACTCACTTGGAGACAGAGGCAGGAGGATTCACAGTTTAAGGTTAATTGGGTCCATGGCCTCTGCTTCAGTTCCTGCCCCGAGTTCCTGTGCTGACCTTCCTTCAGAATGGATTGCCAGCTGTAAGGCTTTCAGGGTGAGTGTGCATCATTGGTGTGGACCAAGATGCTGGGAATGCCTTATCTGCATAGAGAGGAATTCCAGGTGCTTGCTGGACATGACCTTAAAAGGAGAAGGGAAGTGTAACATGCAGCGTGGCTGCCAGGCTACGTGACCACCTCAAGGGTGGCAGAGGTGGGGACTGTAAGACTCCGTGGGCCAGGTCCTGCCTCTGCCGGTCTCAAGAGGAGATGTCTACCTCGACCTCACTCTTGCTCCAGGCTGGCCACCACAGCTGCATGGCTTTCCAGCCCCACATAAAATAACCCTTTCCTCCAAGTTGCTTTTGGTGGCGGTGCTTCATCACACCAAGAGAATGCAAACTAAGACAACCGGTGAGTCCAAGGAAGTAGCAAGAGAGACCAAGAGGGGGAGGGTGGGGAGGTGGGGGAGCTTCCACCATCGGTCTTGGCGCCGGAGCCATGGTCACAGCAGCAACGCTTGCTGCTGTGGTTTGGATCTCTTTTTTAATGGCGTGTGCCCTCGTGCATTTTTCTGTGTGCATGTGTACGACGTGTGTATGTTCGTTCTTTCGTTTGTGCCACAGTACCATGTGTGGGGAGGTCAGAGGACAGACTCGGATGCTGGGCCTCACCTTCTACTGTGTCCAAGGCAGGATGTCTTGTTCCCGGCTGTGTGACAGGCTAGCTGGCTTGGAAGCTTTCAGAGCGGTGGTTGTCCATGCTCCCAGAGACCCTTTAATACATTTCCTCATGTTGTGGTGATCCCCCAGCCCTAAAGTTATTTTTGTTGCTACTTCATAACTGTGATTTTGCTATTGTTATGGATTGTGATGTAAATGTCTGGTGTGTAGGACATCTACTGTGTAATTCCTGTGGGGAAGTGACCCACAGGTTGAGAAACACTGTTCTAGGGTCTTACCTGCCTTCATTTCCTATCTTGCCCTGTGTACTTTGGGATTACAGATACCTGTGTTATTATATTCATCTGTGAGTGATGACATCACAGACCTGGGGGGTCTGATGTCATGTTGTCATGCCTGTCTGGAAGCACTTTACCCACTGAACAGTTTTCCCGGCCTTGTGGTTTGGATCTTAATGTCCTCCAAAAGCCCATGCATCAAAGACCTTGTCTCGGGCCTGTGACCCCGATGAGAGCTTGTGAATCCTTCAGGAAGTGGAGCCTTTGGGGAAGAAGTTATGCCATTAAGGAATCCCCTTTGGAAGAGATACATCAGCAAGTCCCCTTCCTATCTTTCTTTGTTTTCTGGTTGCAATGAGGTAAGTGAACCTTTTCTAGGCACCCCTGCCACGATGTGTCCAGACCCAAACATCCAGCAACCATGGCCTCAAGACCAGCCCTTCCTGGCTGTTCATTTCTGTATGTGCACACATATGCTTGCCAGTGTCCTCCTCAGTCATTTCTTTACCTTAATTTTTTGAGACAGGGTCTCTCGCTGGACCTGGAGGTCATCAAATTGGCTAACCTGACTGCAAAGGATTTCCAAGAATCTTTCCACCTCTCCCTCCCAGTGCAGGGGCTATGGGTGTGCAGCGATGTCCCAAACTCAAGTCTTCATGCTTGCACAGTGAATGCTTTACCAGTGTATCTATCGCCTCACTGCACCTCTGCTGGTTTTCTTTTAAGTGGATTTAACTCACAGTGACAGAAAGCTAACATAATTGCTCTCGGTTGTTGAAAGTAAATTCAGCTCATTACCAGTAGGAATAGCACAGGAGAAAAATGGAAATAGTAGGCGTCTAGAACATTAGTGGATTTAAGCATGCAAATCTGGAAGTGGTAATATCTTTCCTAACAGATTTTGTTTTTGCAATTCAGAAAGTGAAATGTTCTCCTTGAATATCATTTGCTCCATCTTACCTTCTAACAAAGTATTCCGTGCTTTGTAAAAAATAAAATAAAATACAATACAATCAAACTGTTGAATGAGCCAGGGGCTTACCTTTCACTTCTAAACCACTTCCCCGCACCTTGCTCTCAACAAATTTTGGGTCTTATCAAATTTCACCCAAGGCCATGTGGCATGGACACATGAACGGCTTTTGTTCCTCCCATGAGGGACACTGGGGTCCAGCTTTCAGAGAATCATCAAACCCTAGGAGTTTTTGCCTTGTTCAGGTGGAAACTGCAAACCTACTCTTAATTGGTTTTTAAAATGTGGAGACTTTATGACTTACATAAGGACAAGTTTTCAAGCTGAGAGCTGATAGTTGACTTTGACCTATAGACTTTCTCTCCAGACCTTCCTTCTGTACTCATCAGACAAATATCACCTGTGCTCTGTATACAATGGTGATTGCAGTTCAACTGAACAGTGTGTTTTCTTAGGTTGGTTAAAGTCACCCCCTACCGCTTTCTTTCAATGACACTTTTTCCTTCCTCAGCCAGTTCCTTAACCGTACCTGTAATCAAGAACATTCCCACCAAAGTCCTCTTGTCATCCTGGAATCTTCTGGAAATAAGTGACTCCCTTCAGAAAAAGAAGTGTGCGCGTGTGGGTTGAGTGGGAAGGGCAGTGACAGAGGATGGTGTCAGTGTCAAGACAACAGGATCTCCGTCTCCTGTGTCGATTGTCACAGACGTGGATCTTAACTTCAGCACAGTCCAGGAGCACTTGAGGAGCACCACCACTCACTCCCTGACTGGTTCAAAGTACAGGTTAGAGGGTTCAGAGGACACCGTGGAGGACAAGTGCAGGGCTGATGAGCCTGCTGGTGATGGAGGTGTTGCTATCCTGGTGATGGTAGCGGTGAGTGTTGGAGATGATGGTTGTGGTAGCGATGATGGTGTTAAAGGTATTGGTGTTGGTGTTAGAGGTGGTGGCCATAGTGGTGACGGTGTTAAAAGTCGTGGTGGTGTTAGGGCTGCTGCTGCTACTGAACATAAGGTCCAGATTGTGTCCCGACTAGCCAAGTTCAGCCGGCTGTTCTCAATAAGCCAATCAAAACAGCCAACTTAATGATGAAAAACAGAAAAGGGACATTTATTCAGTATGGTCACATTGGAAAGAAGGGAAGAGCCAGTGATCTTGAATTGGGATCCTGAGATCTTTGGGATCTTGAAGTGAGCTTAAGTGTTAAGTAGCTGGCTGTAGTTACACATATCTAAGCAGTCCTAGTCAAGTTGTGGCCATATCCATCATTGAAACAACATTGTCTTTTCTATAAGATGGGCTAACAAAGTGCAAATCTCTGAGAGAAAAGTTATCTGCCAGACTAGCACAAGCTCTTGACAGTTTCTTCTCCCAGCATGAGATTCCTGGGGGAATTCTAATTTCTTGGGGGTCCATTGCTTCAACAGCTTGATATCCAAAGTGAGGAACACAAGCATCTCTTTAGAATGTCTTCATCCTTGCCCCCCCCCCCCAGCTGCAATAGTGGCAGTGTTGGAGGTGGTGATGATGGGGATGACGGGTGAAAAGATGTTGATGCTGCTGGTGGGTGTCGAGATGTTGGCATCAAAGATAATGCTATGGTGATGGGTAGGGGTGATTACAATATGATAGTGTTGGTGATAGAACCATGATGTTGGCTGAGGTAATGGTGACGGTGGTAGTTTGAAGAAAGCATAGATAGAGATGTTTATCATTTCCCCATTTCCTTTCTGCAATCACACGGAATCTGGAGGAACGGCAGCTCTCTCACAGCCACGAGGTCGTGGCTGGCAGCAGCGTGTAAAGTGATAGATGGTAGTGATTTAGTAAAGGAAGTTAAACGGAGAGAGCCGGGAGCCGGGAGCCACACGAGAACAGCTAGAGCAGCGTAGACAGAAACCCACCTTCTGACTTACAGATGTTTTGGGGAAAAACAATCCCTACTTGTCTTAGTTACAATGGTCAGATGTCTTTTTTTGTTACTAGATATTGACAAGTGTGATCCACTTAGAAATGAGGAAATTCAGACCCACAAGGCGCACAGGTATGGGTGCCATATTCACATCTGCTCTTATTTTTCTGTACAAACCTGTTTGCAGGTCTTTTATTTTCTTCTGTTATATATATATGCATATGTGTGTTGTGTATGTGTGTTCAGGTGTTCTCAGATGCATATGATCATATAGGGACCAGAGGTTTACCCTGGGTACCATTCCTCAAGGTCTATTCACCTTATTTTTAAAAGCATTTTTATTAATTTATTAATTTTATTAATTTAATAATTTGACAATTTCATGCACTATGTTTTGATCACATTCACCCCAACTTCCCTCCCATAAGTCCTCCCAGATCTGACCCCATCTCATGATTTGCCCAAATTTATGTTTGTTAAAAACTTTGAAAAATTTTCCAGGTGTGATGACACACCTTTTAGTCCCAGCATCCAGGAGTCAGAGGCAGGTGGACCTCCATGAGTTCAAGGCCAGCCTGGTGAGTAAGCCACTGACTCTGATTCATGTAGTTTTTACTCCTCTGAGTCTGTCCACTAGAGTGTGGTCAATCTACTAGAATACATATCCTTTTAAAAACAACAACAACAAACCCAAAACAACTGTCTTTTCCTCTCCCAGAAGCCGTTATATACCCATAGTTCCTCAGCTGATTGAAGGGGCTCCTGAACCATTTTCCCACTCCATGCGGAAATGCTGGCTGGCTTGAGCTCGTGCGGGTCATGTGAAGGCTGTGAGTTCATGAAGGCAGCCGCCCTACTGTGTTCAGGAGACACCCTTACACAGCCACTCATCCCTAACTTCCGGCTCTCACGGTCTTTGTATCCCCTTTTCACAATGTGCCCTGAGACTCTGGGTGGCGGTGTGATGGATTTCCCATTTGTGGCTGAAAATTTCACTGACACCTCTTCTCTGTACTTTAACCGGCTGTGTCTTTCTGCAATAACCACCATTCACTGCACAAAAGAACTTTTCTGGTGTCTGAGAGCAGCCGTGATCTATGGGTAGAGAGCTGTGAATTTAGAGGGAAGTTTGATACCTTGCCCATTTGACAGTGTAGGTTCACCACTGGGGTTTGTGAGCTTCCAACCATGGGCTCTTGGCGAGATTTGTTGTACCAAGCATCTGTTTTCTCTTGCGGAACAGGTCTTAAATTCAACCAGGAAGTGGTAACCCTGTAACATGGATGCCACTATTTCACCAGTGGGTTTATCTTTCCATGCTAGTCATGGTTGTAATTCACAGGGTTCACAGTTGGGTAAGACTGTTGATGACTGCCTACCGCCGCTGAAAACAAACAAACAGCCTGCGTAGCAGCTTCCTGTACTACGAAAACTAGCCAGCAAGGAGGAGACTTCCTGGTCAGTCCTGCCTTGATTTTTCAATTTTCTGTGACCAATGTGTGTGGCGACTTTGGCAATAGGGTCTTACCACCAGTTTCCATATGGCTTTTCAAATATCCTGAGAATTATTTGCTCCTCTCTCAACCCCCTCTCTCTGCCTTCTTCCCATTTAAACCCCTCTTCTCCACCATGTCCTTTCCTTTTTATAGCACTGGCGTCCTAGAATTCCCCGTCTCTGGTGATCCTTCTTTCCCTCTTCTACCGATGGTTCCTTTCTAGTTTCCTGTGTTCTACAGGTACTCCAAATTAAATGCAGAAATCAAAAGATTTGACGCTTAGACCCACATATGAGCATGTGACATTTGTCTTACTGGGTCTGGGTTACCTCACTCGGTATAATGTTTTCCAGATTTATCCATTTACCTGAAATTTTCATAATTAATTTTTTCATCATATGTAGATACACATTTTCATTACCTGTTCATTAGTTGGTAGACATCTAGGATGTTTCCACCTCCTGGCGATTGTGAATAGAGCAGTTATAACAGGAATAAGTAGGTGTCTCTGGAGTAGGATGTGGATCCTTTGGGTATATTCCCAGGAATGGTATAGTTGGGTCATAATGTAGATCTACTTCTAATTTTATGAAGAATCTACACATAGTTTTCTACAGCGGCGGCAGCAGTTTACTCCCCCCCAACAGTGTTGGAGGGTTCCCGACTCCCCACGTCCTCACCAGCATTTGCTATTCTTGGCCATTCTGACCTGGGCAGGTTGAAGTTGTGAAGTAGTTTTAACTAGCGTTTCTCTGATGACTAAGGATGGTGAACACTGTAAAAGGGCTTCCTAGACATTTGTATTTCTTCTTCTGAGAACTCTCTGTTTAGTTTCACAGCCCACTTTTTAAATGGGTTGTTTGTTTTCCTATCGTTTAGTTTTTTGAGTTCCTTGTATATTCGAGACAGATGTATATCTGGTAAAGATTTTTCTCTCTCCTGTAGGCTGCCTTTTTAGCCAATGAAGTTGCCTTTGCAGTAAAGAGCCTTGTAATTTAATGAAGTTTCAACTTTTCATTATTGGTCTCATATCCTGGGCAGCTAGAGTCCTCTTCGGAAAGTGCTCACCTAGGCTGTCCTGGAGTATGCACATACTCTTTCCTCTAGATACTTCAGTTTCAGGTCTAACACTGAGATCTTGAATTCATTTGGAATTGATTTATGTGAGAGTAAGAGAGAGGAATGTGATTTCATTCTTTTCTATGTAGCTATCCTGTTTCCCTAACACTGTATATGAAGATATACACTATATTTTCTCCAATGTGTGTCTTTAGAGTTTTGGTTAAAAATCCGGTGCCTGTGGGTTGTGGGCCTACACCTATGTCCTTGATTTCTGTCTATTGATAGCTGTTTTAGGACCATTATTATGTTTAACATAAATTTTCACTATTATGTTTAACTTGAATTCTGGTTTATTGATTCTCCACCGCAGTGTTTTTATTGTTCAGAATTGTCTTGTCCATCCAGGCTCTTTTCTGCTTCTATATAAATTTTAAGATTGATTTTCCAATTTCTGCAAAGAAGCATGTTGAGATCTTGATGGGGTAGCATAGGCTCTGTATATTGCTTTTGGCAGAATAGCCATTTTCACACTATCAGCCCCACCAATCCGTGAGATCAGAACTTTTTCCATCTTCTGATTTCTTCCTCAATTTATTTTTTCCGTGTCTTAAAGTTTTCACTGTTCGGATCTTTCAATTCCTTGGTTAGGTTTATTCCAAAAATTTTTTGAGGGCATTGTGAATGGAATTGCTTCTTTGATTTCTTTTTTGGTATATTTGGCATTGGTATATAGGAAGGCTGATGTTTGTATATTAATTTTATATTCTGCTGCTTTGCTTAATGTGCTTATCTGCTTTAGGAGATTTCTGATTAGAGTTTCTTCCTTGCAGAATCATATTTTATGCAGATAAGAACACATTGACTTCTTCCGTTCTTATTTGTATTCCCTTTATCTTATTCTCTAGCTAAGAATTGAAGCACTATGCTGAACATGAGGTGAGAGTGGGCATCCTTACCTTGTTCCTTATTTTAGTGGAAATGTTTCAAAACCTTTTTTTCATTTGGCATGATGTTGGCTATGACTTGTTGTATATTGCTTTCATTATATTGAGATATGTCTCTGTATCCCTAGATTCTCCAGGGCTTTTATCATGAAGAGATGATGGATTTTGTCAAAGGCCTTTTCTGAATTTAGTGATTTGACCATTTGGTTTCCATCTTTGATTCTTTATTGGTGGATTACATGTATTGATTTTCATATGTTGAGCCACCCTGCTTCTTGAGGATGAAGCCCACTTGATCATGGTGAGTAGTCTTTTTGATGTGATCTCATATTCAGTTTGCAGACATCTTTATTGGGAGATTTTGCATGCATCAGGGAAACTGGCCTGAATTCTCTTTTTTTTTTGTTGGGTCTTTGGTTTTGGTATTGGGATAATACTGGCTTTGTAAAAATAATTTTGAAAAAATCCTTCTTTTTTCTATTACATGAGGTAATTTGAGAATTGTTGGTGGTAGTTCTTGAATGTCTCATAGAATTCTGGGCTGAATACATTTGGCCTGGACATTTTTTTTTTTACTAGACAAAGAATTTTATTAACCTTTTCCAAACTTTATTCCCAGGTTTCTTCAGCTTAGTTTGCTGCAAAGATGTATATAAACAAAAACTGAAAAGAGCTGCAATGTCCAGGGGTTTGGGCTTAAAAATATTAGCGATCTAGATTTTACCAGATCCATAAACAAAAGATTTTTAAAAAGCAGTCATGATATAAAATAGCAGCTCCTGTAACTTCTGCAAATGTCACCTTCTTCAGAAGTTGCCTCAGTTTAGTTTGCCTCATTCTTAGACGCCTCATCGAAATTCTCCACCAGATCTGGAACTTCATCATCATCCTCTTCTCCAGTAGCAAGTGGTGCTTTTCCATCCGCAGGTTGTTTGGGCAGAGCTTCAGCTGGCCTCCTTAAACCAGTCAGACTGTCTGCACCGAGCTGGTTAAGGATGCTGGGAAACATTCTGTCAGCTGCTTTGTCTCAGCGTGGCCTGTAATGGTGAAGGTGTTTGCTGCCAGAGATGCCTGAACTTTAAGGTTGTTAAAGTGGATCACTGTTCCTTGGTTTGTAAACATATTCACCCCTTCAATACCAGAGATATTGTTTACCCCTAACTTCTTTAAGGAGAACTGCAGTTTTTTATCATCTGCTGTGGCTGTTCTGTGAACCACCTTCTTCTTTCTGCGAGCAGTTCCTTTCCCACCAATGCGCACTTGTGCATGCAGCTTGGCGAGTTTTTTCTGGTTCATGATCGTTTCTTTCATCTGAGACTCCTGTCCTCGGGTTCTGCCCAGAGGTGGAGGAAGAGAAGGCGTCGCCTCGCCCCGCCCCCCGGGGCAGCCGCCCCTGGCTTGCCCTGAACCTGTCCATCGCATCGCTTTCCTCTCCTCAGCCCTGTCCCTCCCTGGCTCGCTCCTGCCGGGAACTCGACAGTTGTTTTTTCAAGACAGGGTTTCTCTGTATAGCCTTGGCTGTCCTAGACTCACTGTTGTAGACCAGGCTGGCCTTGAACTCACAAAGATCCGCCTGTCTCCCTTCCTGATTGTTGGGATTACAGGCTTGGCCTGGACATTTTTTAGTTGAGGGATTTTTAAATTACCGTTTCTGTCTCATTGGTTGTTATAGATCTTCTTAGATTATTTACTTCATTTTGATTTAGCCTTGGCAGGTCGTGCACATCTGGAAAGGAGTGCATTTCTTAGAGATTTTCCAGTTGGTGGGATATAAATTTTTTCAAGTATGTCTTTATGATTCCCTCAGTTTCCTCAGTGTCCATTGTAATGTTTCCTTTTTGATATCTAATTTTATTAATTTGAGGCTTAAATCTCTTTCCCTTGGTTAAGTTGGCTAATCTTGTTAATCTTTTATAAGAACCAACTCGGTTCCACTGATTTTAAAATAATTTTTGTTTCTGTTTTATTAGTTTCAGCACTGATATTGGTTATTTTTCCTGTGCACTGTTCTTGGCTGTTGCTTGTTCTTATTTTTCAAGGTCTTCAGGTACGCTGATAACTTATTAATTAAACTTCTCTCAGGGTTTTTGGGTAGCCACTTAGTGCTGTGCACTTTCCCCTTAGGATTGCCTTTATTGCACGTTAAAGGTTTATCTGTGCTGTGCTTTCATTTTTGTTCAATTCTATGAATTTTAGAATTTCTTCCCTGGTTTCTCTATTGGTCTATCACTCAGAAATGTGTTACCTTTTTTTTCATGGCTTTGATTATTTCCTGCAGTTTATTGTTGTTGCAAGCTACTTTATGTTGTGATCAGACAGAATGCAGGATGTGATTTTAATTTTCCTATATTTTTTGAAACACGTTTTGTATCCTAATATGTTGCCTGTTTTGGAGAAAGTTCCACAGGCTGCCAAGAGGAATATGTATTCTTTAGTGTTTGGATAAATTGTTCTATAGAGGTTTGTCAGGTACGTTTGATTTATTTAACTCTAGTGTTTATTTAATGTTTGTCCAGATGATCTGTCTCTGGTGTCAGTAGGTATGGAAATCATCCACCATTATGGTGATTGTCTTAATCTGTGGTTTTAGATCTATTTCTTCCATGAAATTGGGTATATCTGTGTCTGCTGTGTATATATTTAGGATTGTCACATCCTCTTCATAAACTGTTCCTCTAACAAGTATGAAGTAACTCTCTTCATCTCTTCTGATTGGTTTTGGTTTGAAGTCATATTTTTTTTGGTCAATATTAGAATAGCTATGCATGCTTATTTCTTGGTCCAGGTGCTTGGAATGTTTTTTCTCCCCAATCCTTTTTCTCTAAGATGGTGTCCATCTTTGATGGTAAGGTGTGTTTCTTAGAGAGAACAAAAAGATGGGTTCTGTTTTCTAAACCAGTCTGCTAGTCTGTATCTTTCTATTGGAGAATTAAACAATTAATATGAAGTTATTAATAAACAATGTATATTCCTATTTTTTTTATTTTGTGGTATTTTTAGGTGTCTTTTGATTAACTGCTCTGTAATTGTTGTTTCTTGTGATCTCTTGAGTGTGTTTATCCTTAACTTCAGACTGAAGCATTCCTCTTTTTGTCCTCTGTGAATTTGCTTAGTGGTTGTAAATTCCTTTAGTCTGCTTTTGTCATAGAAAGTTTTTAATTTCTCTTTCATTTTTTAATAAATAGTTTTGCTGGGTATAATATTCTGGGTTTAAAATTTTTGTTTTTCAGAGCTTGGAATACATTGTTCCAGGCCCTTGTGATTTTAAAAAATTTTGTTGACTAATCAGGTGTTAGTCTCATGGGTTTGTCTTCGTAAGTGACTTGACCTTTCTCTCCTGCAGCTTTTAATATCCCTCATTCTGTTTTTTTTTCTTTTAAACTATAATATGTCATGTGGTATTTCTTATCTGGCCTTGTCTATTTGGAGTTCTGTAGGTCCTTTGTACATGGACAAGCATGTCTTTCTCTACATTTTTTTCTTCTATTATCTTATTTAAAACATTCTCTATGCCTTCACTGTGATGTTCCTCTTCTTCTATGACCATAATTCAAAGATTAGGTCTTCTCATGGCATCCCAGAGATCTCATACTTTTTGTTCATATTTTTTTGTAAATGTTTCATTGACCTGCACTGTATGACCCCCTTCCTCTACCTTGTTCTCCAATTCTGATTTCCATGCTTTCCATTCTATTGGAGTGGCTTACCATTGAGGTTTTAATTTTGCTTACAGAGCTTGTAGTTCAACATCATCATTTCAGTTTGGGTTTTGCTCAGCATTTCCTATCTTGGACTGACTATCATTTCATCCTTCTCTATTTTGTTCTCTTGGTGTATGTTTATATTTTCTCGAACACATAACCACTCTTTTGAATTCTTTGGTAGTCTTTCATTGAGTTGATTCAAGGAGAGGAACTGTATCCAGGCCCAAGAACAGCCTAAGAGGCCCCAGGGTGGAAGAGGGAAAGCCAGGGCCTGGCAGCCTCGGGCTGGGATACAGAGCTGCAGCAAAGACCTCTGTGAAGAATGGGCCAGTGTGTTGGTTTCTCTTCTGTCACTCTGATAAAGCACCATGGCCAAGATAACCTATAGGAGAAAAAGTTTATTTTGGCTTACAGTTCCAGAAGGATAGAGCTCATGATGGCTCTGCCCTTGCAACCAGATGTTTTCCAGGTTTTGTTTTGCTTACTTATTATTTTATTTTTGTACATAATGATGATGATGTGTGCCTGGGCATACACACGTGCCACAGTAGGTGTGTAGAAGTCAGAGGACAACTCTCAGGAGTCAGTTCTCTCCCTCCGCTGTGGGCTGTGGGGACTGAACTGGAGTCATCGGGCTTTCCAAGTAAGCGCTTTCATCCTCTGAGCCATCTCATGGGTGCTATTTTTTTATTTTAAGAAGTTTCCTCAACCAAATACCACCACCACCACCACACCACTACCACCATCCAAACAAACAAACAAAAAAACAATGGGAGGCAGAGGCAGGAGAATCTCTTTAAGTTTGAGACCAGCCTAGTGGTCTATATAGTGAGTTCTAGGACAGCTAGAGCTGCATAGTGAGACCCCCTCCCCCCTAGTCTCCTCTATGTGAATTGCACACATATGATATGTCATAATAAAGCCATTGCTATATATAATCAATATACTGAAACATATATATATATATATGCATATATATATATATGCACATGTAAACATATTTAGAGACAGGGTGGCTGTCTGTCCTGGACTTGCTTTGTAGACAGGACTGGCCTCGAACTCACAGCAACCTGCCTACCTCTGCCTCCATGAGTTCTGGGATTAGAAATATAATTTTTTTAGAGAAAGTTCTTCTGGCTGATCATGTAAACAGAGTGGGGCTGGGGAGTGTGACAGAGTGCTGTGGGGCGGTTGTTCTTAAAGCAGAGAGCCCTAGCCGGACGAACAGCGGCTGAGGTGAAGGGAACTTCGAGGGCCAGAGGCAAAGGGGCGCCAGTCACGGAGACGGTCGGCAAACCCACAGTGGTTGGCTCCTGTTTCCACCAGAGAACAGGGATCAAGCAGACCGAGCGCCCACAACCTTAACCCCAGCAGCGCGGCTCATGCTGCTGCCTCTGTGGAGAATCCTTCTTCCCTCCTCACCACCATCTCATATCATAGATGAAGCAACCTAAGTTAAAGGGCTCTCTCTGCACCCAGCTAGTCAGTGGGAAAGCTGCGGGCCGGGCTTCTGGTCCATGTAGGCTCATTACTCAGGTTACACACGGCCTCACTGTCCCCTGCCTTCTCACGAGTGCTCTCTCCCTGGCCTGCCCTGGTTTTGCTCATCAGGCAGCCTCTGCTTTTGTTCGTCCTAATTCACAGCCACAGGCATTTGCTACTGGCCCTGGTCTTCTCCCTGGAATCTGCTTCTCTCCTCCACCCCCAACCTCACACCATGGTGTTTTTGATTGGTTGTACCAGTGAGCCAGGATTTGCAGCTCAGAGGTAGAGAGTGGCTTCCTAATTTGAGCCATGGCTAAACTGTTGCCTGCAGATGTGGCCTCACCACCTTTTTTTTTTTTTTTCCGCAGCCAGTGCCTTGCAGAGGAAAAGCAACGCGTCTGCCAGCAGCCGAGGAGGCAGACACATTCCTGGGAAGCCAGCTCCGGAGGGCCTGCAGCTCCTGTGAGCAATCTGGGCAAATCCTGGCTCCAGCGCCTGTGGTCCTGGCATTAGTGTCTCAGCTGGCTTCCTGCCTAGGATGACCACAGCCCATGCCCCTCCCCTCCTGGGCCTCCGCCAAGCCCTGGCTCGGTCAAGGAGATGAGCTCCTTCAGGCTTGGT
Source organism: Pachyuromys duprasi (assembly GCA_028658305.1). Classification (NCBI taxonomy): domain Eukaryota; kingdom Metazoa; phylum Chordata; class Mammalia; order Rodentia; family Muridae; genus Pachyuromys; species Pachyuromys duprasi. The sequence goes on from CM053756.1 coordinate 6,881,580, forward strand.
TTGTGCCTTTCCCCTTCTATCTTAAAATAATTGTTTTGGCTTTGGGGGCTGGCAGGCTACTCAGTCTCAAGGCCAAGAGCAGCAAAGGCTCCAGTGAAGGGCCCTGCCATCATGAACACCCCCCAGCCTTCGCTCAGTGGCTGCATAGCAGTCAGAGGTGGTTTTCTACATGTCCATTCCTTTTTCCCTCTGTCTTGCAGGGAAGGAAGCATGTGTTTTGAGCTGCTGCTGGCCTAGCCTCTTTTCCTCCGCATTGGATTCATATATACACACACACACACACACACACACGGATTCCTTCTGGGTTCAGGGAATCATGCCATAGCTCCCGGTGTAAGAGAATGCTGTCTTATTGAAGCAGTAAGGCCGCCAGTTGTTCAGAATGTCTTTGAGCCTGTGTTTGCCACAGGCCCAGGCTCTGCCCAGGTTCCAGGGAAGCATTCAAGAAAGTTTGGGTCTTGCTGCCCTAAGGCTCTCTGACAGTGCTTCACATCACACAGGTCCCGTGCTCATGGGGTGAACCCCATTGGCTACTCACAAAACAGGGGAAGACAATGTGTTTTTTTTGTTGTTGTTGTTGTTAGTTTACTAAGACAAGATCTCACTATGTAGCCCTGCTTGGACTTGAACTCATGAGCCTCCTACCTCAGCCTCCTGAGTACTTGACCAATTGAGAAACCATTTCTTATCTTTTCTCTAAAGAGCAAGGTAGGCTAAAAGTTTCTTTTTATGTTCAAAATGTTAATACATTATTTGTTTAAATATAAGGCCTATGTGTAAGGCCCTCCTGACCTGTGTATGCATGTCTGTGTGCAAGGTTGGATGTTTGGATGTGCTGGCAGTCAGCATCTAATTATTCCTCTATTGTGCTCCACCTTGTGTTTTTCAGACATAATCTCTCACTGAACCTCAGTCTCAACAAGGCAGTTTAGCTTGATATAGGCTCATGCAACTGCATCTGGCTTTATTGAACACGCATTCTGGGGGAATCAAGTTCAGGTCCTCACGCTTGTTCGGCAAACACTCTGTTGACTGAGCCTTTCCCCCAGCCGCATTCTGATCCCCTGGACCCTCTGCCTGCTATGGGATAGTTCTGATTTTTCTCTACCCTTCAGCCAAGATCTGTGCAGTAGGCAGAGCTCAGATGAACCTCCTGGCTGCCTGCATGGTCTGTGGCTCAGGGGTCTGTTCTTCACACTCCCCAGCTTTGCTCTACCATCACCTAGACCCTTTAGCCACATCACCAGGCCTTGTGGGGATGGTTTCACATTGCTTGCCACCTTCAGACAGAACTAGTTACCAGGAAGCTGAACTCTAGGACTGTTTTTAAAAGCAGAGGAGGAAAATAAGTCAGATTTAATGATCACTTTCTGTGTATTGGAGTGAAGGGAGAATCAGGACAGTTATAGGATGAAGTCAGTGGTATTCGTAAACCATGCCATAAAATCCGATAGAATTATCACAAGGGCAAGTGGACAGTAAATTCGAAAATTAATTTCTGGTTCGTCAAAGCTTATAAGCTTAGGCCGTTCAGACCTGTGAATGAACACGAACTTCCCATATAACAGCTGGCTGAGCAGAAGGAGAAGGCCTTATAGTAACTGGTGATGGGAATGTTGTGTGTCTAAACAAGGAAAAGGGGGTTGGGGAGATATCTCAGTGAGTGAAGTACTTGCCATGCAAACATTAGCACCAGAATTCAGAGCCCCAGAGTGCAGGAGGCAATGCGCCTGGAGCCCCAGAGCTGGAGAGACAGGAAGACCCCTGGGCCTAGCTGGTTTAGCCCAGCTTCAGCAAAAGGCCCTGTTTAAAAAAATTAGGGTGGAGAACAATTGAGGAAGATGTCTGGTTCAACGTGTGACTTTTATACTCAGGTGCACTTACGTGCATATGGACCTGTGCTCACATCAGCACACACACACACACACACACACACACACACACACACACAAACTACCTACACAGTAAAATAGGTAAATGAATAAACAGGTAGTGAAAAACTCTCAAAACCTGGCTTCTACTGTAAATATTCGGGTGATTCCAGTTTACGGCAGGTTGACAAAACCAACCAGTACAGAGGTAAGGACAAGACAAGAGGATCACAGGTTTGGGTCATCTTTGTTTGGGCTACCAACTATGTGAGCGCTAGGCCACCTTGAGTTGTATGAGACCCTAAAACCAAGAGAACAACAACACATCAAGATGGCAAGAGAATTAATGACCTTGTGGTAGGGAGAAATTTTTACAACAGGATTTAGAAATCCAAACCAGAGGAGGGTAGACCAATTAGCCAATGTTCCAGTGACTAATAGTTTCTTACCAAGAGACTGCTATGAGAGCCAAAGTAAGCTCAGAGAGGGAGCGTGCCACACAGAACCCCTGAGGCTCCTGCCTGAATATATAAAAAAACTCTTACAAATCAATAAGAAAAACGCAAGCACTACAGTAGGAAATTGTGAAAAAGACTTGAGCAGGGACTTTGCCAACATGTTCATTTCAAGTGGCTGCAGTGTGGGCTGGTGTGTTTGCCTCCTGCAGTCAGGGCAATGCAGGTTAAAACCACACTGTGATGTCTGGGGTAGTTGTAGAACTACACACATGGTGCTCCTGCTTCCCTCTCCAGTGCCCAGAACTGATGCTCTATCATTGACTTTGAATTGAAGTGACTTATTTGTGTGCACATGTTTATGCACGTGTGTTCTTGTGTGTGCGTGTGTTGATGCATGTGTGAGTTTATGTGTATGTGTGCATGTTTGTGTGTGTGTTTGTGCATGTGTTCCTGTGCATGTGCATACGTGCACTCACATGCCCATGTGTACACATGTGAATATACATATGGTGCCCACAAGTCACAGTGAGCATATGGGGGTCAGAAGACAACCTCAGGTTAGTTTGAGTCCGGGACTCTGCCTCTGGGGATTCTGGTGTCCATCTTGGGATCACAGATCTGTGCTACTGTGCCCAGCCTTACCTGGGTTCTTGGAATGCTAGTTCAAGCCATCATGTTTGTGTGACAAGCACTGTGCCCACTGAGCCATTTCTCTGCCCTCCCGGAGAATCATCAAGTAGCCCCATGGGGAACTGAGTTGGTGCATGGTTGTGATCTCGGAGCTGGGGAGGCAGAGAAGAAGAGTCCCCACTGCTTGCTGCCTAGTCAGCCTGCCTACATGGAAAGTTTCAAGCAAGTAGCCAGGAAAAGACCCAGTCTCAAAAAATAAAAACCAAGGTGAACAACAGTTGAAGAATGAAGCTGAGGTTGTCCTCTGGCCTCTACACAAATGCATTCACATGTATCCACACACAAATGAACATATAACACACACACACACACACACACGGTGGGAGTGTGATAAGCATTCTAGTAGTAAAGGTATTGAGTTGAATTACATCAAGATTTGGTAACCCGAAGTAAAGCACACTTACCTCAAGAAGGAGGTTGGGGTTAGCTGGTCTGGATGGCCCTAGTCTTACGAAGCTTCTGTCAGAGGCTTCAGTTGTGATGTCAGCCTGGACTGCAGGCATCTGGGACTGCTTCCTCATGAAGGATGGTCTCTTCCTGTGGCCGGGCTGGATTAGAGCAGTGTGTGTCTGTCCTGGTTTCATTCTGGCAAAAAGAAACTTAGGGAAGAAAGAGTTGATTTGGTTTAGGATTTCAGGGTTTAGTATGTTGTTGTGGAGAAGGCAAGAGGAAAATCAAGCAGCTGCATACACGATGTCCAACTGAGAGCAGAGACACATTCTTTTCGGCTTCTGCTCAGCTAGCTTTTACTCTTACACAGTTCAGGGCCCCAACCCAGGAAGTGGGTCTTCCTCCGTTGATGAACATTCAAGGCAATCCCATACAGACAGGCTCGAAGGGCAGCATGACCAGGATAATCCATTGAACCTTCCTTCCTTCCTTCCTTCCTCTCTCTCTTGTTTTTCAAGACAGTGTTTCTCTTTGTATTTGTATTCTTGGCTGTCCTTGACTTGCTTTGTAGACCAGGCTGACGTTGAACTCACAGAGCTCCTCCTGCTTCTGCCTCCCTGAGTGCTTGGATTGCAGGTGTGCACCATTGCACCTGGCTTTGTTGAGACCTTCTTACTAAGAGATCCTAGCTTGTGTCTAGTTGACAGACCAACATGCCATCTCTCATGTGTTGCTCTGTTGCAGATACTCATTAGCTCTTCTAGTTTTTCCATATATTGAATCAGCCTAGACAATGACCTTAAACTTCTCAAACAAAAAGAACTCTGCTCCTTTTGTAAAATACAAATTACCCAGTCTCAGGCATTTCATTATGGTGACAGAAAACAGGCTAAGTAGCTGGGCCTTATGGTGCACATTTATAATCTCAGCACTTGGGAAGGGGGGTGAGGAGTTCAAGATCATCTGAAGTTACGCAGCAAGATCCTGTCTCAAAGATGGAAAGGGGAACCATGAGCAAGGTAAAGGCTAACAAAGAGGTGTGGCCCAATTGCATTTCAGTGAAATGACACTGGTAAAGCAGAGGAGACCCCGGAGCTTTGCATGTTAGCAATGCTTTATTTCCTCACCTGGTCGTGGCTACACAGCTGTTTAGTACCCTACCCACACAAATATGTTTGGTGCCTTTTCCTGTGTGGTGGTGTACTTAAGAAAAATATTCTTAAAAAAAAAAACAAAAAACAAACCAACCCACAAACCAACAGGCTATAACACCACACACATCTCCCAGGCCTGTGGTAAATCCTTTGGTGTGAGCCCCATGGCCCATGCCCGTGTCCTATCTCACTAGTGCTAAGCTACACCACCCAGCTATCCTCCCCTAAGGGGCATGAAGAGGACCTTTAGCAGAGCTCAGCAGATGGGTTCTCTAGGTGACCCTCCACAAAGCATATTCACTTGGTTGAATCTGGAGACAGAGAGGTGGAGGTTGGGCTCTGTGGTGAGGGTGTCTACTATGAAGTTCCTTTTCCTCAGATAACCATAGCATGTGTCAGGTTGACAAACCAAAACAAAAACCTAAACAACATGCTGGGTCATATGGTAAGCTTTGTTTTTGTTTTGTTTTAGAGATTTTCTGTGCTGATTTCTAGAGCGGCTAGACCAGTTTGTAATCCCACACACAGCGAGGGAGAGTTCCCCTTTACTGCAGGTCTTAGCCGGCATTTGTTGTCTGTTGTTTTCTAATGGAAGCAAGATGAAATGTCAATAAAGTTTTAATTTGGTTGTTCCCTAGTTGCTAAGGATGTTGAACACTTTTAGCCATTTCTACTTCTTTTGAGAACTTTCAGTTCAGATCCATAGCCCATTTTAAAAAATTAATTAATTTTTATTAATTACAGTTTATTCACTTTGTATCCCAGCTGCAGCCCCTCCCCCATCCTCTCTCAATCCCATCCTTCCGTCCCATTTTTAAAGTGGGTCATTTGTTTCCCTGACTTTGTGTTTTGAGTCTGTTATGTATTCTGGATATTAATCCTCTGACAGACGCAAAGCTGGCAAAGTCTCTCTCCCATTCTGTGGGCCTCCTCTTCACCGGATTGTTTCCTTGGCTGTCCAGATTTTTTTTAGTTTTTTTGAGATACCACTTGTCAGTTGTTGGCCTTAATCCTTGGACAAGTCAGAACTCTGTTCCGAAACTCCTTCCTATGCCTCTATCATACAGGATGCTGCCTGCGTTTCCTTCTAGAAACTTCAATGTTTCAGGTTGCACATTTAGGTCTTTGATCCATTGTAGTTGGTTGGAAGGGGCAGAGTGATGGAGGCAGCCATGCTTTCATTCTTCTGGATGTGGACACCTACTTTTCCCAGCACTGTTTGTTGGGGACGGTGCCTTTTCTCCTCTTGGTATTTCCATTTAATACTCTGAATTTCTTTGGTGTCCCTTGTAATGTTTCCTTGTTCATTTCTGATTCTGTCAGTTTGGGGGGCATCTTCTTTTTGTTTAGTTGAGCCAAGATCTTGTTTTTCTTTTTTAAAGAATCAGCTCTAAGATTTGTTAATTCTTTGTATTTTTTCTTTGTTTCCACTTTTTTCATTTCTGCTCTGATTATTATTATTTCTTATTGTCTGCTGTTCTTATGTTCCCAAATTCTTGAGTTGTGTTAAATCATGTATTTATGCTCTTGCTGAATTTTTACATGCAGGAGTTTGAAACTATGTATTTTTCTCATAAATCTGTTTTTAATGTGTCCTAGAGGTTTTGTTCATATTTTTGTTTTCATTTAGTTCCAGGATTTAAAATTTTTGTTTATAGATTTTTCTGATCAATTCATCATTTACCATTTCTTGTTTAATTTTCACAGGTCTATATATTTACTAGGGATTGGTTTGCTGTTCCTTTATTTTTATTGAACTCTGTTTAGATAGGATAAAGGGCATTATTTCAATTTGTCTGGAGTTGTCTCTCAGTATTTAGAAATGCTTCCATGGCTTATTGAGTTCAATGTATATTCTTTATTCTTTGGGTAGAATAATTTGTAGATATCTTATATCCATTTGGTATATGTCATTTAATATTGATTTTTCTGTTTATTTTTGCCCAGATGATTTCTTTGTTGGAAAAAAATGTAGTATTGAAGTCACCTGTTGTTGCTGAGTTGAGGTTAATATGTATCTTAAACTTCAGTAGCAGGCTTTTTATGAAGTTGGGTATGCCAGAGTTCGGTGAACATATATAAAGAATTGTAACATATTATCCTTCCTCGTTTACTTTGATTAGTTTTAATTTAAGTCTGTTTTGTCAAATATTAGGATAATGATGGCTGCTTGCTTTCTGTTTCTATTTGTTTGAAATACTTTTTTCCCCATCATTTTGCTTTAGGCAGTGTCTTTTTTTAAAGCTATGATGAGTTTCTTGCGTTCAACACAACGCTGGATTTTGTTTCTTAATCAGTTCAGGCACCTGAGTCTTTTGATTGAAGAGCTGATGCTGTTAACCCTTAAAGTTTCCGTTGGGAGGTGTGTGCTGGTTTCAGCCTTTTTGTTGTTGCTTTGCTGTTTGTGTTCTTATTCAAACTTGTGTTTCAAGAATTATAGCTTCATTTGTTTTCTTTGATTTTTTTTTCTCATGTCCTGATAATCTAGCTTCTGCTTGGTCCATCTTACTTGTAAACCTTTACACTGAGAATTTTAATTGGGATATTGAGTTTTTCAGTGCCACCTTCATTTCAGCTTTAATTCCCTTCAGTATTTCCAGATTTTTTTTTTTTTAATTTGGTCTTTGAATCCTGGATTGTCTTTCTCATGTCATCAATTTTATCTTTAAGTTTTCTTGGGCACCACTCAGGCATTTATTCTCTTTAAATTCATGCTCTTCAACTTTTCTGAGCTGTTTGGTTGTATCTTGTATCCTCTTTGAAATCATTGATGAAGTTTTGTTTTTGTTCTTTTGAGAGAGGGTTTCTCCGTGTAGCCCTGGCTGTCCTGGAACTCACTCTGTAGACCATGCTGGCCTCAGACTCAGAGATCCACCTGCCTCTGCCTCAAGTACTTGGATTAAAGGCTTGCATCACCACCACATGGGCCCTTCACCATTTTTTTTTTTTTGTAAATGTTTTAGCTATTCTAAATCTGTATGAGTTTTGAGATAAGCTGGTCCATTTCTGTGGAAAATGACGTTGGAATTTAAAATATTTATTTATTCATTTATGGGCCTAATTTAGGCTAAACAAACAATTTACTACTGACCTATGCAACCAACTCCTGGCTTTTGACATTTTGTTAGAGGCTGCATTAAATATGTAGGCATTTTGAGGACTATTGACATGGTAACCATATTGAGTCCTACTCTTTGTGATAACCAGAAGTCTTTTATCTACTTGGCCCTTTTAATTTCTTTGAATCATATTTCATGCTTTGCATTTGGTATACATTTGTTAACTTTAATCATAAGCAGCTGAACATGGTGGCTCATGCTTTTAATCCCAAGACTCAGGAGGCAGAGGCAGGCAGATCTCTGCGAGTCTGAGGCCAGCCTGGTAATATAAATTCCAGATGTGTCTATGGTGGGGCCCCATGAGCTTTTCCCATCCCAGGTTAGCATGTCTATAGGTGTTGTCCTTCTTCGGGTCTTGTTTAAGCAGCCATATTGTTAAGTGCTCATTGATAAAGCTTCCCTGCCATTTCTAAGGGGAGATCTCACAGCAGATTTCCTGGTCTATTGGCTCAAACTTTCTCTTCTTCAATGTTACCTGAACCTTAGGTGCAGGAATTGTGTTGTTTCATTTTGGGCTGGGTACCAGACAATCACTTGTGCTCTATATTTTGATTGGTTGTGGTTTCTGTAATGAGATCTGTTTCAGAGAGAAATTTCTTAGATGAGGGGTGAGAACTACACCTATATGTAGGTGTAAGGATGAATATTTAGAACACGGGGAATGTGCTGGTTTATTCAAGTGGCAGTTGCAGGGGAGGAAGTTATCCTCTCAGAACCATGACCTCACTCCCCGTGGGTGGTTGGCTAGGTTTTCAGTACAAGGCATCATTTATTTCCTGTTGAGCAGGCCCTAAGTCCACTTAACTGAGTGCTGTTGGTTACTACCAAATTTTGCGTGCCATTACTGCACCCTTAGGGCTGTTTTGTGATGCCGTTGGTCATTACTGATCATAGGCACTGCAGCTGGGTAGGCTTCAAAAGATAGAGATTCCATGTCGTATTGTTGCTGAGTAGTTCATAGTGACAGCATCAAGGGTATTTGTTTTGTTTTTTGTTTTTTCTCTGCTAGTTAAAGAATTAAAAGTCAGGAAAAATCTTGAGTACAACAAAGATCCAAGGCAAAACCCTCAAACCTAGCAGGCAGAATCTGCCAGTGATGAAAGACTTTTATTATGGGCGAGGAAACACACAAACAGCAGAGCACACAGACAGAAGGGCATGTACCAAGCAGAGCAGGGTGTCAGGAGCTCCCAACCCAAACTTTCCTTAAGGGCTTGGAGTTGTAGGAGTCTTCGAGTGGTCTTCCTCCCCTAGTTTAGGCTTTCTCAGTTTGAACAAAACACAAAGCGGCTGATAGGTCCATACTTTGGCATACACATGCCCTGACCAAGCCTTGAACTTTTTTGGGTAGGTCCATTAGCAGAGAGGCCCTCCCTACTGGTAGGAGAAAAAGTCTCCCAGGCTTGTGTTTTGTTTGTTTGTTTTTTGAAACAGGGTTTCTCTCTATAGTCGTGACTGTCCTGGACTCACTTTGTAGACCAGGCTGGCCTCGAACTCTAGAGATCCACCTGCCTCTGCCTCCCAGAGTGCTGGGGTCACAGGCGTGTGCCACCACACCCTGTCTTTTGCTTTAAGCTACCAGGCTTCTGCCTTATGTCAGAATGTTGAGGAAGAAGCCAGTCATCCTAGACTTCAGCATTTTTATTACTGAGCTGTGGCCCCTCTCCCTATTTTTCTGCCTCTCAGGATCTGACTCCTAATCCCTCAGGTGTGTCTCTGTTACAGGGAGAGATAGAAGCTAGCCAGACATGACCGCTCAGACACAGTTTATAGCCAATTGAAAGCCTTTATTCCAGCTGGCTGGAACTACACTCAGACATTCAGTACCTAAGTATACTGGCTGGTTTCATGTGAATTTGACACAAGCTAGGGTCATCAGAGAGGAAGGAGCCTCAGTTGAGGAAATGCCTCCATGAGATCCAGCTGTAAGGCATTTGTTCAATTAGTGACCAATAGAGGGCCCAGTGCATTGTGGGTTGTGCCACCCCTGGGCTGGTGGTTCAGGATTCTGTAAGAAACCAGGAGCAAGCCAGTAAGCAGCACTCCTCCATGGCCTCTGCATCAGCTCCTGCCTCTAGGTTCTTACCTTCTTGAGTTCCTGTCCTGACTTCAGTAAACAGCAATATGGAAGTGTAAGCTGAATAAACACTTTCTTCTTCAACATGGCTCTTTTGGTCCTGGTATTTTGTGGTATCAATAAAAACCCTAAGACACTAATTGTAGCCCCAAGTTTAAATCAAAGGGCATTTAAAAGCAAAAGTCACATCCTGGTATCTCACTCAGCTATAGGGAAAGGTTTGTACAGGCAGGTGGTTTAACAGAAGCTAAGCTCAGCCTCAGTCCTAGAATAAAGTTGGGTAATTTTCCATGGGATGCTCCATTATGGAGATCAAATTCTTGTTAAACCAAAAATGGCCTCAGAATACAAGATGGCAGAACCTCTGCATTGTCTTACCCTGTCATATCACCTGTACCAGGATAGCCCCTGATAGCTTTGTGTTTGGTAGCCTGAGATCCTATATGCAGAATCAGCTGTTACTGGAGACATGGTCAGTTGCTGATGGCCATGGTATGAGCATGAGCAGCTCATGGCATTGAGGTCTAACAGGCTTATTCCCAGGAGGGCTCAAGCTAACTGGCTGGAAAAGCAAACATTTGCTAATATGGATCGTCTAGCCATCCCCCCCCCCCAAAGCATACGTATCCCAATTGCCCTAGCATCCCACTTGGCGCCTTATGGGTAGAGAAAGGCAGTTTAAGAAACCTTCCCTTTGGACTGGATTTTTCACTCTTGGGTACACCCAAGAGAGATTGGACACACATGGCTGGAGGTGAGGATTGGCGGAGAAGCCAAATGTTCTCGTACCAGAGCTTCTTGGGTTCAATCACAGCCATGCATCTATTTCCAGGGCTCTAGGCCCAGCACTGTGGGAATCACCTGAAGATGCGCATGATTGTGGCAGAGGATGAGAGTGGGGAGAAAGAGGCATCCAGGAGAACAGAGCAAGACAAAAATAGTGGCAGAGGAAGACTAGAACTTGCCATCCCGCAACCATGGGCTAACATGTAACCAAACAGCACATGCAGAAGAGAGGCTGAATGTTCAGGCACCTGAGGAGGCCTGTACCTTGTGAATAACACCCAGAGGGTCAGGACGGGAAGGCTTGTGACCCCAGCTCTCTAGCCCACTCCATTCTTGGGAGTGCTTTCCTTGTGTCAATCAACTGTCTCTATTTCTGTTCATGTTACATGTGGCCCTGGTCAAATCCTTTGCTTTGGGACACAGAGGCCATCTGGACTCAGAACTGTGCCTGATAAAGGAACTCTCCTCACTTCTAAAATTGAGGTCATGAGACAGGTCCACGGCTTTGGAAACTAGCCACGAATGGAACCCTGGAGCCTGGTTACAGGTAATCCGACTTTTCTCCCATCCACTGTAAACAACAACAGCAAACAAACAAACAAACAAAAACCAGGCAGTCACTTTACCTCCCAGCCCACAGTTTCAAAGTGCCTTTTACCCAGAAAAGCAGTTTCTGAGTTTGGTGAATGTTAGCGTATAGGCAGCCTGCTTCTGGTTGCCTAGTAACCTATGATGTCATCATGTGTCGCCCACCAGGTATGTGGCATGGTTCAACTGAGCATGCACAAGCTATAAAAGGACCAGCTCACCACTTTGCCTCTCTCTTACCTTCCTCTCTTGCTCTCTCCGCCTTGCTTTCTTTCCTGGAGGACCACACCATGTCTCTCTCTCTCTCCTTTCCCTCCCTATCTCTCCACCTCCATCCAATAAATCTCTTTCATATAATATCTGTTGTGTGCGTGGAATCGTTTTCAAATAAGCATAACAGTGAAGCCATGCTCTCTCCTGTCTGCTCTCTCCAAAAGCGTCATCAGGCTCACAGGGTGTGTTTTTCTGTACCCCTGGATCCTGGGCTGCAGTATTTGGGGGTATCAGCCTCTCAGACCAGTAAAGTTTCGTTCTAGCCATTTTTGAGGTCTGAGACTATTCTTTCATTGACCTGTTTCTTACATCTAACACACGGCCACGTGTGACGTTCCTTGATGGCTGTCTCCTGCCTGCAGTATGCTGTCCCCTGTTCCCTGCTGTCCTGGCG
>CM053756.1:6893879-7024131 GCA_028658305.1 Pachyuromys duprasi
GTGTATACTGGGCTGGCCTTGAACTCGCAGAGATTTGCCTGCCTCCTGTGCCTCTGCTGGGAGAGGCCCAGCCTGGGACACTTTTGAAGGAGCTGAGGCACTTGTCTAAGCCTTACGACTCCCACCATTGCTCTGCCCTGATAGTTTTTCTTTGTTTCTCTTCTGTGCAGCCTGAATGACTTAAACCTATTGCCAGACCCCAACCACTGAGCTGAGCCAATTTATCTCTGACAAAATCTTATTCATCTTATGTGTATGAGTACTTTATCTGCACATATGTCTGCACCAAGTGCATGCCTGGTACCGGTGGAGGCAGAAAGAAGGTATCAGATCCCCACACCTGGAGTTACAGATGGTTCTGAGTGACTATGTGGGTGCTGGAAACCAAACTGCAAGAGCAGTAAGCATTCTTATTATGGGAATTTTGGGGTCCTTTCATGGGGCCACAAGGTACAGGGGAAGTTGGATTGCCCTCTTGGAGTTTTTAGTGTCACTAACAAAATAATTTAGAAATAGATTCAAATGGAAGCTCAAAGACAGTTTTATTACAGTTTTTTTAAGAACCTCCAAACCCCAAGGCAGACAACTTCAGCTGCCTGAGGGATGTGAACGGAGGCCAGGTATTCGCTGGACAAGCAGCCGCATGGCAGGGAGGGAGGCTTCACAAAAAGACTGAGCCCCAAAAGTTGGAAAGTTAAGGAAAGGGTGCTCGGGGAAGGGAAAAAAGAAAAGAAATTACATTTTCCTGAATATTTCAGAAAAGCAGGCAGACTTCCGAAGCTACTCTGTTAGAGCCTAGCAAGCTTCCACCCTGAGAATGGGAATTGTGGGAAGAAGTACCACATCTCATTTAAGGACTAATTATTCCACCTTTCTGTTTAGCAGACCCGGGAAAGGTGAGCCAGCCTTCCTGGGGGTGGTCTGTGGGCCTGGTGATTGAGCAAGCCCAGCTGGAATGGGAAGACTCCAGCCAGGCCAGAGATCACCTTCTCTTGACCAGGAGTTTTTCCCTGTAACATTAACTGCTGATCCATCTTTCTAGCTCCAAGATTCCTAATTTTGTCAGTCATCAAAGACCACATGCCTGAGACCTCCTGAAGGGAACTTAATTAATGTTTGTGAAGAACCAGGGCCTCCTTGTGAAAAGGTGCTGTGTGTAGGAAATATTCTTTTAAACACCAATTGTCTGGCCCCTCCAGAGGCCCTGTAATTAAGCAACTGTTGTGGTTCTTGAGTGGCTAAGGCTTTAACATTTAACTATATTGTAATTAAGCCAGGCCTTCTGGAAGCTGGTGCACCGCTTTGCAGTGAGGAAGCGAATTACGCCAAGCATCTCTGCAAAAACATGCTCAGGTTCCGGGATCCTTGCCAACTGCTTTTCCCATAATCTGAATGTGGTTGCCATTTCCCTCTGCACAGTATCTTTTGAGGTGAATGGCAACCTCTTCTGTTTTTTAGGCTTCTCTGGTTATGTAATTGGTCAAGCATCTATGTCTGTCCTGGAGAGGTTTGAAGGGAACGCTCTCAGTGTAGCCCCGGGCAAAGAATCAGAGACAAGGGGATGTGTGTGGCAACGTCAGTGGCGGGGTTGAACAATGGCTGTGTGAGGAGAGGGGCAAGAAATGCAAGGAAATCCCCACTCACCACCCAGCTAGTCTTCCCAGGTACTCCTGGACTACATTTCCCAGCCTCCCTTGCAGTAAAGGACCATGTAGCTGTGCTTTGGCTGATGGGATGTGGACAGACCCAGGGGTACATATTCAGGCCCAGGTAAACATCCTTTTGGGTGCCACAATTCACTGGCATTCACATTCCAGAAGACCCTCAAGGACTCTTTAAAAGGCCCCTCCCCCTTCTGAAAAACCAAACCAAACCCAAAGCAGTGCAGTAAAGCAGCCCCACGGTTTCTGGAAACCCATCACCCATGGCATCCCAGAAAGCAGCCAACCCCATCATAGGCCCTGGAGTCCGGATATCCCCCAAACAAGTGTTCCTTCCACCCGCAGTTTAGAGAAACAGTTTACCTGAAAGGTAGTTTCTGGGCCTGGCGAAATCCGAACCCCTCTGCCCACCTCCCCCCAAACAAACAAACAAACAAACAAACAACCTCACCGTTTTTCAGAACACACCTATTTCTCTTGCACCCTCAGACGGTGAGCTGCAGTGTTTGGGGGCGAGCGTGGCTCATGGTTTTTAGGTCGAACTGAGTCTATCTGATTTCCCTCTGATGACTTAATTCTTACACCCTTGAAAGTGGTGATACCACAAAATGGCACAGGGGCTGAGATCCTGAAACCTCAGGAGAACCACAAACCAGAGCCTCTTCGCTGGGTTTTGCATGAATACAAAGTCAAATCTTCATCATCATAATTTTGTTATTATTATTAATAATCTTTGTGTGTATGGCTTGCGTCTGTGCCTGTGAGTGTGGACAGAAGACAGCCTTGCATTCTGCTTTTTGTGTTCATCACCCTCTCTCTTCCTCTCTCTTTCTGTGTTGGGGTGTGTGTGTGCGCGCATGCGTGCTGAGGAGCACAAGTGCAAGTGGAGGGCACGTTTGTGGAGTCGGAGTCAGTTCCCGCCTTTACATGGGTTTCTGGGATCTAATTCAGGCTGTCAACTTTGTCTAGCCAGCTCTTTTACCCACTACGCTATTTTACTGGCCATGTTTTAGGGTCCCTGGCTCGACACAGCATCCAGCAGGCTAGCTAGTTCACCAGGTTGTGGAGATTCTCCTGTGTGCCTCCCTTTTCACAATATTCACTGGGGTTACAGACAGCACTGCATCAGGCTCCCTGGAGCCGCTGGGGATTTGAGATCAGGTCTTCATGTTTATGTGGCTTTGTCCATTGAGCCATATTCCCAGCCCAGAAAGTCAGAGTTTTTTGTTGTTGTTGTTTTTCTGTGAAGCCACACATTTTAACTCTTTCATTGGTGAGAGCTGATTTATCTGATTAAGTAGAAACACGATTTTTCTCATTTGCAGACCAGATAGAATGACGGGTTTTTCAAATGGCCTCACTGGGCTGTTAAAAAGACACGCACTGTGGCACAAGTGTGCTCCGCTCACACACGGCATGTGCACATGCATGATAATAACAAATATTATTTCCAACAAGAAAAGGCAGACAAGCGTGGGGAAATAGTGTGAAACGGGAGCAAACAGGAATGACCGCTACCGATTTAAAAGTGCTGCTTTGACTGCCCCCACCCAAAGGACGATCCACAAATTGTCCCACAGGCTGGTGCCACAGGTCTGTGGCCCTCTCTAGCCCGGGCCCTGTGTCTGACAGCCTCCTGACACTCATACTCTCAGAGAACCTTCTGTGCCCTTTGCTGGCATCGCTGATCCACTACAGAGTACTTTTAGTCTGAATCTTTCTCCATGCTTTTCCGTGTTGCCGGGGAGGCCATGCTGATGTCCTTGGCTGGGACTGCCACGGAGGGCTAGGACAGTGTCTGAGGCTTGTGCTATGGCAGGAGACCACGTGGACACCCATGACCCATACTCCCACTGACTGCAAAGGGTAAGGAAGCTGCTTTTGCACTGACATTTTTTTTTTTTAAACAAGTGCTCTTTTTTTTTAAATTTTTTGTGAATTTGTTTATTTATTATATATATAGTGCTCTGTCTGCATCAAAACCTGCACACCAGAAGAGGGCACCAGATCTCACTATAGATGGTTGTGAGCTACCACATGGTTGCTGGGAATTGAACTCAGGACCTCTGGAAGAACCGGCAGTCTGCTTAACCTCTGAACCATCTCTCCAGCCCTTGCACTGACATTGATGACTCCATACTCACACTTGAGAAAGAGGGACATCTTTGGTGCCAACGTTTGCTGCCCCTTGCCCTGAAGTAACTAACAGCTTATACAGGAAACCGTTGAAGAGAACTATTAAAACTTTTGATAAGGTTGCTGAAGTATAGCTCTGCACGTTGATGGCTTCTGGTGGACACTCATGTGGGGAAAGACTCGGTTTTCCTTAAGGGGCTGGCTCCTGGAGTTTGACCATACTCCAGGGAATATATGGGCAACACTAATTGTGTTGTTGTTGTTGGTTTTTTATTTTGGTGGGGGGGAGGGGAAGTGTCACAAGGGTGGAGACGGGCCAGGGAAGACTTCAAAGTGAGTGTGACTGAGGTGCGTGATGTGAGGTTCCCAAACAATCAATGAAAATATCATGGGGGAGGGAAAAAAGGTCACTGAAGAATCTCATCTCGGCCCTTCTCTCCCTTCTTGCGCTCCTTGGGCCAGGCCACAGGGGAGGTACTCTGTTTCTTCACCGTAATAAACTGTCTTCTCTCCTCCACGTGTTTCTGTATAATTTATTATAAAGAGGCCCAAGAACCTGGAAACCTCGGTGTCTGCCCTCTAGACTCGTCATCTCTGTTCTTGTAACCTCGTGTAGCACAGGCTACCCTCCAACCCAGGGAAGGCCTTGGGACTTCTGACCTTCCTCCTTCCATCTCTCAAGAGCTGGGGTTCTAGGCATTCACTGTCATAGCTGGTTTATGTGGTGCTGGGGGTAAGAGCCAGAGCTCTGCGCGTGCTAGGTAAGTATCAACTGAGCTGCAGTCATAGTCCGCACAGGCGGTAGATAGTTCCTGTGCTGGGATCAGACCGTTCATAGCCGCATGGGAGATGGGAAAGACAGCTTCCATCTTCTCAGGCCTTCCGCCTTCTCTGCCACTCATCTCGTGCCTGGTGGCCCTAACACTGGCCTGCTAAGTGAGGCCCAAGCCCGTGACCTTCAAAGTCAGGGACAGGTAGCATGTGT
Organism: Pachyuromys duprasi; assembly: GCA_028658305.1. Taxonomy (NCBI): domain Eukaryota; kingdom Metazoa; phylum Chordata; class Mammalia; order Rodentia; family Muridae; genus Pachyuromys; species Pachyuromys duprasi. Next base: position 6,898,662 of record CM053756.1, read on the forward strand.
AACTGAAGCTCAGCTAGTGCAGCCAGCTGTAGGGTAATTGCAGGGCTGTGACTGGTCTCTGTGGGGATTGGGGAGTGTGCTTTGTTCAGTTTTGCACTTGCAGTCGGTGAGAAGAGCTTTTCATGTGGGTTCCCTGGAAACCCAGATCTACTCAGGTCCTTCGATCAGCCCAGCAGGAAGAGACGCTGTGCCCCTCTCTTTGGCTATCAGACTATTGAAACACGGACCACCGCAGGAAATTGGAGTTCTCCCAGGAATCTTAGGCTGGGAGGACAACACTAGGGGTCTGGTGCCAGCCGGGATGGGGGTGCTGCCGTTGGGTGGAGTTGGGGACAACACTTGTTCCCTGGAAAGAGACTTCACACAGTCGTCGCACTGCCTTGCAAGACAGACTGGATCTGAGGCACTGCACAGTGGCAGCCACCTTGTCTGGACTGCAATGCTCTCCACCGAAGCCGGAACCTTATGTCAAATCCTGAAGTGGAACTTCAGTGGGAGGCGGGCCATAGCTGGATATCTTTGTTCTTCCCCAGGTGGCCATGGTTAGTATTTATTTAAGAAGGATGCCAGACACGAAACAGATATTCTATGAGAGAGATTTATTGGGTGGAGGTGGAGAGATAGCGAGGGAAAGGAGAGAGAGAGACATGGTGGCCCCCAGGAAGGAAAGTGAGGCAGAGAGCAAGAGAGGAGAGGAAGAGGGAGACAAAGTGACGGGTTTGTCCTTCTATAGCTTGTGCGTTCGCGCCTGGTGGGCGACACACGATGACATCATAGGTTACTAGGCAACCCAGAAGCGGGGTGCCTATTCACCAAATACATTCTTCTCTACTTACCACTGTTACTTTTGGCATACTGAGGAAAAGTTGCCAAGCTTAGCTTGTCCAGGCTGCCAGGGCCTAGGTTATGACCCCAACAGCTCTAGGAATGTTCCCCGAAGGCTGGCGGGAACAGCTGGAACTGTCCTTTGAACAAACAAGACAAAGCAAAGTTACTTAATTTTTTTCTTTCCTTCCTTTTCTGATTTGAAAAGCAGGGACTCTGGAGAATGCCGCAGAGAGTAAGAAAGCCAGAGAGGATGTGGCTGAGCCCTGGTCTGAGGTGACCATGGGGGAGTACAGCCTGGAACTCCTGGGAGCTGACCTTTCCCACCATGCCGCAGGCTCTGCTGGAGCCCACCGTGGGAACGGGCTGCTAGGGAGCTGGGGAGAGGCAGCCATTGTCCTGGGTCCCTCCCATTCTGTAAATCCTGCCAGAGCCTGACATGCTGTATGGAAGGATTGATGGAGATACTGACTTGTCCCTGCTCTGGGGCATTGGCTAGAGGTCCTCCCCACCCCCTTCCCTGGAGCCCGAGGGAGCCTCTCAAACTGTCTCTTGCAAAAATACCATTCTTGACCTCAGGAGGAATGTGGAGAGCCTGATCACCCTTCCCCATCAAGGTGACATGTAAACTCAGAGGTGGCTGAAGCGAGATCCCGGGGACTGGTTGGGAGAAGGCAGTTGTAAACAATGAGGCGTTCAGGAGGTCAAGGGGCTGAGAATAACTCTCAGTGGACAAGGGCCTCCTTTTCAGACTGGCCCACACCTCTGCTGTCTCGTGGTTTCTAGTCTGCACGCCCATGCTGTCATTTCATCTCTGCAAGCTGCCTGGCAGGAAAGAGGGCATCTGTCACTCATGAAGGGTAGGGTCAGGGTGAGGGAGGGAAACTGGGTATCTAGGCAGCTGTAGGTAGGAGAGGTGTGGGGCTAGGGGCCACTGGAGGTCACTTCATGAGCAGGTAGCTGTACAATGGAAAGCATTGTAGTTCAAGTCAGCTTATCTAAGTAAACAACTTTTCATTACGTTTATTGGTATGTGTACGTGTGTCTGTGTGTGTGTTACCAGCATGGTGGTCAGACAACAACTTGCAGGAGTTGGCTCTCTCCTTCCACCATTTGGGTCCTAGGGATTGATAACTTAGGTTATCAGGCTTGGCAACAAATGCTTTTACCAATTGAGCCATCTAGCTGGGCTCAGCTCGTTAATTTTAAAATATTTTATTAGCATATATTAATTGTACACTGTTATATGCTTCACTATGAGCTTTTCATATTTCCACACATGTCTATAATGCATTTTGATCCTATCCACCCCTCCCCCACCCACTTCTCCCTCTCCCTCCCATCCCTCCCTTCCTTTCTCAACAGGAATGCCTCTCACCTTCAAGCCTTTTTCTTTGGGGGAGCCTGAGAGTTTGGCTAAGTCTCCCTGCAGGAGTGTGGGGGAGGAGCCGCATCAGATGTTTGCATCAGTTGTTTGAGCCACTTATTGTTAGCTACACCTCGGAAGGAAATGTCTCTCCCTCCTTCAGCAATCACTAACTAACCCTAGACCTTCAGGGAAGCTCAGAGCCCCTTCACGACGGGACCACTCCACTTACGCATTTTTAAAAACCTGGAGCTTTGGTTCTGTTTGATGGATAGATTTTCCTGTGGGTGCTGTAGCCTGTCCCCGAGTGGGAGCCTCATCTTGAGCCCTGGTACCCAGCTCGAAGTCCAGCAGATGCCACAGGCCCATAAAGGCCCATTTATCAGCTTCAACTGCACATGATGCATCCTGAGGAATTTAGAGGAAAACAGATGGTTGTATGCGGATGGCATTTACTTACTGTCTGTCAATATTTGAGGAGTTTTATTACTTTGCAGTGTTGGGTTTTAGAATAAATTAAACAGCTAATGGAAATATTAAAATAGAATTAATTTAATTAAACAAATAAAAGCTGGGTGAGGCAATGTGATTTGTTTAGAAGTTACTAAATATATTTTCAGTGGGAACCTCAGGGAAGGGAGATGGGATGGAGGTTGGGGTGTCTAGCTAGCTAGGTGTCAGCATGCCCTTTGGGGCTGGGAGGTGGGTGGGGCTGTAAGGTAGGCCTGCATAGAAAACAGCTGAGGTACACAGTCCTGCCATTGCTTACATTGGGAACCAGGGACTTATATCAGGCTGCTCCCAGGGTCTTGGACCCTGTCTGACCATCTCCATCTTATGCTTAGTGTCTTGCTGAAGCTTCAAGCAAATGTGTGTGTGTCTTTGTGTGTGCGCATGCGCACATGTGCGCAGATATGTGTATGTGTATGTGTGTGTGCATGTGTGTATGTGTGGCTATCCATAAATCAGAAAGGGAAGCAGAGAAGTTAACAGGTGCCACACAAGACACTTTCAAATAATGTGGTGGTTCAGAGATGCGCCAACTATGGAGTGTTAGGGTCGACAGTTTTTTAACAAGTATTGGCTAGGTGCCTATTTTAATGTATTGAGAGGGATATGAAAGCTATTCTTTAAAAGTGGCACATGACTGTCTCATACCCTTGTTTTTTGCTGGAAACCCAGAGAGAAAGTCTTTCTCGAAGTGAAGTATGGCCTCTTTGGGTGGTTTTTCTGCAATAGTTGAGGAGACTTTGGGTACAATCCCTGATGCTTCCGTTCAGAGCAGGGAGGTGGGCGTCTGGTGCTAAGTTCTAGAACAGGGAGGAGTGCTGATGGGAAACAGGGTTTCAGCAGGTAGAAGAGGGCACACAGGGCAGATCTTTTGTTACCCCTGCTTTGCCAGGCAAGACTTTGTAAGCCGCAAAACCTTCGGCTTCAGCTGAAGTGGTTGATGAACTTCTGTGGTTCAAATATATCCTCCCCTCCCTGCTACCCGAGTTTCCTGTCCTGAACACTTAATCTCAAATCATTGTTATTTGAGAATGAGGCCTCTGGGATCAGATCTCTCCTGGGTTAACACATTAGTGGCCTGTCCGAAAAGGAGCTCTGTCACATGATCCACGCTCTCGTCTAGCTTGCCCTGTGTTGGCCCAGGTTTCTGCAAAGTTCTCACCACCAAGAAGGACAAAACCTGACAGAGCCCTGGACCTTAAACTTCCAGAACTCTGAGCTGAATAAACCTTGGTTGTTCATAAGTCACCCAGCCTGAGCTAGTCCATTACAGCAACAGAAGATAGAATAAGGCCAGGAACCAAGGGAGGGTGCCAGGCAAGGGGATGGTAGACCTCTGCCTCTCAGAGACAATAAGGTACAATAGGGGAGCTTCGCCTTCGTAGGAGCCTGGCCTAGGAGGGGTGGAAGGTGACAGGAAGGGGACTCGTGGGTACCTCTAGAATCCTTACTGGTCATCAGTTGGGCATCTGGCCTTTGCACATGACTGGCAGGAAGTGGAGAGTGGGTATATGTGCAGGATTCTGGAAAGCTTCTGGCTGAGATGCTACCCCAAGGCCATGGGAAGCCTTAGCTGCTGAGGGAAGCAGCGAGCACGCATACCTGGATGGAAGCAGGGAGACATTAGAGAGAAGCCCAGGCAGAGGTCTGGGCTGCTGAGTCTCAGGTCAAGTGTGGTGCATGAGCCAACAGGCCTGTGCTGTGACTCTGTTGGTCCCCAGTCCTTTTTTTTTTTTTTAGTTTTTGAAACCAGAGCATTTATTTTATGACTGATTGAAATCCTCAAGATGAACTGGATGCTGCAACAGCTGCCCTCTTGGGTTTAGGTGTCGTTCCTTCACGGAATCCATGCCTGAATCTGCGATAGACGATTTTCAGGTGCCTCATCCGACCAGTCCCGGTAGTGTTTCACCTGTTAGCCTTGGCACTCCAGTTATACTTCCTCTTGCGCTTGGCAGGGTAGCCACATTTGCCACAGGTCGACTTCTGAAGGTGGTAGGCCTTAGAGCCACAGCGGCGGCACAACGTGTGCGTCTTATTGCGACGCTTTCTGAAGGATGACGTTCCCTTCGTCATCTTGCTTCTGCCGCCGAGGCCAAAGAGACCGGAAGAGCGGTCCCCAGTCCTTAAACACCTTACTGTGACAAAGGGAGGCATGTGATGCCGTCACATGCAACTTTTAACCGTCCCAGAACCCCCACTTTCTAGCACATGTGACCTAACAAATAGCTGTAGGAGTTTCTTCAGAAAAGCGGTATGTGCATGTGTGTGTGTGTATTGTGTGCATTGTGTATGAGTATATGTGTGTGCATGTATGTGTATTTTCTGTATACACATGTGTGTGCAGGTGTTCTAAAGCATGTACAAGCATGTGCAAGTCCAGAGACTGGACTTGAAGACCAAGGTCTAACTGACTTTGCTTCTGAGAGGGTCTCTACTTACCCTGATCGCTGCACTCTCTGGATATAGAGAACACTGTGTCATCACAGGGTGAAGGGTGGATACACTCCCCAGCCAGGGGCCGGGAGTCCTCACGACCTCCTGAATACCCCACCACTTAACCACATCACCCTAACCTGAACTTTAAAAGGAGTCTGGCCACTGAAGCACCTTCTACCGATCCACCGATGTGTGATCAAAGCAGGCCCTAGCTTGCCTCTCTCACCTCTGGGGATTTTACCTCCTGTAACCATGCAGGCAGCTCTCTGCCAATCAGGTGTTGCCAGCAGCTGCCATCTGGTTCTTGCTGCTCGTTATGTTCATGCTCACCTGCACCTGACGTTGCCACCTGCTGTTGCTGTCCCCCAGGAGTGTCAACCCCACCTGCTGCTGGGGGGGGGCAGCTCACCATCTGGTCCTCCTCCCCAGTAGAAGGGATTTCTAGGTCCCCTGGAGAATGTGGGTGCCTGAACAGTTTCCTTCCTATCCATCCAACCCGTGGGAGCAGGCAATTGCTCTTGTACTGACTGGGGGAATGGCTTGCAAATATCCAGAAGCAGTATGCAAATTTATGTCCAGGAGGAGCATACCACCACCCTCCTCTCCTGCCCCCCCAAACAAAGGAGGGTAGCTGAGCAGTTCTTTGAGTGTGTCTTGTGCGTTGCTGCCCCTGGGTGGTTCTAACATGGCATCTATGACCCCGGGAGAGTGCGTCTACACGCTAGCTCGGCATGGGGGCCAACACCCTCGGTAGGTCTTCATGAGATCAGGCAGGCCAGGCACTGAGCCGGGTGGATTATGGGGTCCTCTGTGATGGTGCAGCATCTTCCTTTGAGCTCCAGCCGCAGGGACAGGCCAGCACTTTCCTTTCGGTGTCTTGGAGGTAGGTGTCCTTTGTGTTGAAGAAGGTAGAAGAGTGATGAAGACCACAGTGCCGAAGGACACCTTGTTTGAAACGGAAGTGTGTCATCTGCTCACTCACTTATCTGCTTATTATCTGTCCTTCTGTCTGTCATCTCCCTCCTGCCTGGCTCCTGTTTCCTTCTGTCCACACATGGGCCTTGATGACACCACGGCCATGTGTCCTTGAGAGACAAAGCTTAGCCCACCAGGCTGCTTTCTCCCTCTTCCCTGAGCCAGGCCCAGCAATCTCAGAACAATGGCACAATTCCAGATTTCATTAAATCAAGGGAGGAATTTTTTTTTTTTGAAAGAGGGTAAATAGAACTTAATTTGCCATGTGGTTGGAATTAACAGAGAACACTTCCCATCAGCCTTTGAAGGGTTTGGTGGTTGAAACAGTTTCATTGGCTCTGGCTTGGAGCCTCAGTGCTATTCAAAGCCTCCATCATCAAGGCTGGCAGCTGGTGCTGGCTGGGGTGGGGTACACAGCACATCTGGGGTAAATGTTTGCCTTCCAGTGGCTGTGCTGAGGGATGGGTGCAGCTGCGGAACACCTTCCTCCTCCCGGATAGAACCCGCCCCCAGCCCTACAGGGACGGCAGCATTCTTGGGGTGGGAGGCTGCGACAGTAGAATGACTCACAGGGGTTGCTCCAGCTGCTCTAGACCCCCTTCTTCTGCTCAGGATGTGCCACGAACAGCTGGTAGCCACATGTTTGGAGGAAGAGCCTGTGGCATTGCTGTAGTCCGACCATTTCCTGTAAAAGTTCCTGTGTTGCAGACTTAATCCCAAATGCTGTGTTGGTGGTTGTCTTAGTTCAGGTTTCTATTGCTGTGAAGAGACACCATGACCAAGGCAACTCTTACAAACGGGAAACATTTAAGTGGGGCTGGCTTATGGTTTCAGAGGTTTAGCTCATTGTCATCAGGGTGGGAAGCATGGTCTCACACCTCAAAGCCCACCCCCAATGACACACTTCCTCCAACAAGGCCACACCTACTTCAACAAGGCCACACCTCCTAATAGTACCACTCCCTATGAGCCTTTGGGGGCCATTTTTTGTTTGTTCGTTTATTTGTTTGTTTATACTTTTGTTTTTTTTTTCCCAAATCACCACAATAGTACTTGCAGACAAGACCCTTCAGAGGTAGTCAGGACTTACTGGTCATGAGTGACGTCCATGATGGTATTAAGAACTTTATTGTGTGTATGAGGTATGTTTAGGTATGTGTACATGTTGGTTTGGGTGTGACTGCATGGTGGGTACATATGCGTGTGGATGAGTGTGTGTGTATATGTATGTGTGTATAAGCCAGATATCAATATATGTCTGGTTTCTTAGATTCTGCCTACCTTGTTTTTGGAGACAAGCTCTCACTCTGGCTTAGGACTCAGTGATTTGGCTATTCTGGTTGGCCAGTGAGCTTCAGGGACCTGTCTGTCTCCGCTTTCCCAGAACTGGGATTACACAAACATGCCATCACACCTGGCTTTTTACACAAGGGACCTGGCTTGAACTCAGCTCCTTATGCCTGTGTGACCAAGCACACTGCCAACTGACCGTATCTCCCCAGCTCTCCAATTAGGGATGTTATTTTTCTTCAGATAAGGGCAGAGGAAGTAGGAGGAGGAGGAGGAGGAGGAGGAGGAGGAGGAAGAAGAAGAAGAAGAAGAACAACAACAACAACAACAAGAGAGGCCTGAGCTAGCATACTCTTTCTCATGCCATATGATGCGTCCAGCCATGCAATGATGCAGAAAGGTCTTCACCGGGAACAGCCCTGCCATCTTGAACTCTGTGTTCCAGAAGCAGGTGCCTGGCCTCATATATATAGTTATAGCAATAGAAAATGGAGCGAATGGGCCACTGAACAGTAGCCTACTACAGGCATTACTTACCCGTATGTCCTAATTTGTCTTCTGTTGCTGTGATAAGCACCACGGCCACAGACAGCTTAGGGAGAAAAGGATTTATTTGGCTTACACATCCTGAGCACATTCCATCATGGAGAGAAGTCAGGGCAAGAACTCAAGTAGAAACCTAGAGGGAGGAGCCATGAGGAAAGCAGCTTACTGGTTTCTTCCTCGTGATTTTCTCCATTTGCTTTATTATACAACACAGGGCCACTTGTCTAAGGGGTGGCACCACCCAGAATGGTCTGCTCCCCCAACATCAATCATTACTGAAGAATATACTCCAGAGATGTGACTGCAGACCAATATGATTGAGGTAGTTCCTGAACTGAGGTTTCCTCTTCCCAAGTGACTCTAATTTGTGTCAAGTTGAAAAAACTAACTAGCACAAATGACTCCTCGCCAACTTGATACACAAATATGTCACTGTAAAGCTATATCCTTTCATTTCTCTTTCCCAAGATCTTATGTTAACATCGCAATATAAAACACAGTCCAAGTCTTGAAAGTTGCACAGTCTTTAAAAATAGCAACATTTGGAAGTCCATTTAAAAATCCAAAATCTCTTAACTTTGGGATCCTATAAAATCAAAATCACATTAAATACTTTATTTTTCCAAGAGGGAAGAACCAAGGCATAGCTATGTTTGAAGCCAAACCAAAGTCCCAAAGTGTATATAGCTCAGTGACTGATGTCTAGGACTCATTCAAAATCTTCTGGGCTCATACGCATTGCCAAATTTGTCCACCATCTTAGGATATAAGGCTTGGCCTGCTCTGAACCACACTGCTTATATATTAATGCTGGAAATACTTCCCAGAAGATTTTACTTCAATGGTGCTAGTCTCTTATTAATCACAGGTGACTTTTCAGCACCAGTTAACCAGCATCCATTATCCCAGTAAAGCAAAGCTTTCACTTTAGTGGTGCTGGTCTTTTGTTAATCAGATGATTCTCCAGCCCCATATCATGCAAGTGGCCCTAAAAGTATCCTTGCTGCGTTTGGGACTTCACAAGCCAGGCCTTCACCATCTGCATTGCTCTCAGCATTCTCATCTTCCAAGCACTCTGAGAATAGACCGTTAAGTTGTAAGCATCCGATGGGTTCTCCAGCTCAGAGTTCCAAAGTCTTTGTGTACCTACTGCTTTTGCGTGTTAAATGACACAAATTAGGGACATCAGAGAGAAAGGAGACTCAGCTGAAGAACGTGCCCAGGAGATCCAGCTATAAGGCATGTTCTCAATGAGTGACCAATGGAGGAGGACCCAGCTCATGATGGGTGGAGCCAGCCCTGGGCTGGTGAGTTCTGTAAGAAAGTAGGTTGAGAAAGCCATAGGAAGCAAGCCAATAAGCAGCACCCCTCAATGGCCCCTGCATCAGCTCCTGCCCCCAGGTTCCTGTCCTGCTTGAGTTCCTCCTATGATGGACTGTAATGTGGAGGTGTAAAGCACAGAAACCCTTTCTACCCCAACTTTCTTTTTGGTCATGCTGTTTCAGTGCAGCAAATAGAAAGTCTAGTTAAGACACTTCGTATAATATTCCTTGAAAACAACATGGTCATAACTATTATAACAATATTCCACTCGCTGCTACCAATTTCTGTCCTAATCTGTTTTCTCTTATTGTGATAAACAGCACGGTGAAGAGCAAGTTGGTGAGGAAAGGATCTATTTGGCTCACACACCCTGACCGCAGCCCATTGGAAAAAGTCAGGGAAGGAACTCAAGCAGGAGCAGACGCAGAGACCCGCTTACTGGCTTGCTCAGCTTGCTTTCTTATAAACCCAGGCCCACCATCTACACTCCCTAATGTAGATGCGTGTTCTACCTCAGTTAACCCAAATCCAGAAACCTTCTCTTAGACGCACTCAGAGACTGGTCTCCTTGGTGACTGTAGATTCTGTCAAGTTGGCTGTCAACACCAACCCTCACAGAGGCGAACACAGGAATTAAAAAAAATCCATTCCCAGAAAAATGAAGTAGGAGATGAGAACTGTAAAAATAAGAATTATTCCGGGAGACAGAGGATAGTATTATAACCACGAAACAAGATTAGGCGGTTATGGAAGAGAACGAATTAAGAGATTTTAGCAATGAAAAATTTAATATGTAGTTGAGCAATAGGAGAGGCCATGCTAAGGGAACTTTGTGATTACAAGATCGAGCTGGAGGCCAAGAGATGGCTCAGCAGCTAAGAGCAGATATCACTCTTGCTGAGAACCCAAGTTCTGTTCCCAGCACCCATGTTGGGAAGCTCACAGCTGCCTGTAACTCCATACTCAGGGCATCTGACACCTGTAGCCTCCGTGGACAGCTGCACTCATGGGCACATACTCTAACTATGCATAAAAATAATTTTTAAAAACAGCAAAAGGTCTGGAGAGATTGGCCAGCAGTTAAGAATACTTAACAACTTCTACAGAAGATCTGGGTTGGGTTACTAGCATCTGCATGGTGGTTCACATGGAACTGTAACACATGTAACATGGAACTATAACTCCAGTTCCAGGGGATCCAGTGCCTTCTTGTGATTTTCACGGCTCCTGCACAGACATGGTGCACATACATACAATCAGGCACATACACACACTTACACTAAATATGTATTGAAAAAGAAGATGATGAAGCTGAGAAATGATGCCAGGCTCTTTCTGCTTAAAGCGTGGGATCTCAGCCCAGTACATCAACACCAGGTGAAGCTTGTCAGAAACTAACCTCAGGTGCCCTGGAGACTTGGGACAAGCAACAAAGTGTGTTTTGCGCAAGTGTGAGGATCTGAGTTCAAGCCTCACCACCCACATTAAAACCCTGAGCACGGTGGGGTGTTCTCGGAATCCCAGCCCTGGGGAGATGTGGATCCTTAGAGCTCACTGGCCATCCATTCAGCCTACCACAATCAACAGGTTCCAGCCTAGAGTGAGCCCTTGTCTCAACACAGAAAAACAAGAGGCGGACAGTGTCTAAGGAGGAATAACACCTGAGGGTCCCCTCTGCCTTACACACGTGCTCTTCCTCCCTTCCCTCCAGCACCTGCACACACACACACACACACACACACGAAATGTGCCCCCAGAGCCGGGCAGGGGTGCATTCCTTTAATCCCAGCACTTGGGAGGCAGAGGCAGACAAATCTCTGCCCTAGAGGGCAACCTTGTGGATGTTTTTCTTGCTTCTTTGCCCAGTGTGGCTTGGCTTTATGAGTGTATGGGAAGGCTGTGCTGTTTAAAATCTCTTGGAGACTTGTGGCTGAGGGGAATTTCCTGCCTCATTCGATCCAAATCCTGCCAGAGTTAATGAGCCTGGGCCTAAAAGCTGCACTGAAATTAAGGTGATGAGTTTATTCTTGGCAAAAAAATTCATTTTCCTCTCCCTTGAGAAAAGGGAACTAAAATGACTTATAAAAAGTTTTTAAAAAATTATTTAAAAAAATCCTTCAGCATGCTAACATTCTTGGAAAACATGTTTTTAATGATTTGAGTGTAAATTAATAAGAAACAAATGCTTAGCATTTGTGAAAATAAAACAAAATAAGAAAGAAAGAGGGTTGGTGGGTGAATCCCACATGTGACTCCCTGAGGAGGCCTGAGGGTGTGGCCAGCCCCACTGATGTGACAGGAAGGCTCAGCCACATGTGGGAGTCATTCCTTTGGGCACGTCTGCACCAGCCAGACTGACGGCTGGTCTTGACCAGGCATTAGTTAGGACCCTGTGGACAGGGACATGTGCCATATCCAACATGGCTCCAGGAATGGACCTGTCTGAAAATTACCCACACGCAGACTCCCAGAAAAACGCTGGGACTGTGTGGCCAGATCTGTGCTGGAGATACGCGGCACCCCGGAAGCTTGGAGTCTTTACTATATAGAGTGGAACAGAAAGGCAGGGTTATTATATGGAGCTAAACAAGGAGGCAGTTTATGGTATGCAGCTGGATGGATTGGCTTAGCAGGAGCACTTTCTGCAGGGGAGCAGTTTTCGGGTGGTGACTGTGGTGAACATTTTCTGCACACACACATGGACCAGAGGAAGGATTTTGCCGTCCTTCAGAGCCCCACCCTGCGGGGAAGGCTTTGCCGTTTTCTCCATGGGTCTGAGGCTTGGCATGGCTGGCTCAGGTCGACAGCATGCACTCACTCTGGATTCACACCCTCAGGGCTTCCTCCGCTCAGCACAGAGAAGCGGGCCATGTCAGGGTCCCAGGGAGATCGAAGAGAGTCCCTCTCCAAGGAGCTGCGCCACCCCCAAGGTCCTGAGATGTAAACCGGTGCCAAGCAGGTGATGCGCGTGGTATTTCCCTTTAGTGGTGCCTCTTTCTCGGGCTTCAGGCCCAGCATGACTGTTCCCTCCTTTTGAAAATACCTCCCCCCCCCTCCAGCTGCAACATATTCCCTGTGGGATTTGAAGCTCCTCTTGTCTTCTCCTGTGTATGTAACCGGGTTTTGCCTTCCATTCTTGGAGCGAATGTGGGTAGAAACGGCTACTTTCACAGACTGTGGTGGTCAACCTTGGCCATCGACTGACTTAGTTTTCTAGCTAATGCTCTAATAAATCACTGGCAAAAAGCAAGTTTGGGGAAGAGAGTGTTCATTCGGCTGACAACTTACCGTCCGTGATCGAGGAAGACCAGGGTAGGATCCCGGAGATTGGAACTGAAGCGAAGACCGTGGAGGAGTGCCGCTTACCGGCCTGTTCTCTGCGGCTTGGCTACCTGGCTTTCTCACAGGCTACCTTTCTAGTCTAGTGGTGGCGCTGCCCACCGGAAGCTGAGCCCTTCCACATCCGCCGTTAATCAAGAAAATGCCCTGAAAGAGGCAATTCCTCAATTGCAATGCCTTTTTTCTAGGTGGCTCTGGTTTTTGTCGAGTTTGCGTCCAGTTTGACAGAAAGTAGTCTGAATATAAACTTCATGGGCTTTATAGTCATGGAGGGGTGTGTGTGTGTGTGTGTGTGTGTGTGGTGGTGGGGAAGTGGACACACCTCTTGGCATGTCTGTGAGGCGATTGATAACTTATGTTAACTGAGGTAGGAAGATCCAGCCTGGGCAGCATCACTCCACGTGCTGAGGTCTTGGACTGAAGAAAACGGAGAGAGCGAGCTGAGCACCAGCGTGCATGCTCTCTGCCATCTGACTGTGCCTGCCCCTGTGGTGGACTGTTCCCCATAACTATGAGATACAACATGCCTGTCCTTGAGTTGCTCTTGTCAGCTATTTGGTGGAGGCAATGAGAAAAGTAACTGAAACCTCCAGCACCAGCTATCAAAGGCATCCATCCCTTCATGAGTACCTCTGGGCCTGGTGTTACATGGTGCTTTTCCCTCTGGGCATCATAGGATATGATTCTTGGACTTTGCCTCGTAGTCAAGGAGACTAGCTTAGAACAGTACCGTGGCATCCAGATCTTCTGTAAAGGTAAGAGAGCTGTTGATGTGCCCTAGGGAGGGTCAGGAAACCGGATAGGGATTCCAGCCATTACTCCTGACCCTTCCACTCTTGTAGCCACAAGAGATCTTGGGAGCTGAGATGCTAGATTACACAAAGAAGTGAAATGCTGATTAAAACTGGAGTTCCATAGTCAGCTTCTGTGAGGTTGCCATTCATAATGGGATGGGGGTTCTGCAGTGATGCAGCTATTTTCAGGGGGTCACCCACATTCCTGTAAGTAACCCCTCATCTATGCTCTGTAAGAAAGCCCGATAAAAGTCATTGGCCTCACCAAGTTGGACTTTGGTGAAATCACACTTAGGTCTGTCATGGGTGCCCATCTCTGAGATTGGGCATTCATTTGCTTTTCCTCAGTAAACATTAACCCAACGCATTGGTGGCTGCTGTATGTCAAGGCAGATGAGTTTGGGAAGAGCAATCGCATGGTCCTGGCTCTGGGTAGCAAGTCACAAAAGGGCTGACTGAGCAGCCTGAGCTTGGGACATCCAAGGGCGGAGGGTCCTGATAAAGGCACTCTTTCCCCAGCTGGTGTGTGGTGTGTGCCTTGTGCCTCTTTGCTATGGTGGTGATTGCCTGGATCCTGCTGTGGGTAGTGAGGCAAATAATCAAACCTGAACCACGGGGAGCTACAGTTCTGTTTGGAAAAATCCCACAGTGGTGGTTTTCGTCTATGCGGTATGGAGTTGCATACCTATTTGATGAGTGGGGTCCTCCGTATGAGTGCAGAGATGCTCTGAGAAAGGCTGAAGGTTCAGAACAAATTTTACCATCCCTAAGACGTAACTCAGAAGGAATGAGAGTGTTGGCAAGCTGCTGAAGAGTGTTGGCCAGTGCTATATGCACTAAGAGATACTGGAGGGTGAAATAAAGTCAGAACAAAAACAAAAAGTGGGAACAGAACCACAAAGCCCCCCCCCCCGGAAATGGTTATGTACTGTTATCTGGTACAACACCTGCATGCAATTATCCCATTTTAAAGAAAACTCTCCTAACCTCTGCATTCTTTATCTGCTTCTGTAAACATGCCTCGCCAGAAGAGAAGAATTTCTTGTTGTTTGATCTTAGTTGCACAGACCCACTAAGACTGATAACTACTTAGGCCTGCTAATGACGTAATAGTCTAAAACCGATGCTGAGAAACCTTTAAGCACGGCAAGAACTTCTGTGCGGTTGCCCAGGGTCATGGAGGGGACTTCATGGAGCCCACACATAATAAATGCTCCTCCACTCTGTTTCTGGTACCCATTTGACAGAGGTTTTCCTGCCTCAGCTTCCCATAGCTGTACATCTGAGGCCCAGATGGCTGCTCTGCAGGAGCTTGTTTGGGTAAAGGAAAAACTACAATGAGAAATGGAGATGCAGCTAGCATCCTCCCTCTGGTCTCTGATGTGGTGGTCTAATTGGATAAAAGAGAAAATGAGACAGCGGTACCAGTTTCCTATTTCTTATAGCTGGGATGCTAAAAGAAAAAGAGCACAAGTCTGATGTGCTTTAAAGACCCCTTCATGAGATCCAAAAACTTGGAGCCAGGAGAGGAGTTAGATGGTGAAAAAAATGAGGGCAAGGTAAAGTGAGAAGAGAAACCCCAGGTCCTACCTTTAATAGAGAGAAAGAAAAAAAAAACCCACCCATGATTCAATACGCAGATGGGGCCTTAATAATGAATGAGCCAGTACAGAAAATCATGATAGCAAGGGAGTATTCTACCTTTGAACTCCTTGAGTTGGGAAGGACTTTCAAGTGAGAAATGATAGAACTCTCCTTTTTGGATCCTGAGGCTGTGAGACATGGGGGCAGATTGGACGAGTCTGAGTTCTGTGGAGGCAGAGAGACTGTGAGAAGCAAGACTCTCATTTTGAAATAAATTAAAGAGACTATCAAAAGTGAAGCAACTTATAATATTCCATTCTGAAACACACACACACACACACACACACACACACACACACACACACACACACACAAAACCGGTAGGACTCCAGCATTAAGAAATGCCGTGCGTGCTGGCTGGGTGTGAGTGGCTGGGTCTTAAAGTCCCTGATCACGGGAGCTTCCTGGCCTCTCTGTCCTCTAGGCTGCTGCTCTAGTTCCAATCTGTGCCTCTCTAGCACAGCCTGCATCACAAATTGCTCATCCTATTGATTAAGACAACCTTGCAACCATGTCTTTGTTTCAGGAGGATGTTATGTCTAACTTGTTATGCATATTTCTGTTCCTGTAACCCTATCATCCCTGCCAAATCCCCCATTTGGAAACGCCCTACCCATTTACATTATGTCTTCTTTACATCCAGTGCTGACCTCTGAAACCCTACCTTTGGAGGAGGCAGCGTACCTTTGTACGCAAATGAAAATGCTTGCTTTAGTTTATTTGGCCACGATGCTTTGGATCAGTAGCCTTTCTCCTCCCAGCTTTGAGATTAACACTCTCTTGTAAAAAAGATTTATTTGTAGTGTGTGTGTGTGTGTTTATATGTATGTGTATTTGTGTGTGTATGTGTTTATATGTGTGTTTGCCTGGACTATCCAGGTACCACGTGAGTGGAGCTAAGTGAAGGACATCTGGAGCCAGGCCTGAGTGTGGAGGAGGTGCTGGGCTGGGCCAGGAACTCAGCAGGCAAAGGCACCATGTGAGCTGCACTTCCAGAGCTGGGATTGGGAGTTTGGAGATGGCTCAGTGGCAGGCATGGGTCAGGGGGCATGCAATTATCATTAAAAGTAAAATATATTGAGCTTTTTCTCTGTGTACCCACAATTTCCTTCCGGTTAGAACAAAAGAACCTTCAGCTAAGTGATGGCTGATGACAAATTCATAGTCCTCCTGTCCTGCCTCAGCCTCCCAAGTATCGAGATGGTACACATGTCCTGTTTTGTATTTAGTGAGATTCTATTTGTGTCTGTCTTTTCCAGATTGATCTATTCATTCACAAAGATTTCGCGGTTGAGGGTTGGGGCTGGAGATGTGGCTTAGCAGTTAAGGTACTTTGTACTCTTGCAGGACCAAGTTTTGTTTTCCCCTCAGCGTCCGTCTGAGGCAGTTCCCAGGGGATCTGACACTCTCTTCTGGTCCCTGTGGGCACCTGCACTCAGGTGGCACATACATGCACAGGCACGCATGCATACACAGAAGTAAAAAATAAAAGTTAAAAATTCTTTTTTGTTTTGAATTCCTTTGTGTCCTTAGTAATTTTTTTATTTTTTAATTTTATTTTTATTATTAGTTACATTTTATTAACTCTGTATCCAGGTGAATCCCGCTCCCTCATTCCCTCCCAATTCCACCCTCCCTCGTCTATTCCCTGCCCCTTTCCAAGTCCACTGATAGGGGAGGACCTCCTCCCCTTTCATCTGACCCTGATTTATCAGTATCTTCAGGACTGGCTGCAAAGTCCTCCTCTGTGGCCTAGGAGGGCTGCTCCTCCCTTGCAGGGTGGGGAGGTCAAAGAGCCCGCCATTAATTTTATGTCAGAAATAGTCCCTATTCCCCTTACTATCATTTGGATATTGAGCTGCCATGGGCTACTGGCGAGCAGAGGTTCTAGGTTATATCTGTACATGGTCCTTGGTTGGAGTCCTTAGTAATTTTAAAGCAACTCTCTAATTACTGTCACATTGTCTGTTAGTCGCTTCTTGGGATTAATACTCCTGTTTGTGACATTTGCTGCTTCTCCTGCGTGGTAAATGATCTTAATGGTATTTTGTAATTTTGCATCGTAAGCTTGTCTTCATAGTGGCTTTGAGAATCCTTTTTGGGATTAAAGAGGTCATGTCTATTCAGATTTAGTTTTCGTGTTTACCAGGTTATCAAGGGAAGCCACTAGCCTGTCACTTACGTTTTCAAAATGCTAATTTCTTGGCATGCTTCTTTGTGGAGGGGGTGCGATTTTTCAGGTCTGGAATCCATGAGGCTCAGGCTCAGGTTCCATGGTTTTAGGGGAGTATTTTCTGTGTACGTAGGGACCAGAGGGAAGGGAGAAGCTTTAAGCCATTGCCTGTGTCTGGGTGGAGTTTTCCTCCAGGCTCCGTACTCTGCATCGAGAGGCCATTCTGGGACTGAATTATACCTTCTCCCACTCAGTGTGGACCGCCTGTTCCCACCTGTTCGCTTACCTGCTGTTGACCTCTTTCAGGTTTCCCTGCGGTATAGCTGTTTCTGTATTTGTAATTTAACTCAATTCTGTGTTCTAAATGTGTGCAATTACTTACTGTGTCACCAGAGCTGCGGAGCTGCTGGCCGGCTCCAAACACAAAGAGGAGTCTTCTCTGGAAATGTAAAGACACCAATTCCTTGCCACTAGCCTCTAACGTGGCAAGCCTCTAAAGTAGCCTCTAGCTGAGTGTATTCTTGTGTGGTGTTTATGTGTGGGCATGTGGATACATGTTTGTGCAAAAGCCTGAAAGCAAACTCAGGTGTGATTTATTTTTTATTTTTTATTTTATTTTATTTTGAGATAGTCCTTCACGGTCCTGGAACTTGACAAGTAGGCTAGGCTAGCCTGCCAGTGAGAACCAGGGTTCCACCTGACTCCACCTCCCCCAAACTGGGATTACAAGGCATGACACCTCACCCCATTGTTTTGTTCTGTGTTGGCATTCTGGGAGTCAAACTCAGGTCTTCATATTTGCAAGACAAAGTCTTCATTCTTTTTCACACCACAGCAGGAGTGATGAGGGCGAGGGGAGGTTGGATAGATCAGGAATCTTTCCGTGGGTCAGCTATACGACTCTCTCTTTCACTCTGCCTCCTGCTGCCTCTCTCTCTCTCTCTCTCTCTCTCTCTGTGTGTGTGTGTGTGTGTATGTCCTGAGATTTGGATGCGCCTCACAAAGTTGGCCCAGCTTTGTTCCAAGTTTGCCAAGTGCAGAGGCCCTGTCAGGATTACCCTGTAGTTGGTAGAAGGACATCTCAGATTCATGGCAACCAGCTAACTCAAAGAGGCAAAAAGGCAGACCCGGCAGCATACTAATAAGGCTGGTCAGAGAGAGGTTTGATCAAGCTAATGGTTCCTCCTTTGCCCTTGGCAATGAGGAAGGACACGAGAGGCAGAGGCACAGAAAAGTTTCTGAGTTTTGCTGCTTGCTGTCAGCGGCAGTCACAGTCCCATTACTCATAACTACTGGTCTGGAACAGCAGCCAGCATTTGCCCAAGTACTGAGAGCAAGCCATTAAAGAAGGCACCGTGGGGGGGGCGGGACTAGGTTGAATGGGACCACATGCATGTGACATGGAGGTGAGAGACTGCTTGAGAACGCTGCATGTTCTGAAACCTCTGAGAGCACAGCCCCAATGGCTCTCTCAGCATTCTTGAAAGGTTATTTTATAAAGCTATGCACACTAATGCAAAGCATAGCTCTCCCTTCAGCGTGAATAAGCCGTAGTTTATCCTGGAATGTTTTGTGTTTGGAGTCCAGGGGGGGGACACTGAGGCAGGTTGACATTTATGTAAGAGATTTATTAAAAAGGGTCATAAACATATAGGCAGCAGCATGCCTGGATCTCTGAGGAACGGGCAGGCCCAGGAGGCAGATGAATAACCCTTCCTAATACAGTTTATAGGAAGGGGGTGGGTGTTTTGGATCCTATGCAGGCTAAGCTTGGTTGTCAACTTGCCTACACCTGGAATCAACTAAGATTCAAACAGCTACACACATCTGTGAGAGATTTCCTTGATTGGATCATTTGAGGTGGAAAGATCCACCCTAATCTGGCCTATACACCTTTTTGGAGGCAGCCCACAAAAAGACAGAAGAAGGAAGGAGGCAGCGCACATAGCCATGGAAGAAGGAAGCTTTGGCTTTTGGCCTGCTTGCTGCACTCTTACTGGCAAGTCCAGCAAACCTGTTGCTGAGGCATTCCTTCACTGACGTTAGAACCAACTTCTTCAGGATTCCAATATATCTCAGAGACCAGCATCCCTCTAGGATCCCTGGGACTCCAGCACCAGACTGGGAACAGTGAGACCTCCATTCCTATGGATCTACTTGATTCTGGCTTTTCCTTTGGCAGACATCCTTTGTTGAACTTCCTGAACCACAGTAAATCACTTCAACACATCCTCTTTAGATATACATATATATTTCATTCTTTTCTGGGATGGACATGACTTGAAGTCCATGGTGAAGAGAACAAACAATCTAGAAAAACAAGATATTTTTGTTTCTTTCTTGAAACCAAACTACTGTAGTTATGGAAACTGTCACAGTTCCACCAAAATGGAGGCGGTTTTATAAAATGGAATGGCTTTGGCTTTTGGCATTTTCTTTTTAGAAAAATATTTCTTATATTTCCTGATATAATTAAACCATTTCTCTCTTCTCCTTTCCTTTTTCTAAATCCTCCAGATGCTTTCTTGGTTCTCTTTCAAATAATGGCCTCTTCTTTCATTAATTGTTGTTACATACATGTATATATGCGTGTGCGTTACGTACACATACACACATCCCTAAATACATACATACAACCTGCCTAGTCTGAATGTTATTTGTGTGTATGTGTTTTCAGATTTGACCATTTTGTATTGGATAACCAGCTGGTGTGCTCCTGGGAAAGCATTTTTAGTATGCTCCTAGTGTTCATTAGTTTCCTGTGTAGGGCTGAGGTCCCTTGAGCTTTCCACCATCCATTTTAGCGTGTCTATTGCTGTTACTCTTGTGAAGCTCATATTTAGAAAATTCATGAGCTAGACATGTATGAACGTAGCCTCTGATGTTCCTAAGAGACGCCATCTCATAGCAAACTCTCTGACCTTCTGGTTTTTACATTCTTCCCTTTCCCTCTTCTGCAATAACCACCGAGCCTTAGCTGCCGTTGCATTGCAGATGGATCAGTTGGTTCTGGGATCTCTATATTTAGATTGGTTCTGGTTTCCTGTAATGGTCTCCATTAATTGCAAAGAGAAGTTTCTTTGCTAAGGGATGAGGACTGCTCTTATTTGTGGGCAGGAGAACAAATATTTAGAATATGGTTAGGGATTATGTTGGTTTAGCCAAGTAGTAGTTGAGGGTTATCCTTCAAGATCCATGGTTTCACTGTCCTGGGGCATTGGCTAGGTCTCCAGTGCCAGGCATGCTTTCTCTCTTGTTGCGCAGGTCTTAAGTCCAGTTACAGAGCTGTCGGTTACCAGCAGCATGCGTGTGTCGGTCACTACTGTCACCTCAGGGTTATTGTCCTACCCTGGCTGTTGTTGTGGTCTCACAGCTCGGTAGGACTGTTGGTTGCTTCCCTGACCAACAACTCCAAAGAGGACTTCTTATGCCTGGTGGTAGGGTTTTTGTTAGATGGTCTTTGTCTCCTGGAAGTAGCATTGTCAGCTCAGATTCACTGAATCTATAGATGTATACTTATAAATGTGTTATATAAGTTTTTAGGCAGAGAGGTAATAGCATGATTTCTATGACTTTTCCCAGACACCTTACTATGATTTTACCCTCATACTCCACTTCCATGTTTATCTCATCCCCTCTCCCTAATTAGAGACACTTCACTTCCTCAATTCCCCTTCAGGTCATTTGTACCCGGCTATTCCCCACTTAATTGCTCCTTGACCTCCCCACCTTGGCAATGACCCCTTTTAACTTTTCTAACTTCTTCAGTCTAACATAAATATGAATACCATTGTAATGTTTTTAAGTAATTTATTTATTTTTATATTAATCACAGGTTATATGCTTTGTATCCCAGCCGTAGCCCCCTCCCACATTCCCTCCCACTCTCCCCATCCCTCCCTCATCTTCTCCCTGGCCCCCTCCAAGTCCACTGATAGGGGAGGACCTTCCCCCCTTCCCTCTGACTCCAGCTTATCATGTCTCTTCAGGACTGGCTGCAATGTCCTCTTCTGGGATCTAGTTTGGCTGCTCCTCCCTTGGGTGGGGGGCAGTCTACAAGCCAGCCATTGAGTTCATGACCGAAATAGTCCCTGTCCCCCTTACTCGGGTACCCAGTTGGGTACTGAGCTACCATGGGCCACATCCGAGCAGGGGTTATAGTTTGTATCCATATATGGTCCTTGGTTGGAGAAACAGTCTCATAGACCCCTGTGCCCTGATCTATTTGGTCTTTGTGGAGCTCCTCTCCTCGCCAAGTCTTACTAACTCCCCCTTTTTTCATATGATTCCCTGCACTCTGGCAAATCATTGTAATTTTTAAATGATAGTTTTAAAAAAGAATTCTTTTTATTGTTGTAAATTATGTACATGTGGTTTTGTGTGTGTGTGTGTGCATCTGTATGTGGCTGTAGGTGCCCTGGGATCCCAGAAGCATGAGATTCTCTGGATCTGGACTTACAGGTAGATATGAGCCACTGAGTGGGTCCTGGGAGCTGAATGTGCGTCTTCTGCAAGAGCAGAAAGTACTGTTAACTCTGAGTTGTATTCTCTAGCACACATGACGTTTGGGTAGTAGAGAAGGTAGAAAACTGTAAGTCAAAGCATTTGCTCCTCTCCCTTTCCCCCTCCCTCTCCATATTATTTTTCTTCTCCTCCTCCTTCAAGTAGCCACCGGTGCTTACATAAGAATGGGTATGGGGATATTTCTGGAGCAACTAGCCAGTGGCTACACTACAGAAACGTGACTCCCTCTACCTGGTAGCCGTCAACTATCAGTAGCTCCTCCGCGACGGGTGAGGCCTCGCGAGTTCCTCCCCCATCTATGTTGCAATGTTGAAGTGACTAACTTTGTGCAGGCCGTCATAGCTTCTGTGGCTTTCTGAGTGAGGTAGCCACGTCATATCCAGAAGACAGCACCTCATAGCACTGCTCCTTTCTCCCAAGTGCGGAGATACTGAGCATATGCCGCTGTACCCAGCGAGTTTGTTTTTAAGTTGCGTTGAGACAATGTCTCACGTTGCCCAGGAGGGCCTGAGGCTCACGGTGTAGCTCAGGCTGGCCTTGAAGTGGTCCTGGTCCTCCCCTGCCTCTACTCTTACCACCACTGGGCCATAGGTGTACACCACCTGCCCAACCATTTAAAAATGTTTGGGAGTCACAAGGATTGTAGATCAGACACAGGGGTGGGAAGCGGATTGCTTTTAAAAGGACTAAGCATAGCCCAGGGGAATTTGCTCTGGTCTTCAGCATTCTAACTTTGCACAGTATCAAAGCCCAGATTAGTAATTTGGCCTTAAAAATGTTAAAAAACAAGTATGGCTCTGTTGTTCTCCTTGTGGAGCTCCTGTCCCCTCCAGATCTTCTTTCCTAAGATTCCCTGCACTCTCCCCAAAGTTTAGCTATGAGCTTCAGCCTCTGCTTTGATACCTCGATCAGTAGAGTCCTTCAGAGGCCGTCTGTGGTAGGCCCTGTCTTCTCCTGTTTCCTATTGCGTTTGTCCTTCTGAATGAGGAATAAGCATCTCCCCTAGGGTCTTCCTTGTTGTCTAGCTTCTTTAGGAGTACTGATCCCAGGGGGCTCTAAAGAGAATAATATCCCAACCAAGAACAATGCGTGGAGAACCTGAAACCTCAGCTCAGATGTAGCCCATAGACTCAGTCTCCAAGTGGGGTCTCTTAGTAAGGGGAACTTGGACTTTCTCTGGCATGAACTCAGTGGCAGGCTGGCTGATCACCTCCCCCTGGGGGGTGCAGCCTTGCCAGTCCACAGAGGAAGACAATGTAGACAGTCCTGATGAGACCTGATAGGCTAGGGTCAAAGAGAAGGGGAGGAAGGCCTCCCCTATCAGTAGACTAAGGGAGGGGCATAGGGAGAGAAGAGGGAGGGAGAGTGGGTTTGGGAGGAGATGAGGGAGGAGACCACAGCTGGGATACAAATTGAATAAATTGTAATAAATGATAAAAAAAAACCCAAACAAATAAGTATGGCCTTTGGCTTTTCCAGGAACTTCAGTTTACACACACAGGACCTGGCTTGGCAGGCCATTTAGAAGACTGGAAGTGTGAAGGGGTGGGGGTGGCTGGAGAGATGGCTCAGCAGTTGAGAGTATTTACTGCTCTTGTCGGACCCTGGTTCAATTCTCAGCATCTTCGCTGGGTGGCTTATAGCCACCTGTAACTCCAGCTCCAGGGCATCCTACCCGCTCTTGTCACTTCCTCAGGTATTTGCACTCATGCACACATTCCCACACATACACACACTTTAAAAAAAATTAAAAAAACAAAAGATTAAAAGCAACCTGGTAATTTGAAACGTTTGCTTAGGTGAGTGGGATGAGGTCATGCTTTGGCCTTGATCTTTGAAGGCTTTTCTGCAGAGCCTTGCAGGTTTCTGCCCTTCGCTCTGGGGGAGGCTTTTAAGCGGCCTAGTTTTACTGTAGATAAGGAAGTTGTTGCCATTCTGGGTGATGAAGCAGCACTGGAATTTTTAAACACTTCCCCTCCAGGGGAGTCCCAGAACTGAGTATAGCACAGTCTTTTGAAGAGAGAGACTGGTTGGTAAGTGAAAATGCAGGACATGTTTTGGGCGAGCATGTTTGTGACAAAAAGAAAGTTGAAAGTAAAGAATTTTACACAGCTAACGAGTATTTCCTTCAAGGTATTGAGCAGAAAAGCACACTTTCCTCTTTGTAATATTGGAGAATAGGGTCATTCAGCCCATCGGTGGTTCTGGACTTAACCACTTTTTGTTGCTTGTTTCTCCAAAGCCAGCGCTGCCAGATAGGTCCAGAGGCTTTCAATGAGAGGCCCTGCCACAAGGGCGCAGCTCTCACCAATTCCTGTTTAACTGTGGCCTGCATTCTATGTGTTCTCATTGAAAACCGTGGGACCTGGGTGGGCACCGGGGCACACACCTGTAGTCCCAGCATTTGGGAGGCTAAGGTAGGAGGCCAGTCTGGGCTACAGCGTGCGATCCTGTCCCGAGAAAACAAGACCACAAAACCAAACAAAAACCGACAAATAAAAAAAAATGCAAACAATAGAATGGTAAAGAAAAGGGGAAAAAAGATAAAAATAAATAAATTAAAAAAATTAAATTAAAAAAAAGAAAAGGGGAAAAAATGAAGAAAAAAACGACAAGAAAATTAAAAAAAGAAAGCTAAAAGATTGAAATACCAGACAAGAAGGGTGCATTGGAGCTTGTTGAATGCTATTGAGTGAAAGAATGAAGAATTATAATTCCAGGAAGTTAGTTATTACTGCTTGTCAGTGACTGGCCGCAGTTTGTGTCTGGTGCCGTTGGATATGCACATCGGGACCATTTTCAAGGACAGAGGAAGGAGCAGTGCACGGCAGGGCGGCCAGGGGTCTGCCGGGACCGAGGTCAGGCGGCTCTCCTGCTCGCTCCAGAGCTCCGCTGCTCCAACATCTTCTGCCTTCCACTTCCTGTGTGGGGTCCACATTGATTCCTAACTCCCCAGCGTCTTGCACATCTGGTAAGGTTCTGGCCCATTTCCCTCCTGGGTAGGAAGCTTAGCACTTCCTGCCAAGAAGCCTTAGGAGTGTGTGTTAAACACTCGAAACTCGTTAGCGGTTTGCTGGGCTGCGTCATTCATTTGCTTAACAGCCATGGGAGAGAGTTAGTGCCGGCCATTACTGTGGTCCCAAGAAGCTGCTCTCTTGGCTTACTGATGCTGAGTCTTTTATGAGCTTATTTGGCACCTGAGTACTGTCTTCCACGAAATGATTCTTTCTGGTCTTGGTCCAATTTCTAAATGGATTGCTATTTTTACTGCTAAATTTTAGGGTAGATTTTTATATCCAAAGTTTTTGTTTTGTTTTGTTTTGACAAGGTCTAACTATGGCTGACTCGGAACTGCCTATGTAGACCAGGCTGGCTCCAGAATGCTGAGATTAAATGCACACCGCACCCAGCTACATACAGAGCTTGATAGATTATTTACAAATACATAAATTTTTATAAACTTTCACATGTTTTATAAATTATGCTGCAAGAATGGTTCTCTGTGTATGCTAGAAAGAAGCCATTATCAGAATAGGTGTTTATCTTTCCCTGTCTCAGCAGGAATGCTTATAGAGTGACTTCTAAGTGTGTGTGTGTGTGTGTGCGCGCGCGCGCGCGCACACACACGCACATCCTTGTGGCAGGGGCCAGTATGAATTCGCATGCATGTCTGTGGAGGCTGGAGGTGGGCATCTGGTGTCCACTCTACTTATTTATTTGAGACAGGGCATCTCACTGAACCTGGAGCTTGTCACTTGGGGTAGACTGTCTCAGAGCTCCGGGAATCTGTTTGTCTGTCTTCACCTCTCCAGCTCTGGAGTGATGGATAAGCACCACTGCACCTATGCTGTTAGTGGTGCTTTATTTTTTGTTTTTGGAGAATGCTGGGGCTCAAACTTGGATCCTCATGCCTGTGTGCCAAGTACTGTATACTGGACTATCTCCCCAGCCTGGAGTTGTAAACTTTGACATAGTCCAATTGATGAGAACAGGAGACAAAGTGGTCTGGTAGCAGCAGGGACCCCAAAGCAGCAGTTTTGAGGATGTGCTTGCTAGAGCCCAGAAGAGAGTTGTGGGTTTGGTTCTTTCGCTGCCTTCTAAAGGAGCTGCTGCTGAGGCTCCGCTTGAGGCCATATGGCTGGGATTGAGAAAACACCCAGATACCTGGTTTTTCAGACTAGACCGACCAGCTTTCTCTCCTCCCATAGTTCACCCCAGCTTTTGCTATAACTCCTTCTAGAAGACCCCAGACTAGCAACTAGGTGGTGTCCTAATTCCTAGGACCCTTCCTATTATACAGGAACTCTGAGACTTTGGAGTGGAATAAGACTCTCTAAACTTCATCCTTTGACATCCACAACAATCAGTCTTTGAATTCACAAGCCAAGAACCCAAAAGCCACTGGTTTGGCGTGGCTCTCCCAGCTGTTGAGTGCCCTGAAGCTTAACTCCCAGACAACGTCCCTGCCATCCCATCCCACTGCAATATTTCCACATCACGGTGTGTCATTCAGCTTTCCTGAACTGTGAGAAATATCTGAGGCACATCGTGTGTCGGCTGGCCTCACAGCTTTAGAAGTAAGTTGTTGTGATTTGAATTACATCGCTCCCATAGTCTCAGACATTTGAACACTTGGTCCCCATTTGCCAGCACTGTTTGAGCCGGCACAGGAGGTGTGGCCTCGCTGGAGAAAGTGTGTCACTAGGGGCAAGCTCTGAGGTTTCAAAGACTGGGCTGTTCTCAGTTGGTTCTCTCTTTCCTGTTTGCAGTTTGAGATGTGGGCTCTTGGCTGTTTCTGCCACCCTGCCTGCTTGCTGATACCCTTCCCCACAATGATGGTGATTGCCTCTTATCCCTCTGCAACTGTAAACCTAAGCAAACTCTTCCTTCTGTAAGTGGCCTTGGTCATGGAATTTTCTCACAGCAGCAGGAAAATAACTAAGACGGAAGCTGACCTGCTGCTTTGGGGTCTGTGGTGGGGCAGCACATCCTGGTGGGAGCCTCTGTGAAGTGAGCTGCTCACTCTATGGCCAGGAAGAGGTAGAGAGGGTCCCATGATGCCCATCATGGTCATTCACCCTGTGACGTACTTCCTCTCACTAGGCCCCATCTCTTACTGCCTAGTTGTATGGACTGGGGACCAAGCTTTAGCACACAGGCTTTTGGGGGACACTTAATTGAGAGCATCCAGTGTTTATTTGAGTGTTTGCCCTCTCTGTCACTCTCTGTGTGTATATGTGTACAGGTGTGTGCGTGTATGTGCACAGAGGCTAGAAGACAACACTGAGTCATTCCTCAGGTATCATACACATTGTTTTTTTGAGACAGGATCTCTCACTGGCCTGATACAGTTGAGGCTGGCTAGCCAGTGGGCCCCAGGAATGCACCTGTGTACCCATCCCTAGTGCTGGGATCACAGGTGTGCCAACCGTCCCTGGCTTTTTGACACAGGTTCTGGGTATCAAACTCAAGTACTCATACACTTTGCTGACAGGCATTTCTTCAGCTCCTTTCCATATTTCTTGTTTTGGGGCCTTTGGTGTTTTGTCTAGATGTGTTTGGCAAACTGAGGAACTGAACATTTTCTTTTACATTTTCTACTGGATGTGCAATCATTTCTCATTCTGCATCTGCATCCACAGTGAGTTAATTTGTCATAAAGTTACCCTTAGGTCAAGTTTCTCTTCTCTTTGCTTGTGAATGGGACTTGTGGCCTTTACATCCCCTTGCTGCATTTGATGCTGTCAAGCATCGGTGTCTGGAGGCCTGTGGAGATGAGGTGGCCTAGTGGGTAGAGTACCTGCTGTGTAAGTCTGAGGCCCAGAGTTCAGTCTTCCAGAGCCAAAGAAAAAGCTGATAAGTGTGACAGCCGCCTGTGAACCCAGCCCTTGGGAGGGGCAGACAAGGGATTCTGGGCCAGCTTGCTGATTAGTTAGGCATATCAGCAGGCTCCCATTCAGATAGAGGCCGTGTATTCATAAAGCAGAGCAGGATTAGAAGAAAACTCCTGCTATCAAATTCTGGTCTCAGCATGCAGCACTCATACGTGAACACTTACACACTCATTCACATCCATACAGACACACACATACACACACACGTATCTCTTAAACACATGATTTGAGAAGAAAAACTCAGTGGCTATGCTTGTGTAGGTCTACTGATTTCTCTCACTGACCCACAGATTTATGTATCTGCCTATCTGCCCACATTGCACAGTCTTGATTCATGTGACTATACAGGACTTCAAGACTTCAAATTGGGTTCAACAACTCATTTTTTTTTTTTAAGATAGGGTCTTAGTATGTAACCCTGCCTCTCCTAGAACTGATATGTAGACCACAGCTCAGAACTCTCAGAGATCAGTCTGCCTCTTCCTTCTGAATGTCAGGGTTAAAGGCATGCACTACCACAATTGGCTAGGTACAATAATTCTTAACATTATATTTTCCTTTCTCATCATTCTAGTTCTTTTGCCTTTGCCTATAAAGCTTGTCTATATCTTTAAAAGTTCTTGCTGAGGCTTGATAATGCTCTTATTCAGGGGTGGGAAGATGGCTCAGTGGGTCAGAGCACTTGTTCTAAGAGCATGAGGACCTGAGTTCAAATCGCCAGCACTCAAGCTGGCCATGGCCATGAACTCTTCTACTCTTCTGGTCTTGGCTGGGGTGGGGGCCAGGGACAAGGGGCAGAAACAGGAAGATTGGTGGGGCTTGCTGGCTGCCAGCCTAGCTACAGGTTCAGTGAGAGACTTTGTCTCAAGTGAATATGGTAAACAGTGATATAGCAGGAATATGGTAGACAGCGATGTAGCAGGGGACTGACCAAATCCTCTGCCCCCCATTCCCACGAGGATGGGCACATGTTTCCTCTCCCCAATGGACATACAGCCCCCCCCCCACTGCCACATACAAAACAAAACAAACAAACTGTACTCTCTTTCAAACTGTCATAATGATAATTGTATTCACAAACAATTTCTGTTTCTCCTTTTAGCTTGGCATATATTTTTTTTTAACCACCATTGTAAATTTTCAGCTAGGCACTTGTTTTAACAGATTTACATCTGTTTTTATCATTATCCTCACAGCTGAAATTCTACTCTATTTTAAATTGTAATTTCCGTGGGCTCATTGCCAGTCAATAGCAGTGCTGTTGGTGCTGGCACATGGATCTTGTCTTTTGCAACCTTGATGAAATTGCATGCTTTTCCTAGGGCTTGTTTTGTAGATTCCATAAACTTTTCTATGCATGCCATTATGTTATCTGCAAGCAAACGTGTTTATTTCTTTTACTCTTCCTCCTCGACCTGCATGTTCCCTCCATGCCCCTCTCCTCTGCTTCATTGCGTGAGGAAGTACCATGGGTCAGAAGTACTGGAATGATGAGTGATCATTTCCATTTTAGGAGACATCCATTGTCTTAGAAGTCCATTGTTGTTGCTGCTATCCAGCTGGGAAGTTTCTCTCTGGATTTATACATACATACATATATATATATATATATATACATACACATATATATTACTAGTTATATGTATTTTGATGAGTGGGGGTTTTTTTTTTGCTTGTTTTTTTTATTTGTTTACAAGGCTGGTGTGTAATTTTGATAGTTTTCCCTTAGTCTCTTAGTGTACTGAATTATGATGTTTTGAAACTTACTGTTGAGGAAGGGTCAGGGGTGACTCGGTGATTACAGGGCTTGCTGTGTAAGTCCTGAGATTCTGAGCTGAGAGACAAATGGGTCCTGAGGGCTCAGTGGCTAGCCTGCTGTTGATGAACAGGGTCCAGTGAGAGACCCTGATTCTAAGTCAATTAAGCTAGGAGTGGTGATGCATACCTTTAACCCTAGTACTTTAGAGACACAGACAAATGGATCCAGTAAGCTGAAGGCTAGCAGTCTACATACTGAGTTCCAGGCCACCCAGTGGTACACAGTGAGACCCTGTCATCATCATATCCTCCTCCTCACCACCATCATCACATGGAAAGTGATGGAGGACATCTCCACATACTGCTGAACTAATTATCTAATGTTATGTAAGGATATTTGTGTCTTTGTTCATTAGGGGCACTAGATTATACTTTTCTTTGTTTGGTCATTTCCTTTATTAAAAAAATTACCTTTGTATATCTGTCTGTCTGTTGTGTGTGTATGTGTGTGTGTATATATAGGTGAGAGAACAACTTGTGAAAGCTGGTTCTCTTCTTTTATCATGTCGGTTCCTAGGTTCAAACTGAGGTCACCAGTCTTTGCAGCAAGTGTCCTTATGTACTAAGCCATCTCACCAGCCCTGTATAGTAATTTCTTGATATCCATAAGACATTGGTTTCAGGACCTTCATAAATAGCATATCCAGCAACACATAGCCATCTGTAACTCCAGCTATAGGAAACACGAACTAATATCACATCTGTTCCTCCAGCTTCTGTGGGCACTGTACTCATGTAAACATATCACTCACACATGCATGGCCATACCTACTTATAATAATAGTTGTCCAATAAAGAGATATCATTGGAAAGTCTTACCTTGCTCCAACATTTTGTACAGCACCCATTAGAAATAATCAAAAAGTTTTCTCAATCTATAATTTACCATCATATGGATGATATCTCACTGTCTGATTCAGATGCATATAGCCTAGAAAAAAATATTTAACGAAGGAAAAGAGAATTTTGCCTTGATGGGGATTACAAATTGCTCCTGAAAAAAAATATAAAGAGAAGATTCTATCAATTATCTAGGATATAAAATAGGTTTATATCCTATTTTGACCACAGAAAGTACGAATGAGGAGAGACCAATTACAAACTCTTAATGTTTTTTAAAAAATTGCTGGGAGATATTAAGTGGCTATGTCCCATAATAGGATTATTACTCAAGAGTTAAGTAATTTATTTCAAAGCTTACAAGGTGACATGGACTTAAATAGTCCAAGAAAATTATCAGCTGAGGCTGAAAAAGAATTGGCTCTGGTAGAAAAGAAATTCCGGGATGTTCCTGTGGATCACTTGGATGCAAAGCTTTATTGTATTTTAGTTATATTGCTTTCTACTCATTTTCCCACAGGAATTATTATGCAGAAAGAAGATAATATCTTAGAATAGATATTGTAGCACACAAACTGAGTGAAAAATTAAAGACCTATGTAGAAAAGTTTATTGAATGGATTCTGAAATGAAAAAGTAGACTTGTCAATTAGCAGGAATAAACCCAGAAGAAATTCTGGTGCTGCTTATTAATGCTGAAATTGCCTCATTATGGGTAGAAAATGAACATTGGCAAAGAGCTTGTAGTAACTTTTGGGGGGAGAGATTAACAACAAATATCTCAAAAGCAGGAGACTTCAGTTTGTAAAAGGAACCAGTTTTTCCCTTGTATAGTAAAAAGGATACCAATTTCTGGAGCCTTCTATACTGATGCAAATAAATCAAGAAAGGCAGGTTATAAATCAGAAAAAGTAAGTAAAGTAGCTCAGAACCATAGGCCATTCTTATGGTATTATTAGATTTTCCTGAATCTTTTAATATAGTTACTGACTCTCAATATACAGAAAGAGTTGTTTTACATATTGAAACCACTGAACTTATTCAGGATGATTCAGAACTAATTTTGCTATTTATTCAATTACAACAAGTAATCAGATATAGAGATCATCCATTGTATATAACACATATCAGATCCCATATGCATCTACCAGGCTCTGTAGCACAGGTAGTGATGAAATTGGTGAGCTATTAATAGGAAAGGAAGTCTCAGAATTTTATAAGAAACACCATGTTAACAGCAAAGGTTTGAAGGCAGAGCTTCCTATCACTTGGCAACAAGCCAAGGAAATCACAAGGAAATGCCCTACTTGTTCTGCCTACAGAAAGTAACCCAAAAGGTAGCTAAAGAAATGAAATTTGGCAAATGGATGTATTTCATTTTGCAGAGTTTGGAAAATTAAAGTATGTGCACCATACCATAAATACTTATTCAGGAGTTAAAAAAAAACACAACACTTTAAGCTCTAAAAAGGCTGAATCTGTAACTACACATTTATTCGAAGTTACAGTTATTACGGGGATACCTGTGCAAACTAACACTGACAAGGTTCCAGCATATGTCTCCAGCAAAATGAAACAGCTTTTTGCTTATGACATCATAAAGCATATTACAGGTCTACCACATAACAAGCACGTATAGGAAGATCTAATCATGTTTCAAAAGATGTGCTTAATAAACAGAAAGGGGTAATAAAGACCTCCCTCAGAGATAGGTGACATAGTGCTTTATTAACTTTAAAACTTTTAGATGCTAATGAAAAAGGAACAAGCTTCAGAGAGATATTGTATAGTAGAAAAAAACCTGCTGAATTAACTCAGCCTGTATATTTTAAAGATGTATTGAGCTCAGAATAAGATACATGTTACTTTGGGGAAGAGGTTTTGTCTTTGTTTCCATAGGGGAAGAGAAGAGGAGGGTACCATCACAGTTGATAAAGATTAGATTAGAACAGGAGAGACATCCTGAGTAAAGAGAGGCGACAGTTCATCAGACAGCTTGACCATTCTGTCCAAACTGGCTTATAAAGACTAACATGCCTTTCATTTGATCAGGCACGAAAAAATAAAATTGTTGAATGATAGTTAACCAAAGGCACACTCGCCTTACTGGCATGAAATGAAAAATGTGTTTGTTTAAACCACATGTCTTAATTCCATGTTAGAATGTCACACTGTAGATTGCCATATGGCTTATGCCATCTTGGACATCAGCTTTTAAGTTTTCTTCTTAAGTAAAAAGAGGGTTTTTTTTTGTATTAAAAATACAGTTAAGAGGGTTAACATGTTTAAAGTAAATTCAAAGAGTTTCTATAGTGCCAACTTGTCTAATTCTCTAAGAGTTGGAGCGATTTGCAGCTAAGATAAAATATTTGAGCAGGGTGGTAGTAGCTCATGCTTTTAATCCCAGCAGAGACAGGCAGAGCTTATTAGTTGTTTTTTAAATTCTAGAGTTATACTGAACTCTGGTTGTGGCTCATGCCTTTGATTCCACCACCAAGGGACAAAACTCACAGCTCCTAATTGGTGTGTTGGCACACTAGAGAAATCACATGCCATATTTACAGATTATTATAAAACCCTCAACAGCATGACTAGAAAGGCAGCTAATTTCCGGTGGGGACAGGAACAAAGCTTTTCCTACGGCTAGTAAGCTCATCTCGTGCATGCAAACCTGACCAATACTGAACCAGATGATACCCGAATTATGGATATCATATTTGTTGGTGAACTGGCAACTGAGCACTCTTCATAAAGCAAAAAGGAGTCCACAGACATTTGCCTTTCGGCTTTTATTGCACACATGATCTATATGTGGAGAATAAATACTTTCTCTTTGAGAAACAAATCTAAACGCTTTAGGAGGCAGAGAGAACCTTATACTCAGTCACTTCCAGTCACCCTATGCTCATAAGTGCGCCCTTACAGTCATGGACTGGATCTATTCTACGGCAGAGTCTTTCACCAGCTCAGCCACGGAAGGAAAAGTTTTACAAGTGGAGCCAGTTCCTATCTGAATTCCTCTGTGACCAGGACGTGGCAGCAAAGGAATCTATGCCTCCCCACACTGAGGAAATATCTCAGTCGTCTATAATCCCCTTCCCTAAACAGCTCACCCCTTCCCCAAAAGAGGCACCTATTGACCTGTGGGCCCAGCAGAATGGTCACAGCATTTGGCTAATGTATGGTTTACTGATGGTTCCTCAACCACTGATGGAACCAAAACTAATGGAAAGCGGCAGCATATAGATGGGGGATGGAGTGGCCAATACTGAGGAAGGAACCACAAAATCAGTGCAGCACTACTGGCTGGAAGACAAATATCTGGGAAGGCAAAGGAAAATCTCAATCTTCTCCAATTCATGGTGCATGTGCAATGGTATAGCTACACGGCCACCAAAAGGGAAAACCAGTAACTGGCAGATGGATAGCAAAGATATCTTGGCATGGGACGCATGAATGGAAACTTACCAAAGATATCAAAGCTCATACAGGCAACACAGATGAAATGTCTGAAAATAATAAAATAGTGGATAAATTGGCATCATGTATAGTTAAGACTAGAAAATTAAAATTTGCCAGGGAGCAAAATCAGAATAAATCAGCAAGAATGATAGATTACAAATTTGAAAAACTTGAACATTTACCCCTAACACTAAAAAATAACAAGATATGGAGAACCAAATTAAACCAGGTCAACCCTATGAGAATAAGTAGTATAAGGAATTCATAGCCAGGTAGTGGCTCACTCCTTTAATCCCAACACTTGGGAGGCAGAGGCAGGCACACAAGAATTACAGTGATTTAAATTTAAAAGCTGCTTGCAAAAGGCAGGCTGAAATTCAAAGTGAATATTCTTTATGATCTAAAAACAAATGCATTTAAATCTTGAATTTATATATATAAAGAGAATGGGTGAATATAAGTGTAGTTATCCGCACATACTAAGGTATATTTAGTTTCAAATTTTCAAAAGATTTTTTTTTTAAATTTCAATTGAAAGATAATACTTTTTCTGTTGCCGAAGAACACGTTGCCCAAAGAAAGATAGAACCTGCCAAAAAAAAGAACCTCTCAGACAGAGTTAAGGTTGGGGCAATGTTTTGTTTTTATCTTTATCTTTCCAGGAGAATAAAAACATCCAACTAAGGAATCCAGAGACCAATGGACAAATGAAACATCTGAAGAAAACAGATGGATCATCAAGAGAAGACGTCCAAGAAAAACAGTAAATTACCAAGTGGTACTAACCCTTCCACCTCTTCTCTGCTGCCCTCCACAGACACACGTGGCAAATGGTCTTTGTGTGGTCCCAATTCAATTAAAAATTAAAGCTGGCTTTGGGGAGGAAGCATGACTCTCTCCTTCTCTAAACCCACACATGCTTGTTAAAGAAAAATCCAAAATCTCCGTCCCCAAAATCAGAAAAGCCATCTGGCATGGGACAGAGGAAAGCAAAAAATAAGGGACGATCTTATGGCGATCGTCCACTAATCTCATTCTGTTTCGGTTTCCATTTGATTCTTTAAAACTTTTTAAGGTCTATATGTTATCTCAAAATCTATAAGATTGTTATGTATATATAAACGTTCTGTCCTTATACTAGTAGTCATGCAGCATGCTAATTCTTGAAATAAGTTTCCTCTAACTTCCTGTATGTGTTTTCAGGTTTGCGTCTGAAGCAGGTAACTAGGAACAAAGCTTGTGTACCGCGTTTGTACTCGTCTGTACCTCGTTAGTGGACCTGCGGTCCTCAAACCTTGCAGAGATCTGCTGAAGATGGCATTTAAAATGTTTAAGTTTTCTATAATAAATTGTGACCATTCCTAACAGTAACCTTTGAGGTCTCCAAGAAGATGGGGCCTTGAAACAACAAATCTCCCTGGATTGTGGTAACACTAACTACCGGGAAAAACTGCCCCAGGCCTCTTCTGCCTCCAGGTTAGGCATAATCAGTGGACACCTTTGGGTTGACTGCTGTGTTCTAGCTAGCCAGCATTGCCACTAAGCTGGCAAATACCACCCACAGATCAGCTTCAGACTACAAACTGCTCAGGACATTCACATTGCTTAGTTCATAGGAGACTGACATAAACCTTTATAGAACTTTGAACTAAAAAAAATTTAATCCTAAAACTGCTGAGTACAACCAAGCTGGACATTGTGGAAGGCTGGGCAGAAAGTAGAATCTTTCCTTTGGGAGGGAGCTCAGTGGGGGTATAAAGTGAATACATTGTAATAAATAAATATATAAATAAAAATAAATTTTAAAAAAATTAAAAAAAATATTTCCTTTTTATTTAGATATAAGGGGAGACTGTTGCAGGACATTTGATCACAATGTGAACCTTGAGATTGAGTCATTTACTGGAAAAATGTGTTTCTAGTTGTGATGTGGCTATGCCTAGCACACCAAGAGCTTTCTGCTTAAATATTGTAAACAGGATTTAATAAAGTCAGCCATAGGTCAAGAGACAGAGCAAGCAACCAGTTGATAGGGAGCAAACACAGGGAAAAAAAAAACAGTAAGAGAAAGTATGGATAGAGACACCCAAGAAGTAGAGGGGACATTCAGTTGACGGGTTTTTGAGGTAGTGTGGAGAAGGAGAGCTTCTTTATGGGACATCAGCTGAGGAGGAAGGTCAGCAGGGTGTGTTTTCTGCCTCCCTGAGCTAGTAGGCTTTCATCCCAGCTTCTGGCTCTCAAGTCCTTATTGATAGAATGGAACAATTGAGATTTTGTTAGAAACAACAGAGGTTGGCTGACAAGTTGTCAAGACTGTACAGTTTTTTTTTTTAAGTGGACAAACTCTCCCTCTAGCTGGATTGTTGGTATAATGTTCTTGTGGAATGTATACAATTTACTCTGTTCACTCAAATGCTGGTTTCTCCACCCCACTATCTGGTTTCAATCCAGACATTGCATTGTGATGTTTATTCTAAGCAGCACCTTCTCAAGTTTGTGTAAACATGCCACCATTTGTTCTCTGTATAGTCAATAAAACAACCAGCCAGTGCTGAGCAATGGAGAGAATAGGGTGGGACATTCTGGTCCTGAGGGGAGGAGAAGGAAGCAAGGGCAAGGAGTAGGAGAGCAGAGATTGGCAGGAAGGACTTGGAACCAGGAGGAAAGACCAACTGGATCTAAGATATGACTAAAAGCAAGTATAAAGTGGGAAATCTGAATGGGAGGAAGGTATGCGGGCTTGGAGGTTTAGGATGGAGTAACGGTTGCCCAGCATTGTGCTCTAGGTTAATTAAATCAATCCTAGTCTCTGTGTGGTGAGTTGGGTATACAGCTGGTATAGGAATAACCGCTACATAACTAAAAGATAAATCAATAGTAAATATCAATATTTGACAACATTGGATCCAGACTTCTTTCTTCTAACATGAAATTCCAATGTCCTGAAACCCATTGTTTTTTAAGTCTGACAACCAAAGGAGGGGGCACCAATGTCCCTAGAATATCTTGTCATGTTACCTGGCGACAGTAATTCAGTGTGGATGTTAGGTTGGAAGCATTTTCTCCGTTGAGGTTCCCCCTTTCCAGATGAGCCTGGCTTCTGTCAAGCTGACAAAACAAACAAGCAAACAAATAAAGAAATCAACCACACAACAAATCTGCAGGCAGGCGGGCCAGTGAAATTAGCTACATTAATACACTCTGGGTTTTGTTGAGTCTCTCCTTCAGAGAATAAAGGGCAGAACAATTGAGGAAGACGCCTGACATTAACCTTGGGTCTCTGCAAGTGCACACACATGGTCATGAGCACAAACATGTGTGCCCATGTGAATGCATCACACACACACACACACACACACACACACACACACACACACAGAGGAAAAAAGGAACCTTGCTATATACACATGTAATATGTTCCAGCCACTAATGGTGGAATGTTACTTGACCATGAAAAATAACAGGATGCTGTCATTTGTAAGAATATACATGGGACTAGGAGGATGTTATCTTTTAAAAAATTTAGCTTTTTGTATATGGGTGTTTGCCTGCATGTATGTCTGTGCACCACATATGGACAATGCTATCAGAGAGCAAAAGAAGGTGTCTGATCGCCTGGAACTGGAGTCAAAGACAGTTGTGAGCTCCCATGTGAGGCCTGTGGATCCTCCAGAAGAGCAGCCAGCACTTCTAACCACTGAGCTATCTCTACAGCCAGGGAGGACACGTCTTAAGTGAAATAAGCCAGCCACAGAAGAAAAGTACTGTATCTCCTTACTGTTGTGGAAGTTGAAAAGATGATTTCATGGAAGTGAAGAGTAGAATTGTGATACCCATAGACAGAGAAGGGTTGGGAGAGGCCAGGGACAGAGAGGTTGGCTAATAGGTACAAAATTACAGTTAGAGGGTGAATAAAAAAATGAAATAAAAGTAGGAGGGCACGGCTACTTCTGAGATATGGAGAAGATTTTTATTGTAGATATTAAGGCAGAAAACAGGCAGAGGGAAGAGTCTAGACTGAACAAGGTTGGCATGCTGAACCAGACCATGAGAGGAGAGAGGGGGAGGGAGAGCAAGACAGGAGCTCCCAACCAAGAGAGGCAGCCTGTGCTAAGGGACCAAAAAACCTGCTTGGAAAAAATGGCTGCATTATATAGGAATTAGGCTAGGGGGAGGGAAGTGAAAGCCTGGATCCTGGACTGGAATAGTTTAGGATAGGAGGGAGGGGTTAGAAGTTCTGGGAGGAGCCACAGGTACTGGAGGATGCTGGGAGAGGTGGTCAGCATCCCTTTGATATGTTAGGTCACCTCAGCCATTTGTCCCATTTCTGAGACCTAACAGAAGGATTACACTGTAATGCTGTACAGTAGGGTGACCATGGTTAATAACTTATGTAAATTCCCACAAAGCCAGAAGACAGGCATTTAATGCTTTCAGTGAAAAAAGCATGGGGCTGGTGATGTAATTCAGTGGGCGGAGTGCTCCGTGAGTGGAGTGCTCCGCTGGTAGACTGCTCAGTGGGCAGAGTGCCTTCCTAGCATGCACTGCACCATGCCCTGGGATCCAGTCCCAGCCCCACATAAAAAGAGAAGAGTGATACACAACTGTAATCCCAGCACTGGTGATTCAGCAGTTGAAGGCTATCCCCAACTATCAGTGATTTCAAAGGCAGCCTGGGCTACATGGAGTCTATCTTTAAGAAAGAAGATACAAGTCTGAGGTGGTGGAAGTGCTAATTATGCTGAGCTGGCTCTTACTGGGTTCTGGGAACCTGAACCCAGCTATCAGGCTTACTCAGCCTTTATCTATGGATCCACCTCCCTATCTTGCTGCAAAATATTCTTTAAGGGACCATTATGAATTTCCTAGCTCCCTGAGGGCAGTTAGGACTGGGTCGGCAGCCTGCCTTGGTTTTCAGGGGCTCTTCTGGTTTTGGCCTTACATGACCCTAGTGTCCCAGGATCCCCTCCATCCAAGACGTAGCCCACAAGTAGTTCCTGGCATGATTTACTTGTGGAACCTCTTTCCTTCAGCCCTGGCATCAAAGTCACCGTGTGAATGTGCTGGGTAATCTGGGAAATGTAGTATTTGACGTCAACAGACTCATGGCTTGACCCCTGCTGTGTCTGCAGCTTTGTGGTGGCCACACTGGGGTCTCAGGGTGAAGTT
This sequence comes from Pachyuromys duprasi, assembly GCA_028658305.1. Lineage (NCBI taxonomy): Eukaryota > Metazoa > Chordata > Mammalia > Rodentia > Muridae > Pachyuromys > Pachyuromys duprasi. The sequence continues at coordinate 6,937,593 of CM053756.1, forward strand.
CCAAAATCTTCATCATGAAGGCTTTGTAAACTTGACATAATATAGACTCACTTGGTAGGAGAGTCTTAGTAGGGGTTGCCTAGATCGAGCTGGCTATGGGTATGACTGTGAGCATTGTCTTGATTATGTGGGAGGCGGGGAGATCTGCCCCCTGTGGGCAACACCATTCCCTAGATTAAGTTAGCAGACTTATAAGAGAGGAGAAGGGCTGAACACATGTAAGCATCCATTTTCTTCTTGTTCTTGACCCTGGGTGTGATGTGACTAGCTACTTTGTGTTTCTTGACTTCCCACCATCATGGACTATAACCTGATGAAAACAGTCTTTCTCCCTCAAAGTTAATTTGATTAGGGTATTTGTCACAACAACAGAAATGAAGCTGGGACACCCAGGACCCCCCACCCCTCCTGTGACTTCCCACCTAGGTGGAAATAGCTACTGCTTGTCTGTCTTCCAGGGGCAAGTCTGACCACATCCCACAGGAGAGAAAGACAGGAAGAGGTGTGGACATAGACGGAAAGGATCTCCTCACCCCAGAATCTGGTTTAAGCCTCTCACTAGTGGAGAACCAAGAATTCCAATACAACCAAATATGTGCTTAAGGTCTTGCTCCTTTCCCAATGATGAACCTGTAACATTTTAAAAGTCTCACCATAAATCCTTGTGAAACCTTAGTGACTTCTGGTTTTACCTTGTTAGGTTGTAGCTTTGTAACTTCAAAGTTCCTCTGAAGCCATCCTGTAATATCAAGTAACAAAAGGGCCAGGCACAGTGGTGCACAGCTTTGATTCTAGCACTCAGGGGCCTGAGGGAGGTGGATCTCTTTGCGTTCCAGGCCATCCACAGCCAGGCCTATCTGGTAAGACCCTGTCCTAAACAAACAAACAAACATTAAAAGGGGAGGGGGTTGAGATAGAGGGTCCAGTAGAAGTTGTTTAAGCAGTGACATTCTTACGGTTTCCAAAACTACCTGGTACACTCATCAATAAGACTCTTAACCACAGCTGCCCTTTGAAGCACCCACACTCCTTTCTCAGGTGAGCCTCACTCTCTCCCTGGGCACCCTTGTTTCTCTGTTAAAGTAAACTTTAACCCTGCTTTTGCTGGCACATCGTGAAATTCTTTTCTGCATCAAAGTCAAAGCGTACAGGTTTACTTAAAAATTAAGGGGTCTTCCCGGGTACTCTGGTGACAGCCTGCAGCTGTGGCCTGCCTCTTTTTAAAGCAAAATTTTGATTATTATTTATTTATTGTGTTCATGGAGGTACATGGTTTCAAATGTGCCAGAGAGAGAGTATGTAAGTCAGAGGAAGAAGAGTTCTTACCTTCTACCGAGTGGGGCCTGGGGATTGAACTTGGGCCTTAGGTTTGATTGCTCTCCACTTTATGTATCTGGTAGTCCAGGCAGCCAGCTTGCCTAAGATCCCATGACTCTGCCTCTCACGTGCTGAGATCACACACAGCTTCCATGCCTGAATGGCTTTTACATGGGTTCCAGGGAGCTGCACTCCTGTTCTGCTGTTTGTGAGCCCTTTGTTCACTGAGTCACCCCCCACCGTTAGAACCCAGACCATCTGCTCTGGTCACACGCATCTGCAGCTGTGCATTTATCTACCCCAGTCCCTGAGTCTCTATACAGGTGGGAAGCTTTCAGAGTCCAGCAGTCAGGGGCTAACAGTGGTGGTCCGCATATGATGGACACATTGAGCAAATAGTCCTCCCCTCTCCAACCTCCAAGTCACACTGTTGAGGTCACACATCCTGCACACCAAACATGCCCCCACCAACCAAGGGGCCTTCTCCCCTCCTCGCCAGCTGGGACTCAGAGACAGCCTGACCTTAGGCATGGAGCAGGGATGACTCACTAACCGTGACATGAGATCTCCCCTATTTCTGAAACCTATACATAAGGAGGGACCTCACTCTGAGAGCGAGGGTCTCATATGTAAGAAGGGCTCAAGCTCTCTCAGAGTCCCACCAAGCTGTCTCCTGTGATGTTTAAGACATAATAAACCTCTCACCTAAAAGGGCCATCTGCCCTCAGTGTCTCTACTGAACCTCAAACCTGAACCTTAATTTTGATCAAATTAAGAAATGAAAGCCTTTGATCAGATTGAGGAGAAATTTTTGCATGGCTGCCTAAGTAAACATCCCAAGGGAGGGAGGTGAGCATTGCAGCATCTCCTTGCCGCGTCTCCTGAGGGAAGGGCCACAGCAAGTGCTCACCTGCCACATGAAGGTCACAAAAGGCCATTGTTTTGGCCTCCACAGAGCAGTCTCCAAATATACCAGAACCACTTGCCCTAAAGCTTCACGTGATCTGGGTTATTGTCTGACATTCAGGGGGCGTCAAGGTTAGAGCTAGAGCAGCAGATTCTCCCACACTGCGCAGTTTCAACCTGCCTGATTACGAAGAACTTTCCGCCTTGGTCCTCACAGGAAATGTAACCCATGGGTGAGCAGGCAGCGCCTCCATGGTTCTGTCTGGCCACCTCCCTGGCTCAGAAAGCAGCTCTGAGGTGACCACCTGCTCTTTGCTTCTGTGCCATTCGGCACTCAGCCCTGTGCTGGCCATCTGCTGTGCTCTGCAGGCCATCTGAATAGTCCCTCTCTTTTGTGTGTGTGTGTGCCTGCCTGTGCGGTTATCAGTGTGCATGTTGGGGGAACATCAGAGGTTGATAGTGGCTGTCCCCCTCAATTGCTCTCCATTTTATTTTTTGAGACAGGGTCTCTTGATATAACTTGGAACCCACCCTGGCGAGGATGGCTGCGTCTCCTGTTTCTGCCTCTTCAGTACTAGAATTACAGGCACATACCTCTGCCCAGCTTTGACATGGTCGTTGAAGACTAAACCCAGGTCCTCATGACTGACGGAGTCATTGCCCACTGTTTTCAAAAGTGTTCTTTCGTCCTGGAGTCACAAATAAGGACAGGTGATAGGTATTTTCTCACTGACAAAATGAGCCAATGCAAACCAAATTAAAGTGTAAAGGTAGGTTTATTGGGAGCAGCGACCTCACAGGAGGGGTCAGTGAAGTGGCCGTGCAGAGGGAGACCGAAAAGTAGGAGTGGGTAGAGAGAGAAAGCATGCCCAGAGAGGAACGAGGAAATTCAGATAGAGACAGAGATAGACACACACACACACAGACACAGAGAGACACACACACACAGAGACAGAGACAGAGAGACACACAGAGAGAAGACAGAGACAGAAAGAGAGAGAGAGAGAACCCTAAATGTCTGGATTATACAGTGAAGAGCCTCTGAGGGAGAGGAAGCCTTGCCCCTGGGCTGGAAAGTCCAGGGTAGAGTGCTGGGTAAGCCAGCCATGTACTGTAACAAGCAGGGAGTGAGGGATGCTGGGAGAACCTGGAGGCCAGGTCCGCTTTGGTCAAAAAATGCACCTCAGCCGCTTGTCCTGGTCTGAATGTCAACACTTCAAGTTGTTTGCTATAGTTTTGTCCTTTGACGTCTCCCTCAGCAGAGCGCACCATGGCTAGGGCTTGCGGTTCTGACCCTCTCTGCCAGCCCGGGGGTTGACATTAAGAGGGCGCCATTCGGCAAACAGAAACACCGAAGCTTGGTGAGGCTGGTGGTTCCCCCCAAGTGGCAGGCTGTGTGACAGATCTGCTTGAGAGAAGATGTATCTGATGACCTGAGGGAATCTGTGGCCCAAGACAGATGAGCACAGGTTACACAGCTTCACACGGTCCGGATCAGAGTGCTCGCTGCATTCTCCTGAGCCAGGCTGCCCTGTTACAGGCAAGGATGACTGAGAGTTCTAGTTATTATCTCTGAACAAAAATTTAGACAGAGACACGCTGAAAACAATGATATACAGATTTTGGGGTGTCTTTGAGTTTGACAGAGGCCTTCATGGCGCTTAATGAGCTTATCTTGTTGGATGGCACAGCCACCAAAGCCACACCGAACTGGCGGATTTGTGGGCTTTGGCTCCTGAATTCAAAGAATGAAATTCATGGACCATAGAGGGTGAATGGTAGCGAGAAGTTCATTATCGAATCCAATAAAGAGGCAGAGGGTGCACAGGTAGAAAATACGGCCGTGGAGCTGCTAACCTGGGCCTTTAAGCAAGACTTATGGTAGAAACTGGGGAGAGAGATGAGCTCACCGGCCCAGTTGCCTAACCAGAGCTGTCCAGGTGCCTCCCAGCCTCAGGCATAGCTTCCGGGCAGGGTAAGATGCAGCAAGGAGCTGGTAGCCAGACCTTTCTTCTGGCATCCTTGGCATCCAGACAGGACATTGTTGCAACTGTTGCACAGCTGCTTTGGGGCTCCCCTCCCTACCTGACCAGTTTTCATGTCCTGTTCCTGGCAATAACAGAAGAAATGGTTCATTAACGGAGAAGAGAGGGCCAGAGCTGGAGAAAGGTCAAAGGCCCAGAGGGACTAGGCCAGGAGAGGTCTGACACCTTACAGGTCAGGTACCCAGGATCCACCTTCTTCCGAACAGTGCGTTAGCTCTGTCCCTCCCACGTGGTGCCAGTGAGAAGACGTTCCAGACTTCCAGCCGACTGGCTTCTCTTGAACGTTAATCTTGATGCCTTTCTCTGCTCTAGCCTTTTGTCACACCGCCAAGTCCATGGGCCCCTCCCGCAGGGCTGTCCTGCCAACCGCTCAAGGCTGCATTGTTCCTCCAGCCTGAGTGTCCGCTGTGGGTGTCCGTTCCAGATAGCCTGGACTTCATCAGACGTTGGAGAAATGAGAGGATCTAGTGATGTGTTCTGGGCAGCCATTCATTTGCTCCTGTAGGCACTAATTCATGGCAAGTTCATGGCAATTCACTCCCCGGGCAAGGTAGAATCCCACTGGTGATTGTGGGTGTGGAAACACGGAGGGAGACATGCCTGGTAGTCAGAGAAGACTGCCTGGCGGAGGCATTCTGCTTTCACCGCGAATAACCGATTACAAAGGCCAGTGCAGATGAGGCAGGAGCAGGTGTGTGCTCGGCAAGTGGCAAGTGGCCGGGCCTGCAGCTCTGCCAGAAAGCAGGGCAGGGGACAGGCAGGGAAGAGGCCACAGCATCGCTTCAGCCTGGTGTGCAGCAGTCACACCTCAGAGCACTTTGAGGAGGTGGTAAGAGCCAGCCTGCGGACTGAAAATGTGGCAAGAGATTAGGATGGAGAGACCGAGGTATCAAGATTAACATGTAAAAGAATGGACACTTTCCCTTGCAGGCTACATGTAATAAAATACACAAGAAAAGGTGAGTCCTGTGTAACGAATCATCAAGAGTCAGGACACAGGGTCCTGGAGCTTGAATCTTGTCAAGCTCTCTAGGCCACTTCCCTTCCCAGGAGAGCCCCCTTTTCTTCTTCTCCCCTGTGTGTATGTGATGTGCATGTATATGTGGTGTGCGTGTACACGTGTGCGTGCGTGTGCATGTCTGCATGTGTGAGTACCCACGTGAAGGTGGAAGCCCAAGGCTGAGGTTCATCCTTCCATCTTCTTCAATGAGGTGTGATTTCTCAATGGAACAAACCCCATGCCCAGTGTCGCGGCTCTTCCCGCTAGCCAGCTCGCTCTGGGATCCTCCGCCCCTGACTCCTGAGGCTGGAATTATGGGAAGGAAGGCTGTCACACCTACCGAGCGCTCACATGAGTTCTGAAGAGCTGAGCTCCGGTCCCATGTTTTCAGGGCAAGAACTGACTACTGAGCCATCTCCCCACGCCCTCAGAGAACCCATTTCTTTCTTAATAAATTTTCTCTGATAATTTTCTTAATAAAGTTTCATCGTTATCCGTCTGCTCCTGGTCCAGTACCTGGCTCTGGAACACAAAACCTGGAAATCTTCGTGGGTGCCCCAGAGGTCTGACCCCCATTTGTAACTAGTCCCCGGGGATTGTGCAGGGACGGACTGACAGGATAGTCAGTCAGCATGGTGACAGCAGAGAGAAGTACAGCGTGGGGGAGTCCCCATCCATCTGCGTCCTGGGTAGCCCGGGATCCATGAGGGTAAAACTCAGGACATCCTGGTCCTTGACATGTCATGGAGAATTGCTATCGAAGGTCTCCAGGATCCAGTAATTCTAGAGAAAGGGTAGAGTCAGGGGGAGCCTGGCTGAGGCTGAGGTTCCATAGGATTCAGATGGAGAGGGAGAGGGGACACAGAAAGAAGGGGGAAAGGATGTCAATTTTTTCTTTTGAGACAGAGTCTCATGTAGCCCAGGCTAGCCTCACACTTGCTAAGGTAACCTTGATCTCTTGATCCTCCCGAGTGTACCTCCTGAGTCACGGGATTCCAGGTGTGTACCACCATTCCTGGTGGGAGCCATGCTGGCATGCGCTGATTTGAATTAGGAGAGAAAGATATCACCCTTGTTTGCCCCCAAGACGGAACCAGTGCCTTCCAGCTGTCTGCCCTGGCAGCTCTTCATCTTTCTGTTTTGCAGAATATACAATTTCTTTGCATAACAGACAGCATAATCTCATTTTCTCACTGGCTACACAGCTTAGCTTTCAATCAATTATCCCCAAATACATTTTTAAAAAAGTCTCCATTTCGCCTCTCAGCCTGCTGGGTGCTTGGTTTTCCCTGTCAAAGAATTTGCAAATCAATTGCACTAACAATACTTTCCACAAATTACCTTCAAACGTCTGTGATGTCACCACAGCTAATGGTTAATGTGTTCCTGATAAATAATGCATCAGGAAGTGGCTGGGCCCCCTCTCTGTGCTCCATGTGAGGCAGCCTGCTCTCATGAGCAGTTTGGCTCAGCCGGGTGAGCAGGGGAAAACCATCCACCCCTCTGCCCGTGATGAGGCTCCTGTGACAGGACCTGGCACCTTTCAGCCCTGATATCCAAGGGCAGTTCCGGGGCCCTATGGCCACAGGGAGGGGCTGGTTGACTCTGCCATGGGAGCTGGGGATGGTACTGTGGCCCGAGGGCGGGTCCTTGGGAGTGGCTTGGAAGCACAGGGCTTTCTCTAGCCCAAGGTGGCCGAGGGTCTGCTCCCCAAACACATACTTAGTTCCCTATTCCACAAGCAGGGCAGCTTTGGGACAGAGTCTTGCACTAAATGGGACCTTGCATGCATTCCCAGGGCATATCCATGTGGTCTTGGGAAGAGATGAGTGTCCCAGGGACTCAGGCTTTGTTTGGCTTGCCCGGGCTGAGACATAGGTAGTCAGAAGGTGTGTGACTGCACACCGGGGCGTGCGTAGCATCCTCAACCTTTACATCATGGATGCATGTGTTCACATTGGTGAGCATGTGCACGACTGCGTGAGTAAGACAGGCCGCAGGGACTTTGGGCAGCGGTCCTCTGAGGCTGTAGGTTGTTCTGTCCAGAAGTCGCCACTGACTTAGCTCGGGCAGAGCTTGAGGGGGTGGGGCTGGCGTGGAGGTGGGCACTGCTTTGCCCTTTCTGACGTACAAACTGGTTGTATAGCTGCGTTAGAGACAGTGGCGGTAGCTGAATCCTTTAGGGGCTCTACCCCGGGTTTGGTTTGATTGCGGAAGATGCGGTTGGGCCACGTAGTTTGTTTACAGGGATGGATTCCTTGCCTCACACAGCTATCGTTACTATTTGTACATTTTGGTGTAAGGAGCTCAGCCCTCAGGACTTCTTTCCAGGAACCCAAAATATATGGCAGTGTGCTTATAGCACCAGCCATGAGCGAAGGTCTGGAGGTGACCGTGGCTCTCTGTCTCCCATGTGGATGGGCATCCACTTTGACACCTAAACGGGCCTTCTAACGCGGGGATGTCTGACCACTCCTATTTGGCTCCAGAACAAACTACCTCTTTTTCCCTTTGATGTGACAGTTGTGTTTTGCGCTGTCAAATTAAACGATACACCTCAAAAGATGAGTAGAAGTGTGAGCAGAGGTCCCTGGAAAGAAACTGTGCCTTCTATTGAAACTTCTGTAAGGCCCATTAACTGATCAGAGCTTCAGTGGTCGGAGGGATTGGGATATCACAGGCCCAGAGCCTGATCACAGTCTCACTTGGGCCACCTTTTAAATATTTTGTGTATTATAATTTTTTTTGAAATTAAGTTGGTGAGCTGCACAGTACCTCTGGAAGTCAGAGGACAGCTCCTGGGGGTCTGCTCTCCCTTCTGCCATTTAAGTCCCAGGGGTCAAATTCGAGTCGTTAGTGTTGGTGACAAGGGAAGAGGATGAGGGCGTTCATCAGGAAGCCCTCCCACTTTCTGTGTCTCCTACTTCCATTGGGCGAAGTCCGCTCTCTGAGTTATCTTTTTGCCACCTTTTGGCAGCCTCTTACCCCTGCCTGGACATGGAAGAATGGGACAGAGCTTGGGAATATGGCTGATTGGAGGTCAGCCACAGAACTGCAGGGTGGCTGGTATACTGAATGAATGGGGTACCATGGTCTCAAGAATGGAGGAAGATGAGCCCAACTCTCCCAACCAGAGAATGCAAATGTGTACACCTTAGATTTAGACAGATCCAAGCTTGAGGCCTTGAGCAAATTGTGTCCCCGTCTGGTCGGCCACTCTCATGTCCGCTGATTCTCGAGATGATGTTGATGTTTGCCTCGGGAGTTTGTGGTGGAAGATGCCCAGCATACAGCAGGACCTCAGCGAGCACAGCCCTGCGGAGGGCACTGGCCGCTTGCCTGCTCTGAACTCTCAGTCTTCTCATTTTCCATCACACCTTCTGATGCTTTAGTGTGGATCCCAGCCGTGGAGCTCCGATGGCCGCATCCTCTTCTGGGGGAAGCCCGTCCTGAAGCATCTTCCCAGCAGGGCTCAGCATCCAATCTTCTCCTTAGGTTTCTGTGTATCGGCATTTGGTTACATCCAGCTTCACACTCAGAGTTCTCCATATACTGAGCTCTAATTATTTCCTGTGTCCTTAAGGAGAGATGACAAAGTGTCACTTATTGCATTAATTGGGATCCGCTTTATCCTCAGCAAATGTGTTGTGCAGATAGGTTGAATTCTGTTTGCTCACTAATCCACCATCTGCTTGTCAAGCATTATCAGGAGAGTGTCAGGAGCTAGGCACCTAGGTTCTAGGCACAACCTCTGTCCTAGACCCTCCAGATCATAGACCACCAAGTCAGTTAGCTTTCAGTCACTGCAGCAAGTACCTGAGATGACAAACACGTAAAGAAGAAAGGTTTGCTCTGTTTCACAAAGCTGTCGCATTTACTTTAGGGAATGGAACTTATATCTTAGAATTTGGAATCTCAGCCCATGGCTGTTTGGGATCATGGCTTTGGGCTTGTGGCAAGTTGGGGACACATGGTGAATCAACGCAATTGGCCTCAGGTGGAAAGAGAAAGAGATATGGAAGGGGTAGGGTCCCAGTAACCAACACAATGCAACCCAACTTCCTACTACCTGGCTCTGCCGCTTAAAGGAACACACTTTCAGCAGCACAGGCTGGGGACCAAGTCTTTCATACATGGACCTTTGGGGGCCGTTCAGGCAGAGAGGTTCAAAGCCTGGAATATGACAGGCAGACACGGTGAGAGTAGCTGAGTAAATGAGGAACAGAGGGAGTGGTAATGGGTCTTGTATCTCTTCTGCTACTGAAGCTACCAGGAATGAGTGACAAAGAGGGGGCCTGTCTGACGGTGTCTTCATGAGGTTGCCGTACTTGAACTGAAGGTCCCTGGAGTGAGAAGTTTGGGTATTCACTATGGCCAGATAATATCGGCTCTGAATGCCAGGCCCAGGTTTGTTCTGTGGGATTCTTTTAAACTTAAAGTGCATTGTTTTTACTTGAAGTATCTGGACAGATGCCTCTATATCTAGTTGCATCAAGTTCATGCCTGGTGTCCACAGAGTCCAGTCAAGACCGTCCACTTGAGGAAGGTGAGCCAACATACAGAGCTGGGACTCAAACCAGGGTCCCCTTCTCTTAACTGCTGAGTCGTCTCTCAGCTTCATGTTCCAGTGGCAGGTTTGGCGTAGACTAGTGACAGGGACTGGTAGGAGGCAGGGCTGGTGATGTCCAGATGTTGCAATTCTGGGCAGGCCCAACTGGGTCAACAGAATCCAGATGGAGTGAGGTGTCTGGAGTTGCCACACACTGGGCACTGTGGTGTCATGCCCCTGCGGGCTTCTGTCCTTCCCTTCCTGTTTATCTGGAGTCTGGATCTCATATTCTGGGTAGTGTGCTGTTGTGCAAGCTTGGCCCTACAGGCATGGCAGTTGTGTCCAGGACAGTAAGGCTAGTTTATGGAAACCCAGCTTCCTGGGGCTGTTGAGACGCAGGAGAAGGAGTCTGCTGCAAAACCTGACAAGCTGGGACCCTTTATGGGGCAAGGCAAGAACTGACCTTTGATTTTCACCTTTGCGTCATGGCCTATGCATGTTCCCCTCAGCCCAAAATAAATAAGTTAATGTTAAAAACAAACAAACAAACACACCTCAACTATTGTTTGTCAGTTGCGGCTTCAGTCTCTCTGAGTGCATGAGTTTAACTCAGTTGATTTAGAGGGATTTGTTCTGCTGGGATCCTTCGTCCCCTCTGGTTCTTCTTACACTTTCTGCCTCTTCTTTCCTGGGGTTCCCTGACCTATGGGATATGGAATTTAAATGAGATATAACATTTAGAGCTGTGTGTTTTAATCTCTCGCTCTCCCTCTCTCCCTGTCTGCATATTGTATGGCTGTATTTGTTCTCATCTGCTTCAGGAGAAAGTGTCTCTGATGATGGCTGAACAAGGCACTGATCTATGAATATAGCAGAATATCATTAGGAGTCATTTTATCACTATTTTTTTTAAAAAAATCATAATCACATTTTCTTTTTTTAGGGATGTACTCATGCCCGAGATTTCATGTATAGATAGGGTGGTCTGCTCACCATAGGGCAAAGCACTTTTTAGACAGTAGCTTCTTGAACAACTGTGAAGGTGGAGGGGTTTGTTGTCACCCCCTAGGAAATACTGTACTCTTTTACAAAGAGGTATGTTCTTTGGCTCATATACCGTCCAACATGTTACCTTCTTGGCTGAGAGGCAAAGCTGAACATGGCGGAACATGAGAAGCAATGAGTGTTCCTCCTCAGTAGACAGACCAAGTGACCAATACCGTCACTGAGAGTAGGGGGCTAAGGTCTCCTGCTTCTAGAGACAGCTTGCTGGAGACTTGTGTCATTGTGCTCCCTAATCCAACAGTCTGGTGGCTGTCCATGCTCTGTTTCTCATCTGTAGCTGCACAGCTTCACCCTCCACTTCACCTTGTATACTAGGTAGGGTTGGTGTGACCCTGTTGTTTCTCTGGCTGAGCGTCTGCTGCAACATGCAAGGTCTCAGATTTGTCTGGAATGCAGGTCTGTATGTGACCAAAATCATGATGCAAATGAACAATTGGACAAGGTAGAGAGGTCTCTAGGGTGAGGTGATCTAGTCATGTCTCAACCCTGTAGCCGTTGACGTCTGTAGGTGTGATGATGATGGGACGGGATGGGCATCATGACAAGTATGAGCCTCCTCCCCCTCTCCCGAGGGTAGGGACCTCTTCTTCTACCATGCTGGTGGCAGCTTACAGTCATGCCCCAACATTGTGAAGGTAGGACTGAGCTCTGTTACCATCTCTGTTGACCTCAGAAAAGCTGGGGTCCAAGGCTTGGGAGATAGTTAAGTCAGTGAGGACCAGAGTTCCATGCGCAGGATCCAGGTAAAAGATGCTTGTCATCCCGGCACTGGGGAGGCAGAGACAGGCAGATCTCAGGGAATTGCTGGCCAGTCTAGGTTATGTGATGAGGTCCTTGCTGGTGAGAGACTGTCTTAAAAAAAAAAAGTGGACATGTACCTGAGAAACAAGACCAAAAACAATGTACAGTACCTGAGAAACAAGCCCCAAACTTGTTCTCTGAACTTTCCACATAGGCAGATGCAGCCCTGCACCCACAGGAGGATGACTCAGTGGGTAAGGATGTTTTTCACCAAGCTTAAGGATCTGAGTTTGATTCCTGGGATGGAAGGAGGAACCAATTCCCTTAAGCTGTCCTCTGACTTCCCCATGCACACTGGGGCATTATGGCATGCACGCCTACAATAAAAAAACAAACAAATGAATGAAGCCATTTTTTTCCTTCCTCAGAGATAAAGAAAGATTATGGTTGCTGATGAGGACCTGAGGGGCCAAGGAGCATCCTGTGTCATGGTGTTTTACCCAGGAAGTCAACTATTCAACCTCTGTTAGTCCTACTGATAAAGATGGACTTCTAGGAAGTGGCCTAGAGCAGGAGCATTGGGTGAGATGAGAGCCCTCTGCTTGTGGTTTCCAGGGCCGTTGAAATCATACCCACACACACACATACACACAGAGAGAAAGAGAAGGAGAGAGAGAGGAGAGAGAGAGCACAGACCTAGCACAGGGTGAGGCCTGGAGAGAACTAGAAAGCCTGGGCTGAGGACTCCATTGCGTCATTTAACTCATTATGCTGAATGAGCCAAGGCTGGTGGGCTGCTGTGCCAAAGCACCAGTAGGATGAGGCGGGAGCTATTTCTGTCCCTTCTGGCTGGAAGTTCTGCGCACAGACGATGCCAATAAAACTTCCCCGGGAGCTGCTGCCGTGGCCGCTGGAAACAGTGGCAGATTAAGCATCTTAGAATTCGATTGTGAAATCAATATGCCAATTACAGTAGTTAAACCTCCGCAAGGCCAAGTTCCTTCTTCTTCTCCAGTGGCTTCTTGGCTCAGGATTCAGGGCTGCACTGAGGTGATCTCAGGCCATCTCCTCTGTCCCCTTTGGGGGCCCTGTATTTTCTTCCTGACTTCTTTTGTTGCTCATCAAAAGCTGTTGTTAAAAAACTTGCACTCAGGCACTGGGGTTGGAGCTGGGGCTGGGGGACACAGTACATTCTGAGTTATAGTGTTTCCTCCACACACTGTCCACCTAAGTGCTCCATAGCCTGAGCATCCATACCGCTTCCTGTAAGAGGCATAGCCTCTCTCTCTTGGTATACAGCAGAGTTCCTCAAGACACAATGGCTGAAGAAAACAGCCATTGTTTGTGTGGCATTTGCTGGCTAGTTCCTACACTCAGGATTGGTGTCTTAGTTACTTCTCTATTGCAGTGGTAAGAGACCATGACCAAAGCAAGTTATAAAAGAAAGCATTTAATTGGGCTTATGGTTTCGAAAGGTTAGAGTCCATGATTGTGGCACAAAGTCACAGTGACAGGGACAGTTGAGACCTCACATCTCAACTCATAAGCAGCAGACAGAGAACACACTGGGAATAGCATGAGGTTTGTTTTTGTTTTTTTAAAGATCAAAGCCTATCCCTAGTGACTGACCGCCTCCAACAAGGGCATACCACCTAATCCTTCCCAAATGGTTCTACTATCCGGGGATCAAGTATTCAAGCATATGAACCCATGGCGGCCATTCTCCTTCAGACCACCACATTCCACTGCCGGGCTCCCATAGGGCTCATAACCACATCAAAATGCAGAATGCATTGAGTCCACAAGTCCCCATAGCCTTTCCTTCTCAACCCTGTTTAAAAGTCCAGATCTCTTCTGAGACTCAAGGCAATCATTTAATCACAACCTTCTGTAAAATTAAAAAGCAAATCACATGCTTTCAACATATGATAGCACACAGTATACATTACCATTCCAAAAGAATGGGGCACAGTGAGGAAATACTGGACCAAAGACAGACCAAAGTCCAGCAGGGCAAACGCAAAATCCCATGGCTCCCTATGGGATGTCAAAGAACGTAGACGGCTCTGCCCCTCCAGCTCCCCACCCCGCCTCACATTGGCTCCACTCACCCTGTGCGCCTCTCCTTGGCAGCAGATATACAATGGCACAATGGCGCAGGCACCTCTGTGATCCTGGGGCCTCCAATTTACTCTCATAGTTTCTCACAGTGACCTCTTTTCCTCTCAGGGCTGCTCAGAGTCAGGCCTCAGACGCGCTCCTTAGCCACAGAGGAAGATGACTGAAACAAGAACCACGTGAACAACTTTTAGGGCAAACTGTGGCACTCTTGAATCGCATTGTAGCACATTTTAGGAGCATGAAATTCCTTAGGCCTTTTCCTTTCACAAGTTGTGAGCTGAGCTGGGCGGAGTCTTGCCCTGAAGACTAATCTGCACGTCTCTTTCAGTGCTAGACTTGCAGAGACATTGCTCCCGGAGCTCTTTTTCTCTTCAAACTGTACAGTTTCATATTTTATATTCTGTTATTTCTTTTTGCCCCAAACACTCTTTTTTTTCTCATTATAGACACCCATAAGTGTGATTATTAATAATCACAAGGCAGAGTCAATTTTAGGGTACCTTGAAATCTGCCACAAAAGAAATTAATCCATTACTTTTGGCCTTAGACAAATTCTTAGGAGAAGGACAGAAGATAGCCATATTGCCAAAATATTCCATGAATGGGTGCTGGTCCAGTTACTGTTAAAGTCTTTGCTTCCCTCTTACAATGTCTCATCTTGGATGCTGACCTGACTACACCTGGAATCAACTAAAACCCAAGCAGCTTGACACAACTGTGAAAGATTTTCGTGATGGGTCTTTTGAGGCGAGAAGATCCACCCTAAATCTGGGCCACAACATCTGGTAGAAGCCCTCACGAAAGGACATGGGGGAGGAAGCTTTTTGTTTGTTTGGTTTTTTGCCTGCTTGCCCTCACTTGTGCTGGCAAGTTCATTTATCGTGGTGCAGAGGCATTTCTTGGTTGGCTTTAGAATCTCCTTTCCAATGTATGTAGACTGAGGACCAGCCAGAATTCTCTGGGGAAGTCCAGCACCAGGATGGGGCTGCTGAGACGTCATGGACTAAGCAACTACTGGATCCTTGGCCTTTTCACTGGGAGACAGACTCTGTTAAACTCCTGGGACCACAGCCCCTGTGGCACTCTGTTAAATCCCGTATGTACAGAGGACGGGTTCGTCCCCTTACAGAGAACCCTGCCTGACACAGCTGGTCCAAGACAATCTTAGTGGGGCCTGCTCATGTGGCGGTGGTGGTTGGGCGGTCGTCTGGGGCTGCGTTGTTCTCTGGGGGCCTCATTCTCAAGTCTGGAGGAATGTCAGCCTGGGGTGAAGGACTCGGGGCTGTGCGTCTCCTTCCCCCAGCAGCCTTGCGAGGCTTGTTCCCAGGTCAGTGGCAGGGCAGGTTGTGTGTTATGTTAGAGGTCATGCCTCATGCCTTCCTAAGCTGAAGTTTAGAAGTAAATATTTCTGCCAGCTGTATGTCTGTCGCTGATATTCACTTAAGAGTGTTTACCTCCATCTCTTTAAATACTATTCGGATGCCGGCGTTTCTTCATTAATTGATTTTAAACATTGTTTTATTGACTGCTGTTGGAGCTGGTGATTGAGCCCTCTATGAACTTCCTTCCCGTGGCTCCTCCTTTATCCTCAGTGTACTTTTTATCACAATTTCTGGTCAAATCGATAGTGTTTATGTCATTATGACAGTAAATTTTGCTTCCTGCAAAGTGAAGGAGAGGATGACGATGCTCCTTTCCTGGAGTTAATGCTCACATGTTTCCCCTTTATTGAGATTTCCGTGTAGCCCGTCTCTGCTTCATTTCTAAATGTGCATTAGATCAGTTAAATGTGAATTCTTACTACTTCTCAAGCAGCTATATTGCTATCCTATCAATTTCCCCTTTTCCTGGATTTCACACTCGGGTTCCTGGTGGTGGATGGCCCTTTCCTGCCCTGACCCTCACCTTTGGTCCTGGCGTCTCAGAGTTCCCCTTACCGTTTTGCAGCGAGACCATGATGGCTTCTGGGTTCTTTCTTTCCCACCATTGTTCTGCTGATGTGTATCTTCTAGTATCTCTCTAAGAACATGTTCCTTGAGGTTAAAAAAAATTTTTTTTGTGTGTGTGGGGGGGTCCTTGCTTATCTATAAATGTTCCTCATAAACGAACTCTGAGCCATGGGCTTGAATACATTTGATTCATTTAGAAAACACTCTAAAGGAGTGGGGATGGCAGGAAGTCAAAAGACTTCACCTGCTCTAGGTGAAGCACCTACTCAGGCTGGTCAGGAGCAATGCGGAGCTGCGGAGCTTCCGTGCGATGCCCCTGCCAGCTCGCTGGTTATAGGTCCTTAGGATCCAGAGTGGGTACTCCAGCGCAGAGTCATCGAGGGACCGATTTGAGCATGAGGCTCTGCAAGCAGGTGCTACAGCTGGTGGCCTGGGGTTGGGAAAGGCTGTCTGGGAGACCCTGGACCAACGGGTTCTGTGTTCAACAAAGGAAAATAAGCCCTGATTACTGGGGGGGCTACAGACACGGTTTCTAAGAAGGTATTCTGCTTGTTAATCTTGTCCACTTGATAGGGTTGAGAATCATGGTGGAAGCAGAGCTCTAGGCGTGTCTGTTAGGGAGTTTCGAGATTAGTTTAACTGAAGTAGAGGAGACCTACTCAGCCGGTGGTGCCATTCTTCAGGCAGAGCAACATCATCCGGCTCCGCGCACCCCCTGTGGAGTGATGTGATGGCCACACTCCTGCTGCCATGCCTTCCAGGTCTCCACAGACTGTCCCCCCCCCCCCCATCAGACCATGAGCCAAGATAAGCCCTTCCTCCATTAAGTTGCGTTTATCGGGCCTTTAGTCAACAGCAGCAAGTAAGGAACGCGGGCCTCTTTCAGGGACTTTCAGACTGACACAGAGTCTGGTTTTCAGCAGTTCCAGTCTCCTGGTTGGGCCATTTAGCTCCCATGCAGGCTTAGAGTAACCTAGAGAGAAGTTCTTTCCCCGCCCCACGCCCATGAAGGCTTGAGTCACAGCAAGGAAGCTGTGATGCAGACAGAATCCTGCACTCCTTAAAGGAAGTGATGCCTTAGGAGGCAGACTGCTTCCCTTGTGCAGAACTGGATGCGCGTGACTTCTGGAATGGGAATCTTTTGAATAGCTGGGAGAGTGAGGCCAATGACCTCTACTGTGTACGGAATTCTAGAGTCAATGCTTTGTTTTTTTTCTGAGAACGAATGAACGAATTTATGCACACATGTAGCATATGCACGCACATTTGGAGGCCAAAGAAGGATGGCAGTTTGTCTTATTCTGCTGCTTTTACCTTATTCTCTTGAGGCACAGTTTCACGTGTCAAAAAGGCTTGGTCTCCAGCTAGTAGGAACTTAGGTGAGTGTGGGTGCTAATTGGAGGCCATTGGGAATGTGCTTTCGGAGGCCTCGGCTCTCCTCTCCCTCCTCCCCTGGCTTCTATTAGAAAAGTAGTTTGCTGCCCCCCCACCCCCCAACAGTGATGCTCCACTTTGTCACAGGCCTAGGGTGGTAAGGGCAAGAGACCAAGTCAGTGTAAGCTGAAGCCTGTAAAATGGTGAGTCGGAATTCATCTTTTCTCCTTTTAGCTAGGTTTGTTGTTGTTGTTGTGGTGGTGGTGGTGGTTCTGGGTGGGGAGGGATGTTTTGTAGCAACAGAGAGCTGACCGACACAGTTGTCAATTTAGCAGTGTGCTCCAAGGGGCCTGCAGTCAACCTTTCCTGCTCACCTACAAGCCAGGGAAGGAATGAATGTGTGGGTCCAAGAAGAAGCACGGTCGCCCACCTCCTGATGAGCTCCTCGATCTTGGCTTACTCACGTGTGGGGTTTGTTGTCCTGCATGGGCATTTACAGTGTACATGTTGCTAATCTCCGAGGGACAGGTAATGGATGCCAAATGAGACCATAGGCCCCTTTTCTTCTTACGTCCTGTTAGAGTCTGCAGGTCTCCGATGGATGCTGCCAGAGCAGGCGATACAAAATGAACGTCGACTGAGACAACAGGCCTTTTCTTTGTTAGGATCTGTGTTGGGTGGTGCCTACCAGGACAGGTTACATTAAAGTCATGGGCAAGACAGCCCTGGCGATGAGGGCTGTGGATACAGCCCAGCTGGTTAGAGAGCTTGCCCCATCTGCATGAGGATCTGAGTTAGTTCGGGCTTCAGAACACGTGTAAGAAAGCTAGGCGCGTGCACATTTGTAATTCCCGTGTTGAGAAGGCAGCGACAGACAGGTATATCTCGGGGCTAGCTGGTCAGGCAGCCTAGGCAACTACAGGTGAAAGAAAGGGAGTTTATATGAGAGACACTGTAGTCTCGAGGAAGACACCCAAGGCTGACTGTGGGCCTCCATCTGCATGCACATGTATGCACATACACTGAGAGAGAGGGAGGGAGAGAGAGAGAGAGAGAGAGAGAGAGAGAGAGAGAGAGAGAGAGAGAGAGAGAGAGAGAGAGAGCCTTGTTGGGGTGGCTGTAACAACCGCTGTCTATGGAAGCCCTCTTCCTTCCCTGTGTCTTGCCCTCAAGGCAGCTAGAGACACAGGGGGCTCTCCTGCCTCTTGGGGAAATTTCTGGCCCCTTGGAAGAAAGAACTAGCAGGTCAGTGCTAGTTCTGATTCACAAGCTCTTGGAGCTTAGGGAGGGTTATCTTTTGTCCAGACAGATTTGCATAAATTATGTGCATCTGCTGGTGCCCCCCCTGCCTCATTGTGTGAAGAGGAATTCTGTGTCCCCTTGGGACTGAATGTAAAGCAGTGGAATTCATTTCAGAGGAACTTCCCAGTGTTTGTTCCACATCTCCCCTGCGCGCCAGTTAAACATCCCTGATGCCCAAATCCAAACTGGAAAGTGCTTTGGAATCCAACTCTTTGAGTACCCTAAAGTGGAAGATTCCGGTGACAGGCTGCAGTCAAAAAGCAGGTGCACTGAGAATGTATACCGTTCTCTCCAGGCTGTGTCTAAAGCAGACGGAGTGAGGTCTGCGGAGGAGGCTCAGTCAGTGAAGTGCATGCGGGAGGAGGTTTGATTCCCAGACCATGGGCAATCGAGAGCCTGTCCTTGCGGTGCTGTCTTCATCCTAGAGCTGGGGAAGTGAAAACAGGTGGGGCTCTCAGACACGCTGGCTAGCCAGCTTTGCCTAACCAGCCACCTACCTACAGGTTCAGTGAGAGAGCTGTCTCGTAAGTCAAGGTGAACGGCCGTGAGGGCCAGCACCTCCGCCTGCACCTGCCCACTCTTACACACGCATCCATCAGAGACACTTAAATCAATTCTAAAATTACGTTTGGGTCCCATCCCTAGGATTTTTCATTATTTACATGTGCCAAAACTGAAAAGAAAAAAAAAACAGAAAAAAGAAAACATTTCTGGCCCCACGAATTTTGCGTCAGGGACCCTCAACCTGTGTTCATTCTCTGATACTGTACAACTGGTCTCCACAATGTCACTAGGTTTAAAGCAGCACAGGGTGGCTGGGTGCTCTGCTCAGGGACTCACAGGGTGGAATTTTGCCGGGCCAGGCTTTCTTTTCGAGGATCTGGGTGCTTCTTCCTGGACCAAATGGTTGCAGGATGGCTCCGTTCCTTGTAGTTATAGGACTCCAGTCATGCAACTTGCTGGTGTCCCCATGGGGCTGCACAAAGGTTCTTCCCATGTCCCGTGTCTTCCAGCCACCTAAATTGTCTGTTTCAGGCTTTTAAGCCCTGATTGGCTCTTCGATTCTGAAACCGGGAAAATGTCACATGACTGGGGCTGGTGTGATTGTGGCAGGCCCACTAGGGCGATCTTCTGACTTTGATGTCCTTTATGCCGCCTGATAACTTAATCTCAGAGGTCAACCTGTCACAGTCTTTTAATATGTTTGTGTATGTCCGTGTGTGTACATGTACACTTGTGGAGGCCCCAGGTGGTTTGAGGGAAGACTGTTTCCTATAGGTGAGCTCAAGTATTTGAACAGTCAGTCTCCAGGTAGCGTCTCTGTTATGATCTATGGGATGGAGGCAATAAAGTCTTATAATACAGATCTCACGTGGAGGTTTACTGGAGAGTGGGTATACAGAGGCTGTCGATGGGTGAGGGTGTGAGAGACCAAAGAATTTTGGGTATTAGTTTAAAGTTTAAAGCACAAGCCTGAATGAAGGCCAGCTGGGTGGAGATATGTCCAGCCACCTGCAGGGGAGGAACTAGCCTTACTGTCTTCTTTTTCTGCCCACTAGAGATACAGTTGCTAGGAAAGTGGCCCAGATGGCCAGCCCAGAACCATTTATGGTCTTGGTACCTAAAGTAAACCAATCATTTCAAAAGTCAATTTCCCTTACCCTATCATGTAACACCCAGGGATGTAACCCACCACTTGCGGTTTTTCCCTTTAAAAATCTTGTTCCCCTAGACAGCCCTGCCCTGACACACTCCTCCTCTTCACCAAGGAGGTTGCTGCAACCTGGGCTCGAGCACATATTCAATAAACCCTCATGTATTTGCAGTGGTGTTGATTCCTGGTGGTCTTTGGGGGAGTGTCTCACGAACTGGGCGTAACAGGTGGAAAGCAGAGGGGAAGGGGAGAGGAGTAATGGGCCTTTATAAGGGGATGTAGCAGTGTGAGGATGAGTCACTCTGGCCCCAGTAGGAATGTGTCGCATCTTGGCAGCTAGTGATGACATATCCTGCTGTCCGCTGGGTCCCTGGGGACGCTTGATTGCTAACAGTCTCTCTTTGCATAGACTTGGGAGATATGGGCTTGCTGGAGGAAGCATGTCACTGACTTTTTAAAAACTGTGAGTTCCGTGGCTTGAACTGATGTCATGACGTTTATGATGCATATACTTAACTAACGGGGCTATTACCATAGTCCTGAGGTGTTCTTAATCCTGGGATTCTTCAAGAAGGACACATCTGAGCAGTGAGAGAATTCTGCCTTCTGCACCCTGATCCAGGGTTCCCGTGGGAAGGCCTGCGTGCCCCATGATTACCCTCTCTGCACTGATGGGGTGGCCACATCTTAGTCTCATGGAGAGTGTTGCACGCCATGCTTTCTTGCTTAGCGCTGTTCCCAGCTACCCTAGTATCTTAGACAAGTCGCTGTCTCTCATAGGGTCTGTTTGTGGCTAACTTGGAGCCAATGAATCAGCCAGCTTTGATTGCTTGTAGTGTTCTATTGAGGCCCATGAGGTTAGCATGCTCCTGGAGTTCAGGATTGGTTGTGCTTGTCAAAGACACTGTACAAGGGGCTGGTCTCTCCAACTATCGACTTTCCGAGTGTGAAACCAATGGCTTGCAAGCTTCTACTAAATGCATATTTACAGATGTCCCCTAAGTTCCAAGGGCATGTGGCATGTTGCCAAGATATCTGCTCTTGACAGAGTGTCATGAGGTCACCTCATGCATGCTGGCAATTAACAGGAAGACTCTTGGGGGTAGTACGGGGTACAGCTTAGCTGGACTGTGACGAGCACAGTAATGAGGGTCCCAGGACTGGTATAAAGAGATAAGAGGTGGGAAGGCAGAAAATTCACATTACTGGTGCCTTCTGCCTGGGACCCCTGTTGCCTGTCTTGCCTGCCTTCCTGAGTATATGCTGCACCTGTTTAATAAATAAGAAACACAGGGATCAGGTCATGAATCACCTACCTGGGATTCCATAGCAGGAGGAACAATAAAGACATCACCTCTCAAAGAGTAATAGGCATGGGGGTGGGGTTGATTTGCTTCCATGCACAGGAGAGCTAGAGAGTCCCTAGCCCCTGCCTCCCACACATCCACACCAACCATTCTGATTCCATAGGCATTTCTTTACCCATCAACTGATAATCTGTCTTTGGAGAGGAAGCAGGAAGCCTGGCGCACACTGCCTATCAGTGAGAAAACAGCCCTTTCACACAGGGGGCATTAATAGCATCAGGGTCAGGGGCTGCTTGTTCCCAGTTTGGGTCCTAATCACTTTCTAAATCCCTTATGCCTTGTGAACTAAACATGATTAACTCTCCGAGCTGGTTTATGAAGCCCGGTGGAGAGGAGGCCGAGGCGGCCCAGGGACAGCTAATTTGATCAGAGGTTGTGATTTCTACCTCTGCCTCTGTGTCCAGGGCAGATAAAAGTGAGGGAGGGTGCTGGTGCTTAATTAACCCTGTACTTCTTTGATGGGCTCATTAGCATATAGATGAGGGTTGCTCCCCCAGCTTGGATCTGATGCCGCCTCTATTCTTTGCGGAAGGGTGCTGGGCGCTTGGGGAGTGACAGGCCAGGCGTTGTGGACCTCATTCCCCTTTTAATTTTCTTAAATCACTTTATTCTAGTGGTGCCGGGGCGCATACTTGGAGCCTTGCACAAACTAGGAGAGAGCTCTAAAGCTGCGGTATAGCCTCAGCCCTTTTTCCACTTTTTGTTTTTCTATTTTCGTGTTTTGTTTTGTTTTGGTGCCTATGTATGTGTACATGTGTTTGCACATTCATATGTGTGTCCATGTATGTGTGTGCCTGTGGAGGCCAGGGAATAACTCTGGACATTGTGTCTCAGGTGCCACCCACCTTCTGTCTGTCTGTCTGTCTGTCTGTCTATCTGTGCATCTATTTAGGGTCTTTTACTGGCTTTGAGCTCACCAAGCAGGCTGTGCTGTCTGTCCAGCCAGCCTCAGGCATCTACCTGTCCTATTTCCTAGGATTACAAGCACATGCTGTCATGCTTGGCCTTTTCTGTGTGGGTTCTGGGTATTGAACTCAGGGAGTGGTCACACTTGGTGCTTTCTACTTGTGGGACCTGAGATACGTGTCTATGGGAATGGGATCATCATCCCATCCAGGGATGATCAATTTGAGGCTGATCAATATGCTATGTTACCAACGACAATTTCAGCGCATTTACACACCAAGTGAGCCCCAAAGTGGAAGTCAGAGGGCCAGACGGGAAGAGCCAGAATCCTGGCCTAGCAGCTCTACCAGCAGGGGGAGGGGGAGGGGGAGGGGGAAACTAGTGTAGGGGGTTGGGGAGGTACTGCTAAGTCAGACAAGTACCCCCTTACAAATGTAAGCACCTGGCCCTAGATCTCCAGAAACCACGTAAAAGCTAGGCGGGCAGGCACGGTGGCTCTTGCAATTAATTTCAGCACTTGGGAGGCAGAGGCAGGTGGATTTCTGAGTTCTAGCCAGACATGTCAAGTGGCAGACCAGCTAGAGCTACCTGTGAGATCCCCATCAACAAAAAAAGCAAAGCAAAACAAAAACCAGAGCTAGACTTGGCAGTGCGCACCGGTGGTCCCAGCGATGGGGAGAGAGGAGGCCTTGCGGGCCATCTAGCCACGTTCCAGGCTTCAAGAGACTCTTAAACAGAAGGTGGGCCGTGCCTGAGTAACCCAACCTTGCCCTCTCATCACAATCATGTACACACGCCCAGCCCCTGCAGAGTGCTCCTCCCCTCCTAGTACCCAAGAGAAACCAAGTCAGTTCCATGTGACCTCCCAGTGACCCCTGTGTGCTTTAGGGTCTGCTGTGCAGGTGCTGGCAGCCCACGCTGACTTCAGATCCCCTCTGTCCAGCAAGCTTCCACTCCCTTTGTCAAAGGGAAGCTGCCTCTCTGTGGTACGCTCCTCCACCCAAACAAGGAGGTTGGCTTTGGGAGCTAAAGTGCCTAGTGTGGCACTCACTAGGGGACAGGAGTAAAGAAGGCAACTGCAAAGAAATCTCAGGAGGGAAGCGTCCAGGTTCCCCAAGCCCGAACACAGCAGCTCCACAAAGGCAAAGGCAAAGCCCCAGCAGAGAAAGTTGGGGCTGACCCTAAGTTAGCACAGCTGCCTATCTCAGCATGAGGGAGGAAGTGGATGGGAGGATCAGGAATTCAAGGTCGTTTCAGTTTCTCATTGTTTGAGGCTAGCCCGGTCGGCACGGGACCACGTCGCAGAAAGAGTGAAAAAGATTCTTTCTCCTGAGCGATTGCCAGGGCCTCCCTCTGGGCTCAGCTGGAGCAGTGAGGGAGACTGGCAGGCAGAGGCCTCAAGGACTGGCGAGCCTGTTCTGCAGAGAGTGAGAACCAGGCTAAAATAGCCAGGGGTGCAGTGGCCCCGGCAGTAGTTTGCAGGCACTGGGGCACGTGTGTCTAAGCCACACAGCCTGTGGGCTACATGAGGCCTGGGATAGCTATCGTGTGGCCAACACAAAATAGAAAACTTAGAACACGAGTTCATTCTGTGATTTATCTTGTAACTTGATTGTGTGTTTCTCGTTTGTGAACCTTGAAGATGACGACACCGTGTGGAAATGCCAAAGGGGTGAGCACTCTCGCTTGTGTCAGCGAGCACATGGCTCCCTTCCCGGGTCGGCAAATCTCCCACCCACTCCCGCCATGCCAGTGTGAGCTTTGTGAGACCTGGAGCAGAGCAGGAGAAGGCTCAGAAAAACAAATCCTGTGTGATCTCACTTAACCAAAGTGTCTGACGTGGTAAAGTTGGATTCATAGAAAGGAGTGTGGAAAGGCAGGGAACTGAGGAGTGATTATCCAGTGCACGTGGCTTCATCCAAGCTAGATGACAAAGCGCTGTGTGGTGTACGTTGTGCAGGTGCACCTAGGGTTAACCGCAATGGCACACTTAGAAAGCTGTTAGGAGGGTAGGTATCATTTAACGACTGTCCCAGTGATGGACATCTGAGTAGCAAGTGACCTGGGGACAAAGAGGCTGTGTTGGCTTACAATTCCCCATTATACTCCATTTCGGAGGCACAGTCGAGCCGGAAGCTTGAAGCAGGTCATAGAATGACAGCCAAGAGCAGGGAGAAACAAACGTGTGCTTCAGTGCTTGCCTGATTGCTCGACCCCAGCAAGCTTTCTTCTCTCTTACTCTGTCCTGGACCCCCTGCCCAGGGAGTGCTGCCCCTCATAACAGGCTGTGTGTTTCTGCATCAATTAACAATCAAGGCAGCCCCCTACAGACACAGTCGTCTCTAAGACCTGCTCTAGAATCTTCCTCACTAGGGTCTCTCTTGGTCTTGCCAAGTTGACAGTTGAAACTGACTAGTACGTGGGGGCTGGGGGGGATGACTCAGCTTAAAGGACCGGAGTTCTGTCCCCAGCCCCCACATTGGGAGACTCACAGCTGCCTGTAGCTCAGGTACAGGGGTTCCAATACCCTCCTTATCCCCTATGTGAACCTGCACGGATGTCACACATGCACACACACACACATAAAGTAAAAAAGAAAAAAAAAGCACAACATCTTAAAATTTGGAAACAGACAAATAGACAAACAAATTTTGGGTTGGGGAGATAGCTCAGTCAGTAAAGTGCCTGCGTGCTTGCGTGTGTGGGTATGCGTGTGTTTTTAGGCCAGAAGTGAACCTCAGTTGTTGTTTCTAACGGGTTGCCCATGTTTTGCTGCTGCTGTTGTTGAGACGAGGATTTCTCACCGACGTGCAGTTCACTAGTGTGGCTGAGTGGCCAGCAAACCCCAGATCTGTTTTTCTCTGCCTCCCCAGTGCTGGAATTAAAAAAGCACGTGCCACCTCTCTTTCTCTGTGTGGGGGCACATTTGTGTAAGTCTGTTTATGGAGTTTCTAAGATCTTCTATTGATTAATGTACCCTTCTCTTTGGCCATGGCACCTTGCCTTGTGTACTAAAGCGTTAATGTCAGGTCATCTCCTTGTTATATCTTTTCCTTATTTCAGGATCATTTGCTGTTCTAGTTACTCTGCCTTTCCGTTTCTGGCTGGAGGCTCCGTTTCTGGGCTCTCCTGGCAACTACCAGCCGGTATTGGTGTCCCGAGTGTCTCACCTGTTGCCTTGGTACACATATGTCTACAACGCGATGTCTGACATATTACTGATAGCACGACAGTTCTGCAGGATTTCTGAAGTTCCCAGAGTCCTCTGCCATGGGATGACTCCCAACCCAAGCAGTCGGAGAGGAACCCTAGGAGCTGAGGAAAGATGCTTGCTTGGTAACAAGTCAAAAGCACCAACCTTCGCTTTTTTTCCCCTTAGCTCTTTCTCTGTCTTCAAGTGGCACTGGTTCAGGCTATGGTTCCAATTAGGACATATGGTAGAACTAATGAGTCCACTGTACACCGTGGGCCAAACTTAGTATAGAGACAACGCAAGATTCTCCTTGGAGATAATCATGCCAACAGTTGTCACCCTCCAGGCACCTAGTACGTGTCACACGGTGGCACGTTGCTAGCTAGCACATCCCACCGTCACAGTGACACTAAGGATTGGCATCATAGTTTGGAAGGGGATGGAAATATACTTGGATACAACATGGTTTAGTTGGTAGAGTGCATGGTATGCAGAGAGCCCTCATAAACCAGGCATGGGGGCTGTAGTCCTGTCGTCCCTGCACCGAGAAGACAGAGGCAGGAGAGCCACAGGCTCAAGGTCGGATCTGGCTGTATAATCAGTTCTAGGTCAACTTGGGATATGTGAAACCTTGTCTCAAAAAATCTGAAGAGAAGATGAGAGGGTCTTGGAGACCCAACTACCCAAACTGCAGGCAGAGGAGAGGCCTGTGCAGCCAGCTCTGAGGTGTTACCAGGGAAGCCTATGAAGAGGCATGGATAGGAAGCTGGGGGACTCAGAACATCTACCCATATCGCAAGATGGAGCCCCTGGGTCCCAGAGAAGGGTAGAATCATTAGCCCGGCGCCTACACAGACTGCACTGTGGCCTTTTTAGGCACAGGTGACAGTCCTGCTTCTGGGATTCTTGGGAGTTTGCCTCATGCTCTTTAATTCTTGCATATGAACTTGGGTTGTCAGTCTCCACAATCAAGTGTCTGGAACTCTGTGGAACATCTCTAGGAAGCCCAAAGAGGAGAAGAGAAGGAAGGTGCAGGGCTCATTGCAGGGCTCATTTTCCTTTCAGCTGGGGTCCTGGAGTTTCCAGATGGGGAATGGGGTCCCAGGGGTAGCTAGACTGCCTTAGGATGAGGCCTGAGTGTGCTAAGCCAGCGTGTGGAAAAGGTTTCCCACAGAGTGTTATAGTTTGCCTCTTTAAGCACGAGGTCACCCGTGGCAATGGAAGCTCGGGTGTTCCAAAGCCTATGGCGACACCACAGTGTAACAGTTCCTGGTCAAGCTGCTGTGCTGAGCATGGCAGAGGTGCCTGCCAGAGCCCATGCTTGGTTGGCTTGCAGCCAGCAGACAGGCCGGGTGAGGCCCAGGCCGGGTGAGGCCCAGGCGTAGCAGTCCAGAGGGGGGGCTACAAGGAGATGTGGGGGATGAATGACAAATCTCATATGGTCTTGAAGTGAGAAAGCTCCAACCTATGGACCTTTATTCATGTGAAATCAAGGGTAATATAAACCCTTTTCAGAGAGAGGGATTTGGAGGGTGAACGTGTTTGATTCCCTGGGGTCAGGGAGTCAGGGATACTTAAATGGTCCTATCACAGGAAGGAAAAATGCAGTACTTCATTATCCTGCGTGGGGAGCATCTCCAAGTATAACTGAATGTCGGACTAAGCTCCTTAGCAGGGTGGGGGCATTTCTAGGAATTCCTAGTAGCTTGCTAGAGCAGTTTCCTTATCAGGGAAGGGTCTGGCCCGTAATCTGCCCTGATGGCTATGTGATGGTGACACTCCTTACAAGACCTGGAATCACCCAGATCAGGGAGACTTAAAATCCCACTGAGAAAAGGGAGGCTATCATCATAGACCAAGCACAAATAAACCGGCTATCCAGAGATGACCGGCTTCAGCCTTATCCAGCAGAGCCCCACAGACCTCCTTTCCCCCCGCCAGCTGAGCACCCTGCCCTGATGGTGTATGAGCTGGGACAGGCCTTGTCCACCTTCTGTCTCCAAGGCAAGCTCACTGAGACACAGAATGTTGGAGGGAAGGTGACACATGGGCATTTTAAGACCGGATGTTGAAAGGGGGGCAAAACAACAGGATGCTCTAAGGAGAAATGAAAAAGTCCATCCTGTCTGGAAGCTCCTTAAGCTCAGGAAGCAAAACAGCTTCCTGGAGCGACTGAACCTGATCAGATTCACTAGGCACCTCCTTCCTTCCCTGAGTTCACTGAAGCTGTGAGGACCTGCAAGAGACACTCTTAGACAGGTTGAGCTGCCTGGAAGAGGCTCAGACCGACTGAGCTACCTGGAAAGGATCCCCTCCAACCCGACAAGTACCAGAAGGCTGTAGAGAGGTGCTTCAGGTTTCCAGTTTTTGTGAGGTGTCACCCATGCGGGTGTGGGCTTGGGTAGTATCCATGCCGTGGTCTTTTGTTGGTTTACTCTCAGAGGTGAGTGGTCATTTGCTCTTGTCCGCTCAGGAATAATGTCACACAACAGGTGTCCCCATGGGAGATAAGTCCATTGCTAAGGGATTCCCCAGAGGTGATTTTTAAGTCATTATCCCTGTGTGTATGGATGTACCTGTGTGTGATGTATGTGGAGGTCAGAGGTCAACCGGGGATTGGGCCCCTCTCTTTCCCTTTCTCCATGCCCTGTGGTGGACTCTGTCTCCCGCCTCCTCCCCTGCTGCTTCCCAGTCTCAGCACAAGCCTGGACATGGCAAGCTTCTACTGTGCAGCTCTTGCGAGCCCCCCCCCCCAGTTTCCATAGTTGGCCTGTGTGTCATGGTTTTGTATCGTAATTCTCAAGCGCCTCTGTCTTATTCAGGATGGAGTAGCTCACTGGGCCCTGCTATGGTAGGCCAGCCGGCCTGCAGTTTACACAGATTATCTTTTCTCTGCCTTGCGAGTTCAGGAACCACACTGCATGCTCCCATGCTGGCTTTTTATGTGGGTCCTTGGGAATGAACGCAGGACCTCATGGCTTCGGTGTTTTATAACAGGCTCCCCAGACATTTTAACACATGAGTTACAAGGCGGCTGAGTTCTCAGGTCAGCCTTCTGCTAGTTCGTGGGTCTCCCAGTTTCTTAAGAGAATTCAGGAATTAAGATTTATGTGGACATTTCTGAGTTTTAAATCAACGACTGTTATAATTAGCAAACTAGTAAAACCCATCCTAGGTTTCCGAGGGCCGCGCTCAGACTGGCAGCCTGAGACTTGGGTTCTGGTGCTGGTGGCTGTAAGTCCATTTTCACCAAAAACTTTAGGAGGAGATGTTGTGGTGCTGGCACCAGGCGTGAGATCAGCTGTGTCCCTCTCTTTCCCTTTCTCCATGCCCTGTGGTGGACTCTGTCTCCCGCCTCCTCCCCTGCTGCTTTCCAGTCTCAGCACAGGCCTGGACATGGCAGGCTTCTACTGTGCAGCTCTTGCGAGACACCCCCACCCCATAGTTTCCATAGTGGGCCTGTGTTTCATGGTTTGGTATTATGTTGTTACATGGGGTGAAGGTGTGAGAGCCCGTGAGTGTCTGTGTGAGTGATCGGTGTTTGACTGTGCAAGGGATATTGTGTTGGTGGTGTCTGGGGAACTATTTAAACCCAAAATGTAATAAGGTGCGTGTATGAGTGTAGATGTATGAGAGAGAACATATGCGTGTGATGTACACATGCTTGACTGAGAGCCTATTCTCTGTGCATACGTATCATCAGGTGTGTGAGGGGGATGTAAGTGCATGAGGAAGAGTGTGTGTGTGTAGCTCTGAGTGTGAGAGTGTCTAAGAAGGAGAGGAAGTGTGGACGTTTGCATGGGAGAGCATATGTGTGGGTGTAGGCATGAGTATAAGTGCGTATGATAGAACATCTGTTGGGAGGTGTGTGTGTGTGTCTATGTGTGTGTGTACAGGTATGAGCGTATATGTAAGAGCAGAGATGTCCTGGCTCCTGGGGTTGGCTGTGCTCCAGGCTGAATATTGGTGAGTTCTGCCATCAGCTTCAGGGGGCAGAAGGACCACCCCCTGAGCCCTGGGCCCCATCCTGGCTACCCCTGATGTGAGAGGGAGTTAAATTGTGCTGCTGTGTCTTGGGATGGTTTCTAAAGCAATGATGGCTATAGAGAAGCAGAATGATCAGTTATTTTTAATATTTCCCAAATGGTAATGTGACACGTTTAGTAAAAAGTTTCTCTCCGGCTGCTTCAAATTAGAAAGGACAATGTCAGCAAACTGTGAGGCGGGAAAAAAAAGTGCTCGAATTCCAATGAGGCACAGAGCTAGCTCATTCATTTGGATTCCATTCTAATGATCATATCTTATCCTTCCCCTGCTAACAGCATCACTGGTAACTAAAGTTAGTCTTGGCTCCAAAATCAACGTGTTATTTTAGAGCCCAAAGCAGGCAATGAGCGGGCTGTCTGGGGCCTGACGACAGCTCTGCGGGCTTTGGCTGGCAGGGGCCTCCTCTTCCTATTGCTGCCTTGGGTAAGGAGTGGCCAGTGGTCTCCTTGGCGGACAGCCGCCTGTGTGGATGCCCAGAAGTCTTCAGCAGGTTATCAGCCACTCCAGGCTCTGTGGTCTGAGCTTCATTCCACGTTCCGCTCCCACATTCACGCTGAAGTTCTCATTGCTAAGGGCTGGGAGTGCAACCTTATTTGGACATAGGCTGCTTCTGAAAGGAATCAAGCTAAAGGCAGGTCATTGTGCAGGCCCCTAGTCCAGGAAGAGTGGAGTCTCTGTTGTTGAAGGGACCCAGAGTGAGGTATTTGCTTCTGGGAGTCCAAGCGGACCTCTGTTCCCCAGGGTAACACTTATTGGATACCCATCTCCTTTTCATTGTTTTACCAGTCATGATTGTTTTTGGTACAGTCTGGAGAATGATCCAGACAAATGTATAACCGATTCCAAATGAGTGAGTTTATTAAGCACATAGCAAGCAAAAGTAAAAGGGCAAATGGCAAGTAGCAGATAAATAGACAGCAAAACACCATCAATTCAGAAGTTTAAGACACTTAACAGAGATGAATGAGTAGGGTAGCCCTAGTCAGAGAACAAACAGGTATACTCTCATCGAAACAGCACTCACAGTGTCCAGGACACATGGTCTGTGGGAGCTGTGTTGAAGTGACCAGTTAGAGGTCCTGGCTCAGTCTTCTTTCCATGGATGAGCTTCCAGCTTCTTGCAGGCATTTTTATACCATGGGATAAATAATAGTGACATCTGTTGGGAAGAGAGCAATGCTCTTCCTTCCTTCCTTCCTTCCTTCCTTCCTTCCTTCCTTCCTTCCTTCCTTCCTTCCTTCCTTTTCCTCTCTCTCTCTCTCTCTCTCTCTCTCTCTCTCTCTCTTTCCAGACAGGATTTCTCTGTAGCCCTGGCTGCCATGGAACCTGTTCTGTAGACTAGGCCGGCCTTGAACTCATAGAGATCCGACTGCCTTTGCTGCTGGGATTAAAGGTGTGAGCCACCACCGCCCGGCAGACAATGTTTTTAACATCATTAAGTCTTGCTATTTTCTTTTCTCCCTGTCACAGACTTTGGAGGGAAGCTGCCCCCAGGACAGGGAGTTTTCGACGTAAAAGAAACATGCTGGAGTCTAGGACAGGAAAAGGTCTCCTCCCTCCCAGGGTCTGCGTCCAGTAAGCTTAAGGGTACATAATAATTACTGATATATGCATATTACAGTCCCCCATTCCACTACTGAGGACCCTGCTCCTTCCCACAACGGCATCCCAGAGCCACATTCTACCTCAGCTAAAGCCCCTTGTGGCCCCTGTGGAGGAAGTAACATACGGAAGTGATGGCGCACATCTCTGTCCAATGGAGAAACCTTCCAGGCAGGACAGCTCTCAGCCCCAGAGCAACTGCTTAGTCACATGACTACACGCAGTTGGACTGGATCACCTTTTTTTGTTTTGTTTTGTTTGGCTTAGTGACCCAGAGACCATGACAGCAGTGAGAGTTTGGCAGAGGACAAAGGATTCTGGGAAGGGGAAGAAGGCAGCTGAGGCCAGAGGAGGGAGGGCCTGGGCTGCCTCCACAGAGGTTCTGCAGCATCCCTGGGATCCATCCAGGCCTACAATAGGACGATTTCTAGGGATCTGGCAGGGACATGCTACGGGCTGATGACTGCACTGGCCTTCCTCCAGGGACCTCTGGACTAGGGGGGAATACCTTCAGAAATGTCTGGCAGCTACTGTGGGTCTGGTGGGCAGTGAATGAAATTACTCCATTTATCACAATGATAAAAATATTTTATTGACTGGGCGGCAGGTCGGTTGTGGGTTGGATGGTAACTAGAATGACGCTCTCTCCCAGCCTTCTAGCAGGGAGCTCAGGGATCCTTTGTTAGATGCAGCCGTGTGGACCACGGCAGTTTTGGTTTTATTGCACTGTGTGTGTGCAAGCATGCACATGTGTATATATACACCTATGCATATATATATGAATGTATGTAGAAGTTAGAGGGTAGACTCGGCTGCCATTCCTCAGGCACTATTCACCACTTTGTAGTTTTAGAAGTCACGGAATAGGATGAGCTGCTGGTAAGCTGGCTGGCCAGCGAGCTCCAGGATCTGCCTGCCACTACTTCCAAAGCACTGTGATTACAAGTGTACTTTAAAAGCAAAACAGACATTGGTCTGGGGCTTGACCTTGGGGCCTTATGCTTGCAACTTGACCAGCTGAGCCATACTATGATTTACTATTGTTGCGCATGTGTGTTTGAAATGGGTGGGAGCGCATGTATACAGGTCAGAGGCAACTTGTTGAGCTGGTTCTTTCCTTCTGCCTTCGCTTGGGTTCTGGAGATCGAACTCAGGCCATCAGGCTTGTGTGGAAAGAGCCATCTCACCTGCTCCTCATTGTTGACTGACATCTTCTCCCTTTGTCTTTCCTCCTCTGGCAATGTCCTGTGTGGCCAAGGCCTCTGCATTTAGGATTTCTTGCTGTCACAGAGCTGCGGGATTTGCTAGGCCGCATGTCTGGTATGGTCCTATTCTGCCCATTCCTGGACACAGCTTCTTGTACCCTTGAGCCCTGTGGCCTCTGCCTAGTACTCCTGTCATGACCACGATGCTCACCTATGTTCTTCCTGTCTCAGTTGGTAGAGTCAGGGCTTGTCTGGACGGGGGAGT
Source organism: Pachyuromys duprasi (assembly GCA_028658305.1). NCBI lineage: Eukaryota > Metazoa > Chordata > Mammalia > Rodentia > Muridae > Pachyuromys > Pachyuromys duprasi. The sequence continues at coordinate 6,970,201 of CM053756.1, forward strand.
TAGATTCCAGGACGTAGAGATGGGTTCTGAGAGGCAGTAGGAGAATGTGCAGAGGCTGTGTGGGTAGCGGCTGGCAGCAGGCCAGGCTCCACAGAGGAGCAGAGATGGGAAACACAGGAACCCCATCTCTCAGGGCCTGGAGCGCTGCCTTGCCCGGAGCCAGCCCTGTCTCTGCATTCAGGGAGGAGGTTCCCTTCCAGAGCCAGGAGGGAGGGGTGGGGGAGGGGAGAGAAGGGCGAAGTAGGAGCAGCTTCATTCCCACCAGAGACCTAGTGGATCTGGGGAAGTCTTTGCCTTTTTGGAGTATGCTCCAGGCGGTGTGAGGAAGTCCAGACAGTCTTCATGAGATCAAAATGGTGGGCTCCAGGAGCCAGGACCTGTCCTGCCATTCTGTTTCTAGCATTCTCTCTGCCGTTGTGGTTTTGCCTGCCATTCTTACTCTCCTGGACTTCACCTGCCACTCCTGTTTTCTTTGGTGTGTTTGACATTGCGTTTCTGTAGTTAGACGTCAGTGGTTGGCCCTGCCTGGGGCATCTGAAAGCTGTCTAGATAAGACATCTAAGGAGGGACACAAAGCAGGCCTAGGGCATTCAGGGAAAGTTTGCTCCAGGGAGTCAACAAAAACTTGAAAGGGACAGTCCCAGTGTCCCATGGACATCAGGGTAAATAGGGATTTCATGCAGGGGTGAGTCACCCTCAGATATACAGGTGTAACTGCCGAGAGAAACCTTGAGGCTTTGTTTATGCAGCTGCCCAAATAGCAGCCATTACTGCTAAAGCGGGGGAATGGTTATCTAAAGTAGACAGCTGTCGAACAGCTTCCTGAATGTGTGAATGGACATGAGGAAATGCTTGCAGAAGAAACACAGGTATGAAAAGTAGGCTACAAAATCATAACCCAATTTTGGTTTTAAAATGAATGGAAGTTATGTTTTAGGGGGCGGGGTGGGGGCGGGGGTAGGGACAGGGAATAATGGCAGGACGTATATCAATATAGACATGGCCAGTCTTTATCCTAGCACTCAGGGAGGCAGAAGCAGGCAGATCGCTGTGAGTTTGAGGCCAGCCTGGTCTACAAAGCGAGTCCAGGACAGCCAAGGCTACACAGGAGACACCCTGTCTCAAAAAACATAAAACAAAAAAAGCCTTATATGCGCACACACATGAGTGTGTGTGTGGGTGTGTATGTATGTTGGTCCAGAACCTGGGTCTTGCTTCTTTCCTTCAGAGTGTCTAGGTACAGAGGTATACACATGCTGGACCTGAAGGAATGACGCTTAGCCGGGCTGGTGCTTTTGCAGGATCCCAGTTGGGTGGTGAAGGCCCTGAAGGAGAAAGCCTTCTCTCCCAGTGATACAGCTCTCTCTTGGGGGGAATGAGGGCTAGAGAAACCTTGGGGAAGAAGAGAGGGGTTTTGGGTGAGTGAATACCTTTGGCTGGGACTGAGGTGCTGAGAATGCTTCATTTGCATGAGGAGGAATTCCACGTGCTAGGCTACTGGACTACCCTGAGCATGGTGAGGGTCGGGGGTGCGGTGGGGTGGGGTGGTGGTGTTGGTAATCTACATTCCAGGAGCATGCTGGCACAGCACAGGGAGGAGCCATCCTTACTCCTGCCCCTGCCTGTCTCAAGAATGAGAATTTTCCAGGACATGTCTCAAGCTCACTCAAACTCCAAGCCAGTTTCCCAGGTTGCATAGTCCATGTGCCCAGTAGGGTGTGTGTATGTGTGTGTGTTATGCTGGAACATATATACATACCATGGCAGGGATGTGAATGTCATAGGACAACTTGGGGGTATAGAGTCTCTCCTTCTTTGGACCCAGGCGTCAGACTGAGGTCATCAGGGTTGGAGGCAACCCAGAGGCCATAATACGTTTCTTATCAGAAATTACTCTTTTAAAACTGAAGAGAAAATGGAATGTTCTTACCATGTTGGCATGAGGTGGGTGTTACTGAGTTCATTCCTTCTGGTCTATAAACTTCCCAGAGCACATCTGGACACAGCTCCCAGGCCAAAGAGAGACAAGTCAGCCCTTGCCCTGGAGGGGAGGGGTCTAGCCATCAAAGGTTCACCAAGCACATGAACTGACATGACAGAATGCTTGCAATAGAACCTGACACAGTTGGCTCTCTGTATCTGTGGGTTTAGAATTTGCAGAATAAGTTCATCTCTGACGGAAGATAGGTGGCAAAGAATTATGTGCATGTCAAACATAGATAGATCCCTGTCCTCATACCTTTAGATGTAAAAGCTCTCCCCATAGTGTTTGTATTGTGTCAGGCGTCACAAGCAGTGGAGAGATTATTTAAAGCGCCTGGGGAGGTGTGTTTGTCACACGTGAACACTTGAGCCCCCAAGGACTTTGTTACCTATAGGGGGGCCTGGAACCAGTTGTCTGAGGACAACAAGGGGTGGCTGGAGCTCACTGCGCAGCTAAAGATGAACCTGGACTTTTGCTCCTGCTGTGTGTGCAGCTTTGCAGTGCTGGGGACCAAATCAACAGCTTCCGGCACGACGGGAAAGCTCTCTACCAAAGCTCTCTACTGGGCTCTCCGTGCCCGGCTCCTAACATTACTTTCCCCCTGAATCCTGATGCTGTCATGGAGGCTGTTCTGGGGTGAAGTGAGACAGTGCTAGACAAAGGATCTGGCCCTCTCTGGTGACTGGATGAAGGAGGGAGAGGCCTCAGGAGATGAACTGCTTTATGTCCACAGTGACAGTCTGACCCTTTCTGGGCATCGCCACCTTTGTATTTGCAGGGGTTGACCGAGGCCTGTTTCAAAAGTGAAGGAGCAGGGGCTGGCAAATGTCCTTTAGCTGGTGGGTGACGGCGGGTGGCACACTCTGGTGGGTGACGGCGGGTGGCACACTCTGGCGGCAGTGTGGCTCTGGGGCCTGTGCTGCTGCAGGATAACTCACTAAGCTCGCAGATGGGTGCCAGCTAGGAGGCGGGAGAGTCCCTGGGTGCAGCTTCACCTCGGAGCCTTTGTTGTTGTTGTTAAGTGGCGATCTGAGGGCAGATGCTCGAAGTGGTCTCTTGGTGTCCCTGGGAGTCTTTCAAGCAGTGCTTGCACGCTGCCCAGGGTCTGGCACACTTAAGGTTCGTTTCAAGGAAGGATCATGTGTCAGTTGTCAATCTGACACACCGAGAAGAAGGAGCCTCAGCTGAGGACTTGCCTCCATCGGACTGGCCTGTGGCTATGTCTGGAAGGATTTTCTTAATTGCTAATTAAGGTAGGATGGCCTGCCCCACAGGGAGGATGCCAACCTGGGCGGGAGGACCTGGGCTGTAGAAGCATGGTAGGCGAGCATGAGCCTGAGAAGAAGCAGAAAGCAGTGTTCCTCAGTGATTTCTTCATTGGTTCCCGCCTCCAGGTTCCTGCCCTGGTTTCCCTCCACAGTGGCCAGATAAGCCCTTTCCTACCCTGGTTTTGGTCTGTGCTTTATCAAAGCGGCAGGAAGCAAACTAGGACAGTAGGTGTATCTGAACTTTTGACATTGTGACATGATGTGGCCTTCTACAAAGTCCGTGTTCAAGAGTCACACAATTGAGTTTCGGGGTGTGTGTGGTGTACAAATGTCTTAGTGTGTATGCACATGTAGGAATTAAGGTCAGGTGTCTCACTCTCTCTTTTATATTTTGGATTTGAAGCTGCCCGATGTAGCCAGGCTGGCTGAGTCCACTTAGGTTCACACATACACAAACACACATACTCACACACATAATACATACACACATACATGTACATATGCATACCAATAAACATGCATGGACACACTGATATTTAAATATTATTAAGAGGGGGAGGGGTGGGAGAGCTGTAGGCCGGAAGAAAAGCCTGCTCGACCTTCGTCTCAGAGCAGAAGGGCAAGGAGGGAGCCAGAAGCATGCCATCTTCTTCCATCTATCCCCCGGGATCCACTTGCTGTTCCTCTCCAGGGATTCTAAGCACATGGTATATAAATGCTTTTTACCTGGGTGCTGGGAATTAAAGTCACGGTTGAAAGGCAAACACTCCAGAATCATCTCCCCAGCTGCACGGTCACATTTAAATTTATCTCTACATTTATCTAGTGTGTATATGTATATTTGTGTGTATATGCACATGTGTGAGAGAATGTATGTATGTGAGTGTATGTGTATGTGTGTGTAGGTCAGAGGACAGCTTCTGGGAGTCAGTTCCACACTTCTTCCGTGTGGGTTCTGGTGATCCAACTCTGCTAGGGGATTTGTTCTGGTCCATTTTCTCTGCCTATTAAGGGATTAAAGGGCAGGGGAAAAAAATCTCTCACAGAGAGCAGCAACAGAGATGTCTTATTAAAGGAGAAGAAGCTCATACACAGAGCAAGTCATACTCAGAGAGAGTCCCTGCAAAGAGGGGACAAGGCCTGTCCCCCCTGGATGGCTGGGATGGGCCCCCTTCTCCTAATTTACGATTGGTCAGTTTCCAGTGGCTCTCAACTTTCCTAATGCTGCCATACTTTCAAATGCTGCTTCCTCAAGTCTTGTGCTGATCAACCATAACATTACTTCATCGCTACTTTATAACTATGAATTTGCGACTGTTATGAATTGCAATGTAAATATCTGATATGTGACCTCTCTGGGGGCCAAGACCCACAGGTTGAGAACCTCTGGGTTTAGACAAGGACAGGGAAGCTGATAAGCCCACAGCTTTGGGTAAATACATCTAGGTTTGGCCTTGAGTGTATCTGGCCAGCCTGGACTGGTCAGCCGGAAGTGGGGGAGTAGGCAGGAGAGCGGTAGGCAAGAATAAGAGCCTGCTAGACCTTTGCTTCAGATCAGAGGGGTGATGAGGAAGCCAGAAGCACGCCATCTTCATTGGTCTATTTGTGGCCTCTTTTTCTTTCTGTCTGCCATCAGGGCTCTGTCTAGCTCCTGGTTCTTTAACTCAGGGTGTCAGGCTTGCAGCAAGTGCCTCTGCTCTCTGCGCTGTCTTGCAACCCCCCCCCCCCACATCGTAATATTTTAAGTTGGTTTACAATGCTGGGGCTTCCTTCATGCCTATGCTGTGGGCCGTGGGTTGGACACACATGGACAGGGTCCTGCAAGGCTTCTGAGCCACAGACCCTTGGGGGAAGGGTATCTGAATTCTCTGCCTCTGAACCATGTGGGCTACATGTGATAGTATTTCCTCAGGGATAAAGGTTGTTAATCTGAGGTTACAGCCATGTTCCAAGAAAGGCCCAGCCCCTTCTGGGAAGGAAAGAGGACAAGAACCCAGCGTGTAGGCTTTGAGAGCAGCTGGGCTGAGCAGAGAGGTCAGGTGAGGGGAGCAGACACTGCCAGGAAGAACATATTGATTTCCTCCTTTTAAAGCTGGCCTGGAGTCATTCATAATGTGTTCTCCCGAGGCTGACAATAACCATTCCCATCACTGTCAGGGAAATGGATCTGTAGCACTCTCCAACAGAAAGCAAACACTTTGCTGGGGATGTGCAAAGAGGGTTTGGTTCAGTCCCCAGATACTTTCTGGAGGCCGTGGCAGTGGCGTTCTGGGGACAGAGGATGACAAGTGGCAGGAGCCTAGCCATTTGGAGACACATCTATGTGGGACCTTGTTAAAAAGCGGCTACTGCCCAGGGGGCTGTGTGTTGACTGGTGACTGGTGTTGACTAAGGGAGCCTGGAGGTGAGAGGGCTCTGGAGAGGCAGCATGGGATCCCCAGAGCAGGAATGACCTTGAAGAATCATCAAGGTACAGTGACACCGTGCCCCGCACCCGGCCAAGGGGCAGGTGGGAACCTGATGTGCCTGGATCCACAGAATAAAGAGCCCAGGCGTCTGTCAAAAAGCCCTTGGAGATAGGAGGGGTGGTATAGCCCCCTGATCAGCTAGGGTGCCTGTGCTGGGCCTGGCACTGAACGAAGGGACCCAGACCGGATCACTGCTTTGTCCTGAGGCTCATGCGGCCCCTGTGAGAGACTCCAGGCCCAGTGCCCTGGCCAGTCAGATTGTCTTGAGGCTGGCACATGTCAGTCAGGGGCTGACACACTAGGATGCCACAGAGAGCAGGCATTCACTCATTTGTGCCTCCGCAAGACCATCAATACCAAGGCCTACAGGATAATAATTCCACAGTTGGCAGGGTGTTAGGCTTCCATCGATGTGACAAATACCGGAGACGGTCAGAGTTAAAGAGGGTTGGCCTGGGATGGTGACACATGTGATGGCCAGAGTTCAGATCCCCAGGACGGATATAAAAACTGGGTGGGCATATTGGCCTGCCTATAATTCTAATGGTCAGAGGGCAGCGGCAGGGTGTATTAGTCACTTTTTGTTGCTGTGATTAAAAACATGAAAGAAAGACTTTATTTGGGTTTGTGGTTCCAAAAGAAGAGTCCATAATGGTGAGGGTAGGCATGTCGGCGCATGGCTGGAGCAGCAAACTGAGAGATAACATCTTTAGCCATAGCACCAAGCAGAGAGAACAAACTAGAAATGGGGTAAGACTACCGCATTTCTAAAGCTCAGGTGGTGCTTTGAGTCTGGAGCGTGTGAGAGAGATCTTCCGGGGAGATATGACATGCATATGTCTGCTTGCCCCAGGTAGTGAACCCATGACAGACCAAGGTCATGACTGCACTAGAGCCCAAGCCGGAGAACCAATGAGTTTACTGCTTCTGGGAGCATGGATGCCTCAGAGGCAGCTGCATCACTGAAAAGCTCACCCCATGTGGGTGACCATCCACCAAAGCTGGACCGCTAGAGTTCTCTGATGGACTTCCAGGCAGCTGGACAGGGAGGAGGATCTTCCCTGGTCAGGTCCCTCAACCAGCAGCTGTTTATTCCTTCCTTAACCTTGTGGGGTGGAGGGTGGAGAGGGTGGGGTGGCCTCATAAACCTCGTCAGCTTTCTCAGGGTGGAGATTGTCCCGGTCTCTGAATTCTCTGCCCCTGGTGCCTTAGTTAGGAGGCGACCTGCTGTACAGTGGGAGGGGACACAGGTCTCATTACGAGAAGACTTTCCAGTCATCCTGGAGGCCAGAGCCAGATACAGACGTTAGCTTCCCAGGAAAGCGATGTTCTTTGGGACTACAGCAGATGCTTTGTGGTAGACCAGATGGCCCTGAGGGTTCTATCTTTACATAAGTCTGGTGATATTCAGATCAGAGAGACCTGGGTCCTTTTTTAAGCTTTGTAACCTGGGACTTTATTACAGTTCATTTTCATTTCTATGCCATAATAAACATTTACCTATTATTATTAGTTATTTTAGCAGTATTGGTTATTGAACTTGGGGCTTTGTTTATACTGGATAAACACTCTGCCACTGAGTCATACTCCTACCTCCTGGCTTTTTTTGTTGGACATATTACCTCTAGGAACTTAGGAGCAGTTTGTCTTGGTCACACAGAGGTAAATGTGCTCTGTTTTTCCAGAAGGGCCTGATGCTGTTTAAGGTAGTCCAGGCTGACATGAGCTGGCCTTATTGCCCTCAGGCTGTTTTGGCTGGATGCTGTTCCAGAATCTCCAAGGTAGATTCAGCAGGCTCCAGAGGGAGGACATAGTGTTATGGACTGTTTCCAGTTTCCTCAGGCCCTAACCTCAGCAGCAGTTTTGGTTTTTGTACTCTGGAAAAGAAAAAAATCCAGAAAGGACACATGGCAAGATCAGTAGTTAAGAGTTTAAGGCAAGCAAGGAAGCAAGAATGTGTTCTTTAGGAAGAGTGAGCTGAGCAAAGCAACAAGCCCAGATCCTGGAGGGCACAGGGCTTATGTACTCCCCTCCCCATGTTTCCTCGAGCCCCAGAAGGCATTTTCAGGAAAGAGATACCCTTTCTTCAGAAGCCCATTTCACCTAGAATTCAAGCTGTTAGAAGTCGATGTATAAGATGTAAGGGTGTGTGCAGGGATTTAAGTACTCCTCAAGTTGAAAGATTCACTAGGGAAAATGGTAACAGGCCTCTACAAATGTCTCCTGGAGTAGGAGTCTTGAGTTGCCTTAATATGACCCAGATAGCATGGATCACCATCATCCATTGTTCTTCATACCTTGTTTTGAGGCCTGAGCTAGTAGACCCTCTGGAGTTGATCTCTATCACAAACGATATTTACATCCCATTTCAGGTCCCTGAGCTGCTCATTGTTTCTTATGTCCTGACATTTGAGACTTGTTCATTAGTCCTTCCCTGAGCTTCCTGGCCAACAACAGGTAACTAACTCTGACCAGGACATGAAGATATGGGGACACCAAGGGTTGTAGCTGGAACAGTCAGGATGCTGTTTCTACCCCGGCACATATACACACATGGGTGGAATCCACTGAAGGACCTGTTAATCAGCTTTTCATTACTGTAACAGAATACCCAAGACAGTCAAGTTAAAAGGAGGAAGGTCTAATTTTGGCTCACTGCTCCAGTCTGTCTTTAGCTGGCTTTGTTGATGTGGGCCTATGGAAAGGCAGCACATCAAGGTTGAAGTGTGGAATGAAGGCAGATGCTTATCTGACTAATAGTGAGAGAAAATTGGAGGGAAGGAAGAAGAAAGGGGGGAGAGAGAGAAAAACAGAGACAGAGACATAGGGAGACAGAAAGCAACACACAGAGAAACATAGACAGGTAGACAGACAGACATATACACAGAAGGAAAGAGAGGGAGACCGAGACAGACAGAAGGACAAAGAGAAGAGAGAGACAGAGACAGACAGAAGACAGAGAGACAGAGACGGGCAGAGGCAGCTGGGATCCTAAAATCCCCTCCAACAATTTTCCTTCCTTTTAGACCCCATTTCCTAATGGTTGTATTTTTTCCATAGGTTGAAGATCAAGGACAGGGGCTATTGAGGGACACTCAAAATCCAACTTACAGTAGGCAGTCTGCCTTTGGATGGTGAGCAACGTGGCTAGGAGTGCTAGTCTTCCTGGGAGAGATACTGAGCTGGCCCAAAATCTACTCCCAATGACACAAGAGACTCACAGAGAACCATAGTGTCTTCCTCTCTATGATGGGAAGCAACCCCACCAAGAGGTCTTCTATGGAGCAAACAAGAGCTATGCTACTTGTCACCTCAATCCCGCTCTGGGGTTCTCAGTAAAGTGTAGGAGTGCAGCTGTGGGGGTGTCTTCCAAATCTTAGGGCTGTTGGGCAAGCACCACGGTCCTGTGTGTGTCTGGCTCAAAGCCAAGGCTTCCAGTTGGTTAGATTTCTCCGAAGCTCCCACTTAAGGCAACTGCAGTTCCAAAGAGGGCAGGGATTTCTGGTTTGGGCTGAGGTATTCCCATCCTAGAGCAAAAATAGGTGGGCAAATAAATCCTTATCTCTGACCGGGACGAGGTGAGGAGAGATAGCAGGCATGGCTACTTGGGGTGCTCAGAGCTGTCTGGAAACTGCTCTGGGTTGGTCAGGGAGGTGGACAGTGGAATGGGTGAGGCAGAGCCAGGAGATGAAATCAGCTTTAGCACTTTTGCGGGGCAAGTCAGTTCCCATGGAAATGGCTTGTTCCCAAGGGGCAGGAAGTTTGATGGGCAAGGACACACAGAGAACTTTTCCTGTTGACTCCTGACACTTGGCATCCTTGTACCATAAGGGAGTGGGCACCCTTCCTCCAGGGGGGGGTCACTGCTAGAGGTATTTGGCCTCATTTCCTCTTCCTGGAAAACACAACCCGGGGCCGACCAGTGTCACTCCTGTGTTCTGGCAGAGAGGAGAAGGCTGCTGCAGTGGGGTGTGGCAGGCAGCTCAGTCCTCAGTGAAACGGGGCAGAGTGACATCCTTTCTGCCTCAGCGAGCGAATACAGTGCTCGCCACACAAGGTTAAGCTCTGAGTTCAGATCCCCAACACTGATGTGAAAGCCGGCCATGCAACCTGCATCTGTAACCTACTGAGGTGGATGCAGAGGCAGGGGGATTCCTGGGACTCCGTGATCTCCTTGTCTGGCCAGCCAGGGTGCTGGGGAATGAGAGAGGAAGATGTTAACATTGACCTCTGGCCTCCACATACACCCGCACACAAACATGTACGTACAAAACCGTGTACATACACATACTCCCCACCAGAAGAGGCAGAAAACGAAGAAGCTGTGGATGAGAGTCAGGCTTTCCGAGGGAGGCACCTGGTCAGCAGCTGTGCTTGTGTGTGCGTGTTTGGATTCCGCCACTCCCTCCCCTCACTCAGGCTTATATCAGAACCACAAACCCTTCCTTGTGTAAAGAAATTAGTGCTGCCCGGACCCATCCATAGGCTCCAACGAGGCTTTTTCTAATGGGAAAACATGCTCATTTGCCTAAATGAATCAAATCTATTCCTTTCCCATCCATATTTCATGGACTTCCTCTCTGTGTAATTTAATTATCATTGTTGTTAGTGTTGATGCCCCAGTTGGAATAGCTTGGCTCCCCAGACCTCCAGTGCCTGGTACTTCAGCGAGGGGCTCTGGGGAGGAGCTGAGAGGATAAAACCATCTCTATGGCAACACGATGCTCTAATATTTCCTAGTGATCTATTGCTGTAATCTTGAGGATTCTGAGTATATTGCCAACATTAATAAATAAGTCTAAATAACACTCTGGTGAGACTGATATTATTCTATCCATTTTACTGATGAATAAACAACCCAGGAGGGCTAAATGCCAGGCAGCCTTGGAGTGAGGAGGAGAGGGCAATGTGCACTGTGTGCAGGGAGGGCCCCACATCCCTGCTGTGGGGGTGGGGGTGGGCCAGGTGCCAGGGATTCTTGAGACAGTGATTTGAATGTGCAGAATAAGAGATGGCAAGCAGCAGGCAGCCTCTGTGGTGGATGGGGGCTAGAGGGGCAAGTGTCATACCAACTTTTCCAGCTATGGACGACGTGAGTTACCATTTGATTTTTCCAGCCACACCTGCCTCCTGTCACTGCGGTGTTTGGGTGCTGCCTGCCTGTCGTCCTACCTCAGTCTTTGTGTCCCATTAGGGTACTTAGCACACCAGCTTCTTCCTCCTTTTCTTATCTCCTGAGGGGTTGTAGAGGCTAGCATGGCTTCCAGCCTTCGCTCACTCAGCCAACACGGCTTCTCCTTCCTTCTTAGGTAGGAGCCCTTTCAAGAGTTGTTTCTCTCTCTCTCTCTCTCTCTCTCTCTTCTGTGGAAGCTTAGTCCATCACAAGAGTCCTAACACTTGTTATCAGTTAACCTTCAAAATATTCAGCTATGTGTGTGTGTGTGTGTGTGTGCCTGTGAATGCCTGGGGAGGCCATAGGTGAGATTAGGGTGTCTTTCTCAATTGCTTTCCACCTTATTTTATTTTTTGGTTTTTGAGTCAATCCCAGTCCCTCACCAAACCTGGACCCCACTAGTTTGACTAGACTGGCCAGTCAATGAGCCGAAGTCAGTAAATCAAAATTAAAACTGTCCACACTTACCTCTAGCAACCAACTCCTCCTTTTCCTGACCCCATGAAGGAAGTCCTAGGCCTACCATTATCTGAGGCAAAACCCAGGGGAGCTCTTGTTCCAGGAAGGAGCTGCTCAAAGAGGCTGCAGCTGCAGGCAGAGGCAAGAGGTCCCCCACCCCCAACACACACACTGCATGCTGACAGACCTCGCCTGGTTCTGAGGCTAGGCTTTAGGGGAGAGAGCATGGAGTTCCCGTTGCTCTTTGGGAAATGGTTTTACCAGAGAGCTGAACAGAGCAGCACACTCTGAGATGGGAAACCAATCCACGTGGGGAGATGACAGCTCGTTCGTTCTTCCAAGGTCCCTTGTGAGCAGAGGGTAGTGGTAATGGGGTCATGCCATGAGGAAATAGGTCTAAGATTGGCTGATGTCACCTAGCTAGAGTAAGAGACACCGTGTTTTCTCATGGTTTTGGTTGAGGCGGGTGTTTGAAAAGTCTCGAGGACATTTCTGAATAAGAGCTGGTCTTCAGAAGAATGGATCTGGTTAGCATGCAGCCTGACGGCCGTCACTCACCCTGCCTGTAACCCTCTCTGTTTAGGGTTTTGCCATCCGAAAGAGCCTGAACCCCTGACCCCCGAGAAGGTGAGAGGAAGAACCTGGTTTCCTGTGAGAGTTGTGAGGCTGCACCTGGAATGTCTGGGTTCTGGTTTTGGCCTCGGCTTTCCTTTTGCTCTGGCTCTTGTGAGAATCTCTTGTCTCCAGATCCAGGAGGGGGAAGCCCAGGGGTAGTGAGCTTGAAGTGGAAATGCAGCGGGGAGGTGGGCTGAGCCGGGGCCATCTCGCATGGCCCCTGCTTCTGCCTGTACCTGAGCAGCTTTGCTGCGGCGTCCTTCTGCAAGCCCCCTCCTGATCTCTGGAGGCCCCTCCACTGACTCTTGACCTTCTCATGACCTTTGGCTCCTTTCTCCACCTCTACTCTTCTTAGACACGCCGGCCCACCAACCAAAGTCCACCCTTAGCACAGCAAGGCTCCGCCCTGACCACTTTTCTCTGAGTTCAGACAGTTGCTCCTGCTGCCTGCTGTGCCTCCTATCAGACTCAGCACTCACTAGACCTGTAGCTTTTCCCGGGTCACCTTCCTCCTAGCCCACAGCCCTACAACCTGCTCAGCTGGTCAGAAGAAGCCTATCTCCTCCTGCTCTTCCTAACCCACCAACACTAATGATGCTCTCGGTTCTCCTGGGCATGCTTTTTCTCTACTCCTCTTCTGAGATCCAGCTGCAGCTGTTTGCTTCCCTCATCCTGAAACTTACAGGTCCCATGGGTCCCCTTGCTGCGTCCCAGGGCCTGTCATTCTCAGACTCATCATAAGACAAAGGGTACTTCCTCGTCAGACCCCACCTGGCTGCCTCCATGAAAACCCTCTAGAACACTTGCTCCCTATTCTACCGAGTGTAGGCTGCAGTCCAAGGCTGCCTGTTGGTGCTCAGGCTTTTAGGCCTCAGATTACAGCTCTGGTTTTATGTTAGACCCTCCTGTCCTGTGCGCCTCACTATTCTGTGAGGGTCTTGGCAAACACCAGGGCTGTCAGAGTAATGATCCACAGGAGGCAAGAAGGAAATCCGGTTCAGCATGACCTAGTTAGCTGGTGTTGGTTCAAACTCCTAGTGTCTGACACCGGGAAGTTTATTTTAGGAATATTTAAGCACGGCACAATTTTGGAAAAAGAAGTTTCCTGAAGATAATTTCCTTGGTCCTGTGTGTACAACAAAACTTACGACATGTTCACACTGAAACTCTTTACAAAGTACTTATGACCGAGACACGGTGCTCAAGTAAAGGTGGAGGGAGGAAGAGTCTGGGGGACTCGGGTTTGGCCTGGCCCTACAGATAGCACAGAGGCCACTGGGGTACTCACTCTATCCATTCCAAGCCTTCTGAGGGGAAAACCTGTATACCCCTCTTCCACTGTTGAAGAGACAACCCTGTGTGTATAGCATTCCTGGTTTCTCTAGTGCTTATTTGGCAGCACAGGACCTCATGCTGTCTACACTGGTCCTTTCCCAAAGACCCATTCCATCACGTCACTCCTGTGATTGTCCCATGTTGTAGCTGGCTTTGGCTCACTTATGCGCAGCTGCTACTTGCTCTTTGTGATGGTTAGTTTGTTGACAAGATATAAGCTAGAATCATCTGAGAATTTAGCTCAGACTGGCCTTGTAGGCATATCTCCAGCCACTGTGGGTGCCACCATTCCCTAGGCAAGGGACCCTGGATTACACACATGTGGAGATGGCAACCTGAACGCTGGGATGCATCCACTAATTCATTGCATTCTGCTCTGGACTGCAGCTGTAATACTATCAGTTGCTTCAAGTTCCTCCTGCTTAATGTCCCTGTGAGGATGGAATTGTGAGCCATATAAAATCCTTTCTTCAATAAGCTGCTTTTGCCAGCGCAGTTGCTCACAGCCACAGGAAAAGAAACTACTCCTACTCCAAGGCCAGTGAGGAACTGACTACTAGAGGCCTTCCCAGCATGGACACAGGTCAGCACACAGTGTGCCCACCAAGTCCAAACAGTCCACCTGGGCAAAAACTGTGCCTGCAGTGACACAGAAACTGTGGACACGGTGAGCCCTTGGCAAATGGCCTGGCCACAATGAATACGTGTCCTGTCCTATTCCTAGAATTTCTACTAGGGAGTAAACTGTATCTCTTCCAAATTCATATTGGAAGCAGCACTTCCCAGTGTGTTACAATGAAGAGGCTAAGCCTCTGGGGAAGTGGTCAAGTTAGATGAAGTCTTCAGGATAGGGTTGCACAATGGGGTCAGTGCTTTTGTGAGAAGAGATGCCAAGAGGTGTGTGCACTTTCTCTGACACACAGGGACTAGGTAAGAAGACCACTCTCTGCAAAGCAATGAAAGCCCTTACTGTCCTCTTCCCTAGTTTGCCTTCCGTTGCTGTGGTCAAGCACTGGCCAAAGACTAACTTACTTGTGGGATGGGGGTGGGGTCGGGGAGGTGGGGGTGGGAAGGTGGGGGGGGCGATTACTTTTTTTTTTTTTTTACAGGTTACAGTCCATCCTCAATGGAAGCCAGGGCAGGAGCTCAAGGCTGGAACCCAGGAGATAAGAACTGAAGCAGAAACCATGGAGGAACACTGATTACTGGCTTGCTCTCCGTGGCTTGCCCAGCATGCTTTCTTTTCGTTTTGTATGCTAATGTTAAAAACACATCTTGATTAACATATAATTACACCACTTTCCCCTTCCCTTTCCTCCCTCCATCACTTCCCATGCCCTTTCCCCTCACTCTCAAATTGATAAAATTGATAGCCCCTCTTACTTTATTACTGTTACATATATGTATGTGTGCCAATATATAGATGTAATATTCTGAGCTGTTTTTTGTCTGTTTGTTTGCTTGTGTTTACATAGTTTCAAGGCTGACTGCTTTATATTGAGTAACCAAATAGGGGTTGCATCCCTGGGAGAGGTTAATTCTTCCTTTCGAAAGAGTCATGAGTTGCCTGTAGTTCATTGTCTAAGGGTGGGACCCCATGAGATTTTTCCTGTTTCTGAATATATCCAGACCCCAACATTGTTCAGGTCTTGTTTTTGCAGCCATTTGTAGGAGGGACTGCTTCACAGCAGACTTCCTGGCATTCTGGCTTTTTAAAAGTCTCTCCACTTTCTCTTCTGAGGTGTTCCCTGGACCTGTGATGTAGGTACAGCCATTGGGCCTGACCTCTCCATGAGCTTTAGTTGTGTCTGGTCGTGGCTTTCTGTAACGGTCTCCATTTGCTGTAAAGAGAAGCTTCTTTGATGAGGGGTGGTAGCTTCACTTGCCCGTGAGTGTAAGGACAAGATGCAGAATGTAGATACAGAATTACGCTGTTCTAGCAACATGGCAGAGTGGCCTCTGCCGAGACCCATGACCTCACTGGCGCTAGGAGGCTGGCTAGGTTTCAAGCATCAGGCATGACTTCCTCCCTGTCGAGTGGACATTTAGTTCAATTAGACAGCTGTTGGTTGCCACCGCCATGTGAATGCCACCACTGTGCTCTTGTGGAGATCTTGTCAGGCCGGTCACGGTTGTGGTTCCTGGGTGTCACAGCTAAGCAGGACGATCACTTGAGTTCCGTGTCTTAAGGGTTCAGTGTCTTTACCAATAACGTTTTACTTTCAGCCTTTGAGGGGTGACCAAGGCCAGCAGTGATAGCCTATATTGTTTGGGGAGTCACTGAGACCACCCTGACTCACCACTTTAAAAGACGTTTCTCACGCCTGGCTCTGGAGTTTTTCTTAGCCCCTGGGTCCTGCGGAAAGCACTGTCAAACCAAATGGCATTACTTGATAAACAACAAATGTCTGCTATGCCCAAAGAGGTACAGGGTTCCTGCTGTGAGGGGAACTGGGAGGCAAACCGGCAAGACCAGCTGTAAAGAGCAGGTGGGGAAAGACACGTTAGTTAATGAACAAATGCCCTTTCCCAGCAGAGGTTTGTTCACCTAGATAAAAGTCACATTTCTTTGGGATTGTAACGCGGGAGACACCCTGAAAATGAAAGTGAATACAGGCTGTGTGGACCGGCAGCTGATTTCAGTTTTAATAGCAGTTGTGTTTGTGTGTCTGTGTGTGTTTAGGGGCATTAGTTAGAGCTCTTTGGTCAAGAATTGCGGTTAGGGCAGCAAAGGTCACTCTGTCTTGTAGGGAAGGGACCCAGCAGTATCAGGGAGCCAGAGGACTGGTCTCACAAAGTGTTACAAACAATCATGGATTTCCTTCCTTAGGCAGTTCACGAGGTCAGCCGGTCCTGAGTGAATCTGGGCAGACAGCTCAGGTCAAAAGGTCACCTGTGCATGGTCTGACCCCGAGTTAACAAGGCCTCCTCACTCGCTTTTATGGACCCCAAATCAAAGCTGCTCCACTTTGATTTTCTTCCCTGACAGACTGGTGGAAATTTGTAAGAACGGGTGGGTGTACCACGCTTATTACAAAATGGAGACAGAGCACTGGGCTGCACCGGTCTTTAGTGCTCATCTGGTTCTCAGATTCCATGAGGAGTTCCCTGGAGCTTGAGTAACCTTTCAGGTTGGCCTCTGTGAGAGACCTGAGAGGCGCTATAAAGAGAGAGAGAGAGAGAGAGAGAGAGAGAGAGAGAGAGAGAGAGAGAGAGAGAGAGAGAGAGAGAGAGAGAGACTATGTGTGGTGAGTCTGAGAAGAATCATTTTGCTGTTTTGTTTATAGTCAACCCAGTCAACATGAGATCCCAGGATTCTGCCTCTGGAAGAGAGAAATCATGGTATAAATGTGCCAACACCAAGAAATCAGACACTGTGCCACTCCCTGCATCCTATGTCATCACCCTGGCCCGGTGCTTCAGATGTAGCCGGTCTGCCACTCCGACCTGCTCTCTCTACTCCTCTCTTCTCTTGCACTCTCTGTCTCAGTTCTCACCTGGGGATCCCCAACATCCCCATTTCTCTCTCTCCCTCTCTCCGCTTCCATCCAATAAATCTCTTTCATATCAGATCTGTTGTACGTGACATTTTAGAATATATCCCAACAGTTCCTCATGACATGGTGATCCCCAATGATAAAATTATGTTCATTGCTTATTCCATATCTAATTTTGCTGTCATGAATTGTAATGTAAATATCTGATATACAGTATATGCAACCCCCTAAGGGGGTCTTGACCCACAGATTGGGAACTGCTGATCTAGAATCTGTCACTGAGATTTCTACACTTGACTGAAACCTGTCCCTCTGGAGTTTCCACTAACATATTTTTTAAATGCCTTGATTTATAATTGTCCTTGTTCTTTTACTCTAAAAACTCCACACAGCTGGTTCCACATTGGAACATGAAAGCTGAGGCAATCTAAATTCATGTTATGGGGCCACAATCACTCATATTGGGCTCCAGAATATGCTGTTTCTTATTCCTTTTGAGGGGACGGCTATTTTCACAGTGACATTATGTAAGCATAGAGACAGGATGGCAAGATGGACCACTGGGCAAATATGATTTGCTGCACAAACCTAGTGACCTGAATTAAATTCCCCAGAACCTACATAAACGTGGAAGAAAAGAGCTTACACACACACACAAACCTATGATTACTTATCACTACTGCTACTACTAAAATTTGTTTTGTTCTGTTTTGTTTCAAGACAGGGCTTCTCTGTGAAGCCTTGACTGACCTGGGCTCACTTTGTAGACAAGGCTACAAACTCACAGAACTCACAGAAATCTGCCTGCCTCTGCCTCCCCGAGTGCTGGGATTAAAGGTGTGTGCCACCACACCTGCTGCTACTACTAAAATTTTTAAAGAGGTGAAAAACAACATCTGTATTTCCAGCCTGGGTGGAGCAGGACAGGCAAATATCTGGAGGTCAATGGTGCAAGAAACATTAAATATGAGACTTTTGCTGTAAAACTCCCATTTACAGCAAGGAAGTCAAATTTCTTCACCTCTCCCACCATGTGAGACTTTTACACAAATGTTTTAATGGCCCACCTCCTCCATACAACCTTGTTTACACAAAAGCCTGGATGAATCTTGTGATTAAATGGCTGCCCTCTTCCCTTTTATTTCCTGTGTGCCAGTTCTTTTAGGACTAGCTAACTGAGCAAACTGAGATCTGACCCCAGCCAACGGCGAAAAGACACAGTCACCACCTGATTTAAAATAAAAACCAAGCACAGTTTCTATCTCTGAGTGTTTTGTTCTTTGGAGAACACCCTCTCGACCAGGAGCCAAGTTTTTCCTCGCCTGGACACTTCAGTTGGACCAATGGTCTTGTTCTTTTTGGCTCTCCACTTACTTCTAACACTGGTTAGCCAGTCTAGCTGAACTGGTAAATTCCAGGTGAGAGACTGTCTCACAAAACCAAACCAAACCAAACCAAACCAAACGCTGAGAGAAACTAAAGAAGACACTTAATGTCAGTCAACCTCTGGCCTCTACACACATGTGCATGCTCAGCTGCATGCTCACTTACACTTACACACACACACACACATACACACACACACACACAGACACACACACACACACACTTCTTGGAGAAAAGAAAGACAAAAGGCTACACATAGAAGGTAAAGTGGCATGGCTGATCAGTTGACCAAGGTTTGTCTGGATCAAGTGCTCCTGTTGGTGGACACAGTACTGTTAGAATGTTAAAGTCTGCCAGCGTGGTGAGCACGTCAAGGTGTTCTGTTAAGCTCTGCAATTTGTGTAACTCCGTTTTGGCACTAATGCATGCCTTATTATCTCAATCCCAACCTTAAAGGATACTAATGATAACAATAATCTATAATGATAATGTGAGGCCAGCTCTAAGATTACAAAGATTGATAAAAGCCAGAATTTAAAAAGAAGAGTGTGACAGAGGGGGATAAAAAAGAGCTGCCTTTTCATTTTATATTGGAAGAAAAAATGGACAGTGCATGTAGCCTGAGTCTTACATCACAGAAATGCAAGATAAGTCCAAAGGTCCTTGAAGTTGCAGAGGTCCATGGTTCATACCTTCGAGAAGATGGATATGGTGCCATAGCACAGGTAGTATTGCAATTTCTTTAGTGTGTATGTGTGTGTTCTTAGGCCTGCATGCAAGTACATCTGTGTGTGTATGTGTGTCTGTCAGTATGTCTGTGTTTTCATGCTTGCATGTGAGTGTTTGTGTGTGTGTATACATTTGTGTGCATGTGTCTGAAGGCCTGAGGTCAGTCTTGGGTGTTATTTCTCAAGAATAATCCTCTTGAATTTTTGATATCGAGTCTCTCACTTTGGGTTGATAGTCCAAAGAAATGAAACCTGGAATTTCACCTAACTCCTGTCATTTCCCAGAGCGAGAGCACTGAGCAGTCTTGGATGTGAAGAGGAGATCGATAGTGAGTAGGTCAAGTTCCACAGGCACAAAGGGCTCCCTGTCATGATCCCCTGAAGGCTCCTCCTCAGTGAACTCTGCCCTATATAGCAGCATCCCAGGATAATAATGATAATAATGATCTCTGGATTGACACCAGCCCCTTTTACTATGTGTGTGAATATCATAAAATGTTCAAAGAAATTGGGAGAGAGAAAGGAGAACATAGCTCTGTGTTGTAGCCTGTATGTCAAGTATCCCCAACAGACTGACACATTTGAGCAGTTGGTCCTCGGTTGGTGGAGCTGTTTGGGGACGGTTGGGCCTGACTGGCAATGGAGAGACACTGCGGCTAGATCTTTGAGGGTTATAGACCCACCTTCTAATTCTCTTGTTACTTTCTGAGCATCATGTGAGAAGGATGACTCACTCGCTGCCATGGACTAACCCATTCCCATGACCATGATTACCTCATCATGATGAGCTGTGTCCCCTGAACTGTGAGCCAAAATGAACCTCATTCCAGAAGCTGCTTTCTTGGGGTATATGGCGTGAAAGTGACTAATACATTGTCTAGGTGTTTGAAATGTCTGAGGATGTGGGACCTGTAAGTGACAGGGTTAGGAGGATGTCATAGCAGCCTACGTGGCAAATACTGTGCCCTTCAGATTGAGACCTGTGCCGTTCCCAGTGCAGACAGAACATTTCTAAAAACATTTTGCTCACTAAACAGCAAAGAAGAAAAACGTGCTGTGAATGTTTGCAGCGGAAATTGTACAGGTCATTGCTTTAACCCAGGGCAGTGAAAAATGGTGGTTAGCAACAAGAGAAAAGAAAAACCTCCCTCCATGTGAAAATTAACAGAAAACACTCCAGCCACTTCATTAATAACTTTGAGTCAAAGAGAAAATTGGAAACACAATGGTTCAATAACTAAAGAAGCATGATGTGAAAACCCTGTATGTCAAGACACGGGAGACATGTCAAATTATAATGAAGCAGCCTCATGCCCTTATGGGGTTTGCAATATTTAACAAATATAAACAGAAACAAACATTTCAATTCAAAGTAAAAAATAGAAGGATAGAGTAAAATTCAGGAAAGCACTACAAACAAATGAATATAAAAGGACATACTGGTGAATTAAATTCCACAACTAAAAATAAACACCAGAATGAGTTCTTTGTTCATCTCAGCAAATGAGATAAACTATCAGCTAAGCTTAGAGTCTCCAGTGTGTTTCTTCAGGTTACATATGATGGATAGTGTTGTGAGCAGGATGACCCTATGGGAGGACCCAGGGTGATGGGCTCCAATCTGCAAAATCAAACAGAACAAAACAGAACAAAATAAAGCAGCAGCAGCAAAACCGCGTCTAGAACGCAAGGGAGTAGAATGTCATGGATGCAGAGACTAGGATTTGCTGTAATCTGCTCTCAAGGCTCAAGAATCTATGCCAATGAGGAGGCAGAATGATTGTGAGAGCCAAAGGTGGGTGGGCCACTCCAAGGAAACAGCATCTTCCAGACACCAGTGTGATGCACATATGAACACACAGAGACTATGACAGCACACACAAGACCTGCGCAGGTTCAAACCAGACAAAATCCTGGTGCTGAGAAGGGAAGTGGAGAGAAAGTCCCACCATCAGCCAAAAAGCTATTTGCAGTTGATACCTTTTGGGAGAGAGAAAATCTGTTTTCTTCAATGGAAGACATCGCGCATAAACCATGCCCTAGGACAGGTGCCCATGTAGTTGGCTAATATGCAATGGACTCTGTGTTATTTTCTTTCTTTCTTTTTTTTAATTAAATTTTTATTTTTCTAGCTTATCAGGTCTCATCAAAGCTGGCTGCATTGTCCTCCTCGGTGGCCTGGTAAGGCTGCTCCTCCCTCAGGAGGAGGTGATCAAAGAGTCAGCCACTGAGTTCATGTCAGAGACAGTCTCTGTTCCCCTTACTAGGGTACCCACTTGGATGCTGAGCTGCCATGGGCTACATCTGTGCGGGGGTTCTAGGTTATCTCCATGAATGATCCTTGGTTGGAGTATCAGTCTCAGGAAAGACCCCTGTGCTCAGATTTTTGGTTCTGTTGCTCTCCTTGTGGCGCTCCTGTCCTCTCCAGGTCTTACTATCCACCCTCCCCCCCAATTCTTTTCTTTTCTCTTGTGTGTGTGTTCATATTTTCGTTTTGCTTTCTTTTTTTTTCTTTTAGTTTATGTGTTTTGATGTTCATTTTAAGATTTTTGTCTTGTCTTTTTTTTGAGAGAGAGAGAAAACATAAGGTTTGGTGGATAGGGAGGTGGGGAAGATCTGGGAAGAGTTAGGGAGGGAAATGAATATAATCAAAATATCTGAAAATTTTTGAAATAAAAATTTTAAATATCATATAACAAAAAAAAAAAACCTCTGTAAACCTCTGGAAAGCACTAAGTGAAAGTAAAAATTTTAATGTATGGCAAACTGAAACCCTCAAAGCATCACACCTTCTTCCACACATCTTCATTGTGGAAGAGCAGGACAAAGCCCAGAGACCGTATGAAGGGAGATGGATGCGATCTGCAATGTGGCATTTACTCAGAGCGTTCTTGGAGGGAACCTTGTTAAGATTCAGGGTGCTGAAAGGGAGGTGAAACAGCAGGCTGTGGGGGAGGCAACATTCCATCTTGCAGGGACACTCCTTAAACTCGGGAAACCAACAATTCAAAACTTCAGAAATTCCTGGAAATTGACCGGATTCTCCAACCCACTTCACCCACGCAAGCTTATAGATGCTGTAAGGACTTCTGAGAGACACCCTCAGACAAGCTATGTACAAGAAACAGCGAACAGAGCTTCCTGGAAGAGGCTCACACCAACTGAGCTTCCTGGAAAGCACACTCGCCGGCCTGCTGCACTGCCAGCAGCTTGTGCAATGCACACCAGGCTTCCAGCTTTTGTGAGCTGTCATCACACTGGCATGACGGCATTCGTCTTTTGGTTCATTTCTGCTCCTGTAAGAAACTTCTCACCTAATGGTTTTAATGAGACTGTCCCCAGTTGGCTCTGGCATTTGAATACCTGCTCCCTAGATGGTGGTGGTACGAGGGGAAAGTTAGGTGTGGCTTCGTTGGAGGAAGCCTTTGAGAGTTTGAAGATGTGTAATTTTACACTTTCTGCTTCCTGCTTGCAGTTCAGGATGTGACCCCTCAACTTCCTGTTCCTGTAGTCCTGCCTACAATTCACAATTATGATGGACTCTAATTCGTTAAGCCATGAGCCCACAATAAACTTCTCCGTGTATAACTTACCTTGGTCATAGTATTTCATTGCAGCAGTAGAAAAGTGACTAGCAAAGCTGACATCAGGGAGTGGGTCAATGCTGTGACAGGCTTGACCATGCTGTTTGGGGAGGAATGTGGAGAGGACAGACCAGAAAAACAGTAAGTGGAACCCTGTAAGTGAACAATAGCCCAATTGCAGAGGGCCTTGGAGGGCAGCATGCCGAGAGTCACGCAGGCTGTGGAGGTCCAGCTCAAGAAGTTTCTGAGGGGAGCAACATTAGCAACCAGGACAGAGACCGTTTCTGTGATATTTTGGCAAAAAAAAAAGAGGTGGCTGCTTTCCGCCCGTCCTAAAAAAAACTCTTCTGAGGCTAAATTTAAAAGCAATGGACTGATTTTCTTTGACAGACGAGATTCCAAGAGGGCCTAATATGACCGTGTTGTGAGGTTACTAGTAAACATCCTTGTGCTGTGAATGAAAACATCCTTGTGCTGTGAAAGTAAGAGGAGGAAGACATGGTTTCTCCTAAAGTGTGGAAAAGATTTTTACTGTAGATATAAGGGAGAGAGAAGAGTTCAGGCTGAATATGGCCAGCAGAGTAAACCAGGCCATGAGAGGAGAGAAGGGGATAGAGAGTAAGAGAAGAGCTCCTGACCAAGAGAGGCAGCCCAGGCCAAGAGACTAAGACCAGCACAGCAAAAATGGCTCCATTGTATAGGGAAGGGAAGTTAAGCCCAGGCCATGGGAGGGAGGAGTTTAGGGTAGGAGGTGGGGTGAGAAGTGTTGGGAGGAGCCGCGGGTACTGAGGGATGCTGGGAGAGCTAGGAGGAGCCGCGGGTACTGAGGGATGCTGGGAGAGCTAGGAGGAGCCGCGGGTACTGAGGGATGCTGGGAGAGCTAGGAGGAGCCGCGGGTACTGAGGGATGCTGGGAGAGCTCTACAACATCTGCTTTCATATGTTAATAAGCTCCCCAGCCATTTGTCCCCCGTTTCTGAGACCGCACATTGGTGGTCCACGAAGAAAAAAGAACAAGTGAGGCAGAAAGAGATTTAAAGATGCAGAGTTTGAAGAGAAAAATAAAGCACAAAAAAACTTAATGTTGCAAACAAGTGTATTGCCGAAAGAGATGCTGGGATTAAGGAGAAGCCCAACCCACTGGAATCCAGGAAAGGGTGACCTCAGGTTAAGACCCAAGCCAGATAAGCTTACTTCTCATGAAAGAAAAAAGGCCTTAGGAAATTTTTTTTTTTTTGCTTCTAGAAAGGAACAAATGAAAGCTGCTTACAACTGTGATTTAGGTGCAGCTGAACTTTGGCAGTATCACCCACCCCGTGCTGGTCCGTTAGAGTCATGACTCTAAAGGGGTCAGAGAATCTTGGTTTCAGAGAGCTTTGAGGCTGGAGTCCTTGCATGGAGGCCTGGCAAGGCCATTGTGTGAAGCTGTGAAAGCGAAACCTGTGCTGCCTTGGAGAAGACAATGGAGAAGCTACAGCCGTGAGATACCTGCTGGGGTCCCCTGGGTACAGGAAGTGGACCCAGACCAAGAGAGAGGTGTGTTGTAGGCACCAAAACTGGAGGGGCGGATCTGTCTAAGCCATTTGACAGGGTGTTGGTATAATGTTCTTTTGGAAGGTATACACCTTACCCTTGCTCATTCACATGCTGTTTTCTCTACTCCACTATCTAGTTTCAATCCAGACATTGCATCGTGATATTTATTCTAAGCATCACCCCTCTCAAGTCTGTGTAAACATGCCACCATTTATTCTCCAATTTGTCGATTAAAACAACCAGCCACAATGTTAAGCAATGGAGAGGATAGGGTGGGCATCCTGGTTCAGAGTGGGAGGAGAGGAAGGAAGAGGAGGACAGGAAGGAGTAGGAGACAGAGGAGGGGCAGAAGCTGGGAGAGCAGAAGCTGGAGGAGAGGTCTTGGAACAAGGTGGAGAAATGACCCCGACCTAACATATCACTAAAAGCAAGTATAATGTGGGAAATCTGAATGGTAGGAACTATGGGGACTTGGAGGTTTAGGATGGAGTAACTATTACCCAGCATTGTGCTCTAGGTTAATTAAATAAATCCCAGTCTCTGTGTGGTGATTTGGTTATACAGCTGTTTAGGATTAACCGCAGCTTTACTAAAAGATATATCAATAGTGAATATTAATCGCCTAATACAACAACAGGGATTTAGAGTTTTCCCTGCTGGATTTTGCTCTTGATTTGTTCCAATAATTCCCCATTATACCACTATTCCTCCCTTTTGGATGGTAATGTATGATTTTACAGGGGGTTAAAATTAAGGGATTGCTTTCAGTCTCAGAAAAGACTTAGACTTTGGGCTTTTAAGCAGTATTGAGACAGAGCCACTGCAGATTTCTGGAGATGGATGAAATGCATTTTTCCTTACGATATGGCCATGAGCCTATGGGAGCCAGGGGTTTCAGAATGTGAAGGTTTGATTGAGAATTCTCTGGCATTTGAATACTCGGTCTCCAGTTGGCAACACTGTTTGGGGAGACTTACAAGGCCTTGGTGGAGGAAGTAAGTGGAGGCAGGCTTTGAGAGTTTAAAGACTTGTGCTATTTTGAGCCCCCTCTCTCTGCTTCCTGTTTAGGGTTCAAGATGTAAGCCCTCTGCTTTTGCTCTCAGTATCCAGTTCCTGTTGCCTCCACTCCACCTTCATGGACTACCCTCTAGATCCATAATCCCAAATAAACTCTTTCTTCTATATGTTGCTTTGGTTGTGATATTTTATCAGAGCAACATGAAAGTAACTAACACAGCCATATTCTTGCAAGTAACCCCAATAAAACTCATTGTTTCACTAAGTCAGATTTTAGTGGAAATCACATTCTAGTCAGTCATTGGTTCCCAGTCCGGGATGAGTAGACATTTGATCACACCTCTCCAGGAATACTGTCAACACTGAGGACACTGACACAGGGCTAAGATGTTGCTGAGTGAACTCTCTTTAAGATTATATGGGTGAGAACAAATGAACAACAACCTATTTCCAAAGAGAGAACACAATTGTAGAATGTGACATATCAGAGAAAACAGGCAGAATATGAAACTTGGGAAATTGGCCGTTTCTAACAGCTACTGAGCTGATAAACTGGAATTCCAACTTCTTTGGAAAATCTATAATCTAGGAAAATCCTTGAGGTGTTGGGGGGGGCATATGATTAGCAGAGTAGATGGTCAAGCTGGGGAGATGGCTTGGCCAATACAGCTCTTGCCTCAAAAGCATTAAGGATTGAGTTCAGATTTCCAGAAGTCATGAAGTGCTGTGCACCTGTGTGTGAATGTGTGTGTATGTGACAGACTTTTTCTGGGGGACATTCAACACACACATCTCACATAGGGAGCCCACCACAGACTATAAAGTACAGATACTACCAAAGACCAGCTTGGTGAACCAAGGACTTTTATTTATGCTATGTACAGGAATATGGGTCAGGTGGTACTTATAGGAGCAGAAATGACTCAAAAGACAGCTGTATCATCAAAACCTACCCCAGCATGGGTCACAGCTCACAGAAGCTGGGAACCTGGAGCACACTGCACAGCCTGCAGGCAGCTCAACGGGTTGGAAACTCTCCCTTCCAACTGATTCACTTGGTCTAAACTTCTTCCAGACAGCTCTCTTGGTCTCTGCTTCTTCCACGGACCTGGTCTGCTTTCCTAGTCTTGCAGCTTGGCTTGTTGGAAAGTGAGTCTCCCTAGCTTTATTGCTTACTCTGGAAGGGAGGGACCTAGTGAATCTGGTCAGTTTCAGGGACTTCCTGAAGCTATTTTGAGTTGTTTATCTTCCTGTTTAAGGAGCTTCCCACAAGGATGGGACGCTTCAATCACAGAGGAAACCCATAAACAACAATCTGGTGGTCCAGTGATAGCAAAATGGGGAAGAGCAGGTCAGCCCCTGGAAACATGCTGTCCAGTTACTCTAGACTACTGAGCAAAATTCAAGACCACTGAGACACCCTATCTTTAACAAAAGGTGGGAAACATCTGAGGGATGACATCTATGGTTGTGCTCTGACTTCCATATGTGTGTGCATACACATGTATGTATATACACGTGTGTGCACACATGCTTGTGTACCCTACCAAACACACACACATGTTCCCACACATGCATGCACATGTGTGTGAAAGAGAGAGGGGAGAAAGGGGGGGGGAGGGAGGAAAGGAGAGAGAGAGAGGTGAATTTTGGTGTTTTGTGTAATACCATCTTCTGATCCCCAGCATTAGTGCTGTGGCTGGCTCCTGCCAGGGCAGCTACTAAACTTTGTCTTATAATGAAACTGCATTCTTCCCTGTCCCATGCGTGCCCGAGGGAGTAGCATAAAAACTGACTAGTGTGTTTCAGCGCACTCAGGCTGAACCAGCATCTGCCTAAAGCAGTTAGAGTAATAGAGCACCACCTCTCTTCCCTTTTCTTATTAGTTCCAGGCAGTTAAGGCAACAGAGTTGGGACTTCAGTGAGCTCATTGCATCAGGCCTGTAACTTCTGCAGAAACAGTTTGGAAAAGTCACCACATAAACAGATAGGCGAAGCCCTTCACAGATAAAATCAAGTATCCCTGGGGAGACCAGAAATCAGATTTCTAAAGTTACTTAGTAAAACATTCAAAATATCTAATTCTTAACACAAAAAGGAAAAAAAGCAACATACGCCATTTCAAGGAAGTCTAGACGTTGAATTTACTAGACAAAACTTGAATTCCTTCCTGTGCGCAATGAGGCCATACATAAGGAAATCAGAGGAATGGTGGATGAGTAAGTATGGACCATTATTTAAGTAAATGACCGATAAAAACCAAATAGGAAGACTGGAAAGTACAATGGCTAAAGTGAACAATTCGAAAGAGAACTTGGATGGCATGGATGAGCAGGCGGAGAGAGAGGACAATTGAAATTACTCAGCACTATGTGACTTTTCTAGTGTGTGACTCAAAGGCAGCCACACGACTGAAGGACCCACCTCAGCATAGAGGATGAGGCCTGGCAGTCTCTTCAGTTGGTTGGAGAGTGTCCTCTTTTCCAGTGATTTCTGCTGTCTCTATGATCTGGAGGCGGGACTTTGTGAATCTTGTAACTTCCAGAGCTTCCGGGAATATTTATTTACTTCCTGAGCCTTTTAAGTTTTGCTATCTTCCCTATTCCTAAGTATGTTTGTTCCTCCTTTTTCCAAGAGGGAGGGCCTCAGTTTGGAAGAATTCAGGACACAGCATCCAGTCTGAGGAGTAGAAATACAAAAGAAAGGAGAAAAATGAACAGAACTAAAGATTATAAAGATTACAAGTAGGTCAATGCATATATTGTGACAATTCTAGAAGAAAATGGGAAAACTTAATAAAGAGACTATAAATAAATTAACAAATGAATAAATAAATTCTGGGAAATGCTGTCACATATGAAAGGGATGGTTTACATATCCATGAAGATTAAAGAGATCCAATAAGGAGAATGCCAAGCACAACCATGCTAAGATACACTATAATCAAACTGAGAAACCAAGGCACAGAGAAAATATTGAAAGCAGAGAGAGACGACTTGACATGTGTGAATATTCAATAATCAATACTCAGCTTCTTATCAGTAACCATGGTGGCCATAGACAGGAGGTGAGATTTATATGCTGCTTAAACAACAGAAATAACCACTTGTCCAAACAGCTGCTCATAATGGCACACATCTAATCCCAGCATGTGCAAGGCAAGAGGCAGGCTTATCTCTGGGAGTTCCAGGCCAGTCTTGTCTATATAGCTAGAACCAGGTGAGCCAGGGCTACACAGGGAGACCTTGTCTCAAATAGAAACAAAACCTAAAAACAAAGTCATCCACCCCTCACCCCCACCCCCCAAAAAAACCCAACAAAAACCCCTCAAAACCAAACTTGTCATTTTGTATCTGGCAAAAGCTACCTTTCAAAAATGGTGGAAAATTTAAAGAATCTTCTTAGATAAAGAACATGTGACTCCGTCAGTAGTAGCTCTGCCTCCCAAAAAATGCTAAAATTAGTGTTTGGGGCCGAAATATAAAGACATTATAGATTTCTGTAAAGAAAAAGAGCTTAAGTGAGAGTAGCTACCCAGCTAAACCTAGAAGACAATAGTATTGCATTTCGGGCTTCCACCTCCTCTTTTGATTCTTATCTGGTTTACAAAACAAATGCATAAAACAATATCTGATCGAGGTCGAGGAACCCACAGTCCATTAAGATGTAAACACAAAGGACAGACAGAGTGGAGCAGATGTGAACACACATTTATTCACACCAGACAGGTCCTTGACAATGGACCAAAGAAATGATCCCACCCGCATCCAGCTTGGCAGGGTTTATTGAGGTTACTTAGAAGAGCACGGCTGACGGGCAGACACCCAGCCCAGCACGGGTGAACACTCAAAACAGCAGCAGCAGCACTAGAGTCCCCTGCAGTGCAGAAACGTCTCCTTCCCCCTCGCTGTCGGTTACTGCTTGCATACCCTTTGCATGGGGGGTGGGGGTGGGATGGCTTGCCGATCGTATTTGTTTCATGAGCTTCTTAGTAAATTTTGTGAGCTCCCACGAGGAAATATTTCAGTCCAGAGGAAGCAATTACATAACAAATGGGGTAGCAATAGCTGTAGAATTGTTGATGGTAACTCAAACTGCTGCAGCGTGGTTAGCAGGTGTGTAACTAGAGTCTCCAAGGCTACCACCAACGTAACGCGTGATAAATACGCTGAAAAGAAAAGAGGGAATCGAATGACACGCTACAAGAAAAAGATCATGTACAGAATATGGTTGTATTGGAAGAACTGAGAAAAAATGATACAAGACATTTAGAAAAACTATAGGAAAGTGGGATGAATTTACCCATTAAGACACACACACACACACACACAAAACCGAACTAAGATAAAAGGGAAAACATGAGACAACTGTATGATGATTCCTGTAAACTTGCTTTAGACTCCAAGGAACAGGAAAGTGGGTAGTTGTACTAACTTTAGGGTAATAAGGATGGCAAGTTAAAAATGGTTATACAGACAAAAAGCCGACTGCACCATATAAAAGTGTTTGTTGAGACTGCAGCTGATGTAAACTGCTAATAACAGCCAGGGAAAACCTATCCAAGGGAAGGACCAATAAGGGAGGAGAGGGAATCCTCTGGGAGCCTCTGAAAAGTCACTCCCAGAGCTCCTGTGTGGCCCCTCTCCTGCCCCTCGCCTGCCGCCGCCCCCCCCCCCCCCTTGATGAGAACTGTCTGTCTTTACTAACAGGGTTTGCAGTTTCTGTTTGTCAGTTCTCTGGTGTTGCTGTCATATCATCCCCCCACCCCTAGTGACTGGCGCTTCTCAGTTCCTTGTCATTCTGTAACTCTTCACTCTCAGTTTTCTGTCTCTGTTACTTTCTGTCCTTGACTCTCAGGATCTCTGCTTTCATTATGAGGCAGCCCTGTTGGAGTACCTGCCTCAGATCTGTAACTGTTACTTTCTGTCGGGCCCTCTCAAGGTCCCATCTGCTTTCCCTCCCAGGTAGCTGCTGCTTTTTTGTCCCCAGCCTCAGATCTCTAGCTGCAGCTATGACAGTGGTCATAGTTGTCAACTGCCACATCACCTTCCCTTTGGATGGAGTTTTCTTCCCAGGGTGTACAGTTCTTTGTCCTTCATATGGAATAAACTCAGAAGTACCTCTGGATGGGCCACCCTTCACCCAAGAAGCCCATATCCTTCCAAACAGTGCTGCCAGCCGGGGACCACTTGTTCAAACGCATGAGTCCATGGGGGATATTTCACACTGAAACCATAATGTAAACCAACCGCCAAAATTGACTTCAGTTGAAATAGAAAATCTCAGTAGACCTGTAGTGAGTAAAGAGATTGAGTCAGCAACTAAAACTCCCACAGAAAGGAAAATTTTGTACCAAATGTTTTTTGCTGATAGATGCTACCAAATACTTAGAGAAAAATGAATGTAGATCTTACTCAAACTTTCCCAAAAATTAGTGGAGGACAGAATGCCTTAAAAATATTCTTAGCCAGGTGGTAATAGTGTATGCCTTTAATCCCAGCACTTGGGAGTGAGAGGCAGGTGGATCTGAGTTCAAGGCCAGCTTAGTGTACAGAGCATGTTCTAGGACAGACAGGGCTACACAGAGAAACCCTGTCTTGAAAAGTGAACAACAAATTATTTAAATATTGTATTGTGTGTCTCAGGGGTGCTATTTAAAAAATACCTTAAAGTTGTTCGTTGACAATTCATACACATATATAATGTTTTCTGATTAAAATCTTCCCCATCCTTTCTGAATTTTCTGCCATCCCTGTCAACCCATGGATTTAAAGCTGAAAGTCACACAGCCATCTTAATAGATGCAGAGAAGACCTTTGACAAAACCCAACATCCCTTATTACAAAGGTTATAGACAGAATAGGGATGGAGGGAACACACCTCAACATAAAGGCCGTATAGAAGAAACTATAGCCAAATCATCCTGAGCAAGACAGAGCTGTCTTCTCTTCTGTTCAATATAGTCTTTGAAGTCTTAGCTGGACCAACAAGACAAATGAGGGAAAGAAAGCGATGTAAGTAGGAAAGAAGTAAAAAATCCCTTTTATGCTATGCATAAAAGACCCTAAAATATTGACAAAAAACTTCTAGAACAATAAAAACATTTCTGAAAAGGAAAAAATGGAAAGTAAGATATCTCACCTTGTGACTTCAAAATGTATAAAAACTAACCAAAACACAAAAGCTATGCTCTACTTAGATGCTGAGAGCCGCAATATCTCAATCCTGTTTCAGCATCACTGAAAAGATCCCCACCCCATCTGTTGGCCTGTTTGATGGGGACTTTGGTCCCTTGTGAGGAAGGTTCATTTGCTGCATCTTCCTTGCCCAAGGGTAGCTATCTTGTGTTCATTGTCTCATGCTCAGCCATTGCTCCCAGAGGACGCTCTGGCGGGAGGTACATCTGAACTCACAGAAGCACTCCTGGTGAGTGTTGATTCGTCATCATCAGTGCAGCCTTCCCCAGGGTGATGTAACTCAGGGGCTCAGACATGGGACCTGCATTTCCCATCTCAGGTCTGGTCCCACTTAAGCAATTAATTATCAGTCTGAAAACCAAGAATTCCTTCCAAAAGGCTCAGAGAAAAGACACTACGCCTGCAATCCTCACTGTCTCATTTGGGAGGGAAAAAAAGTTTTTTTTGTTGTTGTTGTTGTTTTGTTTTTTGTCCTGGGCATTGACTCCCCTGCCTTGTACATATTAGGCAAGCATTTTACCACTGAGCTATGTCCCTCGTTCCATCCCCTTTGCACTTTTTATTTTGAGACATGGCCTTGCTAAGTTGCACTAGCCAGCACTAAACTTGCTCTGTATTCCAGGAAAACCTTGAACTTTTGATCCTCTGGTCTCAGCCTCCCAAGAAGTTGTCATAACAGGCCCTTGTGAAGGGCAGAAAACCCAGCTTCTACAGATTCAAACACCCACCACCCTGAACGCCATGTATCTATCCTGCTGTCCACTGATGGACATAGGCCACATTAAACTACCAGCAGCAAGCCAGGGGTTTAGGATGTATGTGTATGTCAGTGTATTTTTCTACATTTTCCGGCTTTTTAGAATCAAGAAATTTCTTGTGAAAACTGTTACGAAAGGTGCCAGGAGTGAGTTTTCCTTCTTTCACCACTCAGAGTGGGCTGGAAGCGTGGCAAGAGTCTGCTGATGAGTTTCAAGTTTAATCCATAAGGTGTTGAAGGACAGTGCCCGACATGGAGTCGAAACAAGGAGACCCAAACACTTCTTTTTTTCCAGCCTCTTTTCGGAAGCTTGAGAGGACGGAGCGCCCGGAGCGGGCTGCAGAGCCACGGCAGGTGGCCAGGGGAAGCTCTGCGTTTCTGGGCACAGTGAGATCATTGGAGGGTTCCTCAGCCGCTCAGGCTTTCCCTGCCCCTTCTAATGGAGTGCTGGTGGCTGGTCGGCTAATGGACTGCCAAGGTCATTCCGTGGGATGGACAGAGAACTGAACATCCAGGAAATACAGAAATCAGAGCAAGCTGTGGAGAAAAGGAACATATCTTCTTAGTATGGGGAGGGGGCTAGATGGTCTTCGGGGTGGATGTTTTAAGTGGTCCTTGGGTCCTCCTGTTTCTCCTATTAGCCCTATTTAGGTACTAGCTTCCCCTGCCCCCATGCCTTTCAACATTTCTCTCCACAGTGTCTTTACGGAATCAGAAGCTGCCATCTCTGCTCTCTCAGGGACGCTGGCTTTGCTTTCCCATCTGTGTATGTCCCTCTATGTCTCCCTCACCCTGACCGAAGCTGTGGCCTCCCTCACCTTTCTCCACCAGGGCACTCTCTCCCAGGGCACGGCTTTCACATGCTCAAGCCTCAGTTTGCTCCAGCCTTTGGCTCATAGGCTGTCCTCCTCACAGCAACACAGTTGTCCTCTTCATCAGCCTGAGGGGACAGAGCCCCTGCAGCCCGTCCTCAGGAGCAGGCTCACAGTGACTGACTCTCACAGAAAAGAAGGGATGGAGTGGCCACTGGCTTCTCACTTGGTACTCCAGCCACTTCTCCAAGACATTTATATGCACGTTTGCACCCATTGCACGCAGCCTTGGGGACTTGGGAGGTGCCAGGCTACACAGGCTGGGGGAAATTAATTGAAGGACTTGCAGTTGTTTACAGGGAAGCCATCATCCCTGCCTGGAGAATGTTCCAGTGTTTCTGCTTCGGGGTTACCCATGCACCCACACACAACCCCTCAGTAATGTGGAAGTTTTGGCTTATGATATGTAAACACATTTTTTTGTTTTAATCCTAGGTATGGGATGTGGGACTGGTTCAGATAGTCCACAGCAGCAGACTATTTGCCTGGTGTGGGCTCTGAGAGAGGCTCTCTGCCAGCTGCAGATAGTTTAATTCTGAGGACCCTGGAGAGGAAATAAATGCCAGAGCCCAGAGAGGGAAATCGGGCTCCGAGAAGGAAGAAGAATGCTGGTGCTCCCTCCTGCTGCTCCTGGTGCTCCCTCCTGCTGCTTCTGGTTGCTGTTGATGCAGCATGATGAGGAGAAGTTGGAGCTATCCGATGAGGATTGAACTCACCTCAAGGAACCTGATGACCCTTAAAAGGAAGCAGTCTAAGAAAACTATGACCCTTTTCCCCACTAACGTTCCTTCTCCTCCCTGGTGTTGGGGTGTTGAAAGGGATTGGGGTGGAGTAGGGAGAAAGAGGCATTGAGAAACCAAAATAAAGTAGTTTTTAAAAAGCACAGTAACACCTCAGCAATGCTCTTTAGGTACTCCCAATAAACTCACTGGTTTTCCAAGCTGAACCTTTGTGGACTCTGCTTTGCTTTGTTACTGGGACCTTAATAGGATGGGTAGACAACTCTCCAGAGAAGAAATCCTCCCAGCACCGCCTGGAAGGCTCCCACACCCTCGCAGGGTGCCAGTCAGGCCCGCCTGATGCTTTTGTTCCCTGTCTGTGGACCCTGAGAGCCTGGAGGCCTTGTTGCCATGCTCTCTACTCTAGGATGCCACAGGAACTAAGAGGCTGAACTAAGAGACAAAGGTATGTCGGGGGCACAGCATGATCCCCTCATGCTCCAGAGAGGACAGCCAAGCTCATCTGCAGCATGATTTTAGGAAGACTTGGGTCACCACTGTAGCCATGGGTCCCAAGTGTACACGCATGACCTTCCTGAGCTGGCCTCTGGTGCCTCTGAACACATCTCAGTGTCTTCTCTTTCCCTGGCATGCCCTCTTCTCTTGCTCACCTGACAAACTCTGTGTGGGCTCAGGCTAGGCAGACACATCATTTCACCCGGGGAACCTTACAGTTTGCTAAGCCAGCTGTCTCTGAGGGATGCTTTGCTAGCATCTGGGACTCATCCACACAAAGACATCTGAGCTGAATGTTGGTACCACATGCCTGGCAGACTTCTGAAAGGCAATGCAACTTTCCCTAGGGATGCCGGGAGAAAGTGCTTACTCTTTCCTCTCCCTAGTTTCTCTCCAGTTTCTGTGATGTCTTTTCGGTTTGCTCAGAGTTGATGCAGCTTATGAGAAATGAGCTGTCACCTCAGCCTGGGCCTCCAGATGCTCATTGCTGCTGCATAGGTGGAGTTTGCTAATGACACCTGGGCAGAAAAAAAAAACATACAAATTGGCTCAAAAGTTGGGTTGGTGATCTAGGCATGCATCTTGCACAGAGTAAGCAAAATAGAAAACAACCTCCACAATATGGCAGGCAGCACACGTGGTCTTGGATTCAAGGGGCTTGTGCCATGAGTTCAATATGAAAGCCACCATGCTGACTGGGAGGGTGCTAATAGCGACAGGTTTCCAGGGAAACCTTAGCTGGACTAGACCCAAGACGGATGAACTCTGGAGGCTGTGTGGCCCTGAAATGTATTACAGCTCCTGCTTCTGCTGCAAGCAGAGAGGCCTGTGGAGTGCTGAAATGTGGAGTCAAAATGTCCCGATGGATCCCAGTGTTGCCTTGGAAGTGAGTCATGTGACTCCTGGAAATCACTATACCGTAAAAGAGAAGGCATGTGAGCAGAAGTGAGGCCTGCTATGGAACTTGCCTTCAAAAGAGCTTTCTGAGAACTGCAGGCTGACAGCCATGTATTTTAAGCTCTGTGATGAAGCTCTGAGTGGGAGAGCAGTAGGAGATAGGACATCATCCTACAGGGAGCCCGGTAGGAGTGTGTCTTAGTCAGGGTTCTACTGCTGTGACCAAACACCATGGCCAAAAGAACGGATTTCTTAGGCTTGCATATCCTCAATCACAGTCCAAAGAGGGAAGTCAAGGCAGGCACTCAAACTGGGCGGGAACCTGGAGGCAGGAGCTGACGCAGAGGTTGTGGGGGTGCTGCTGCTTTGTTGGAGTGCTGTCTCTGTGCACTGTGTAGAAGTTGCTGATTCCTGCCCCAGCACAGAACCGAGTACAGACAGACTTTGGTAGTGTTAGGAATCACCTGTCTCAATGCTTTGCTGACATGGTTCTCCATCGCCTTCTGATTGGTTGAATAGGGAGTTGAATGGCCAATAGCAAAGGTGGGAGAGAAGAGGTAGGACTTCTGGAGAAACAGGAACTTTAGGAAAGCAAGAGGCACAAAGAGATTTGCCTACAAGACAGAGGAAGTCAGCCATACGACATCGAGGAGAGAGATAAAGAACCACGTGGCAGACCATGGATTAAACCTAGGTTAAAAGAGCTAGTTGGGAGCAAGAGTAAGCTAAGGCCTAAAGCTATAATAAATAAATATAAGTCTCCGTGTCATTATACAGAGCTGGGGCAGACATAGAAAGTCTGTATGGTTTTACTGCTTCCTGGCTCACTCCTATTGGCTAATTCAGCCTACTTTCTTATAGAACCCAGAACTTCCAGTCCAGGATTGGCACCACCCGCAATGGCCTCAACCTTTTTCCCTTAATCACTAATTAAAAAAAAAAAAAAAGGTCTAGAAGCCTGCCTACAGCCTGATCTTACGGAGACATTTTCTCAATCGAAGGTTCTACCTCTGAGATAGCTCTATCTTGTGTCAAGTTGACATAAAGCAAGCCAGAACAAGAGTGCCTTCAAATCCCATAGAGTGGAAGGACATTAATAGGGACTCTGTGTGTGTGTGTGTGTGTGTAGTGAGATCAGGTTCCATATGACCTGTCATGAAGGAAGGCCCCTGACAAAGGACTGAAGGTACAGTTCAAGGCTGTCTCAGGCCCTGGTGTCAGCAGCTACTCACAGCTGCAGCGGGGAGGAAAGGCCTGCAAGGCTTTCTCATCAACTCTCACTGAGGAAGAGACGGCTTGGGGCATGTGGCCAGGGTTCCAGGAGAATAGTGGCTGGAGGGGCTGGGATCTAGAAGCTGCTCCCTCTCTTAGGCATCTGTCAGCCTGAACAAAGCAGAAGTGAAGCTTGCCCTTCTCCACACCGGTAGGGACGGACACAGGGGAGGCCTGGATACTTGGCAATGAGCTGCTAGAGTCCTTAGCAGCTCCACAGTAGGGACGGCAGAATCTCTCTGGGCTACCCAAAGAACTTCCATCGCTTCTAGACACCCCATCATTACCATCAGGGGACGTTTCTGTTGCTGCCACGAGATGGTATCGATGAACCAAGTCCGGCAGGATCTGGCCGAGGCTGGTAGGCCATTGCTTCAGTGGGTGCCTTGGTCTAGGTCTTCATATCAGCTGAGCCACATCTGGCTGTCATCATCTTGTCAGGAATAGAGATATTCTAGAAGGACAACTGGACAAGTTATAATGTCTCGGGAATCTGACTCAGGAGGACAGAAAGCCTGGTGCCAGCCTAAGGAGGGATTTGTCTTCCAGGAACAGATTTCACACGGCTCTGACAGCCTGTTGGGGCATCTTGCAGAAGAGACTGGAGCTGAGATGATGATGTGTCACTGATGAGGGAGACCTCACCTGGAGTAGGAATACTTAGCTGTGCATTTATTTTTGCTCTCTACTTAAACCTAAACCTATTGATAGAACCCTGGAGGTGGGCGTGAGCCAGATGGTCACTTGGCCTCTTTGTTCTGCGACCCACATGTCCACACTGAATAAATCTCCGTTCTCTGCTTTTTACACTTTTACTTGTCTGTTTATATCGTACTAGTTACTTTTCTGCTGCGAAATACAATGACCGAAGTCAACTTAAGGAAGGAGTTTATTTGGGCTTCTGGCTCCAGGGAATTGGTAGTCCATCACAGCAGGGAAGCACCTCAGTGAGCGTTAGTCAGGGAGACAGGAGCAGGAAGCGGAGGGGTCACACCCTCAATTGTAGGCAGAGAGCAGAGAGCTATGAACTCTTCATTCTCACCCCTGGGGAAGTACTTTCTCTAGCAGGGCTTTACCACCTCCCAAAACATTGCCACCAACTGGGGATCTCACATGAGTCTGGGCTGGGGTGGGGGTTGGAGGAGGCTAAGCTTGACTTGTGAGAGATGCCAGGGCCTACGCTCTGACTCTAACAGTTCTAACGATACTATAACCCATGGGCTGCCGGCTGTGGTGTTATTCCTATCCCTCTAAGGGAACCTGACACCCTTCCGTGGAGAGTGTCTACCCGAGAAAACAACTACTCTCCTAGGGCTCTTCAGTCCTAACCGGACAAGAGCCAGTTCTGTGATTCCCCCAGGAAACAGGGTAGGCTGTGAAGAGACTTGCCCCTGCTCCTAGGTACTGCGCCCTGCTCTTGCGTTTTAAATTTGCAGCTTCCCAACACTTCCTCACACCCAAGCATCTAAGCCTGTTTGATTGGTCCCTGACCAGTGGCTAATACATATAACTTTTTTTTTTCATTGTGTGTGTGAATGGTATATGTGTGTGTGTGAGTTTTTGGGTTGGTGGAAGCTAGCGGTTTGCTAAGTTAATCATTCTAAAAGTTTTCTACTTATTAGTCACAAGGTGTCAGTTTCAACTCAGAGTGGGCAAGGAATGACTGTTCTGGAGGGCTAGAGCTAGCCCAAGATAAGGCAACTGTAGCCTTTGAGCGTGCAATATCTCAAGCTCTCTGGAACTGCAGTTCTCATCTTTCCAGCAGTTTTCATTCTCAAGTTAAATTCAAGGGACGGTGGCCTTGGAATGCAGATTTTTGCTAACATGAATCGCATGTTCCAAAGTGCAGCCATTTGATGAAGCTTGTATAGTAATGGCGCAGAGAAAGCCACACAATTTTCAAGGACATTAAGTAGGGGTATTGAAGGAAAGCAGAGAACATTCTCCTACAGGATTCAGATGTTATCTGAAGGATAGAAAATAAAGTTCTGCTAGGTTAGTGCAGCCTATAAAGCCTGCACTATAAAGCTTTTGTATGGGCAAGGAATAGCTCATTTGGTGGGTAAGGATAGCTCTCAAGAACGGCAGCTTTCCAACCGCTCCATAACCATTGACGTTCCAACTAATCAATCGGCCTTGTGAAGGTTCAGTTGAAAATGCAGTTTCTCTCTGGGAACTTTGATTCTCAACATGCTTGTGTGAATGTGCTTGTGTATGTACTTGTGTGTAGGTGTTGAGATCAGACAGAGGTCCGTGTCTTTAATCATGACCCACTATTGCCTTTCATTGAGACAAAGTCTCTCACTGAACCTGAAGCTCACCAGTTCACCCCTGGCCAGCTGGCCAGTCCCCCAAAACACCTGCAGCACTAGGATTATGCTAGGCTCTTTATGTAGGTGTGGGGGGATTTGAACCCAGGTCTTCATGCTTGCACAGCAAGCACTTTACTGCCCTAGTCATATCTCTGGGCTGAGCTCACTCTTTCTTGGCACTGCAGCAAGTACAGAGATCATGGATTTCACCAGAAGCTCTGGCACAGTCACTTGGTGTCTATGACATTTATTTTCTGCCCTTATTCCTGCTAACCCACTGGGTGGGTGGTTTAGGAGAGAACACATGGGTAAGGTGGATACGTTCAAGGCCTGGAAGCCAAGCACTGGGGTTGGGGGCTTAACGTGTATGGCACTGTTGGACCTCCGAGGTGGGGAGACCCTCTGTTCCTCGGGATAGACGCCAGACTCCAATGACCAATGAAGACAAGAGCTTGATGCAACAGCAAGAGGTTTTATTCGATGACCAGCACGCCGGTGGTGCGCTGGGACTCAGCACACAGCCCCCATGTAAGGGGTGGTGCAGAGCCTTGAGCAGCAGAATCACAGAGTTTATAAAGGCAAAAACCGCAAAACAGGAGGGGTCTAGGGGTAAAGGACTTTTCTAATGGGGGCGGTCAGTGATTGGCTGTGCCCAGGTGTGGTGACTAGGGGACGGTTAGGGACTGTTTGCACTTCTTGGTCCAGGAACAAAGAAGGGCGTTTCTTAGAAACGTTTTGTATCAGATCCTGGTTTGGTAATGATTAAAGCTCACAAGTTTGAGTTCCCATGGTTAGGGCCAAGTTAAAATTTTCTACCCTTATAGCACGATGGTCATCTGAGTCCCTGATAGAGCTATCTATGATGTGGACTGGGGCATCAGGGGACAAGCTGGGATGTTGGTCCTCACTTTACACCTCATTTGAGTCAGGGATCTCTGTTGCTCATGCCGCGAATGTTGGGCTAGATGCCTTCTGGCTAGTCTCCTGCCTCAGCTTTCCATTTCACTGTAAAAGTGCCGGGAGTATAGCTTTGCTCTACCACGTGAAAGCAGCGTTTTCACAGGTTCTCAATACTGAGCACCATGCTTGCACGGCAAATGCTCTGCCCACTGATCCATCTCCACAGCCCTTCTTTTCTCAAAGGAAAGACCAGAAGCCGAGGACTTTGCCAATCTTTAAAAGAACAACCAGGAGGAGGAGGGAGTTTTAGGAAGGCCGTTTTTATTTTTTGACAACTGAATAAAACTCCATAGAAGAAGCTACTGTAAAGCATCTTTGCCTCCTGGGAACAGGGCCTGTGTGCAGGACTCATAAGGACAGCATGGCCTGGTAAGAGAAGAATAGAAGAAACCCCAGTGTTTCTCACGCCTGTGTCTTGTGGAGTTTCTCATTGATTCTTTCTTCCCTCCTTTCATTCTTAGCTTGCAGTCTGTGGTGTGCTCAGGCCTGGGCCAGGAGCTGGGCTGGGGGTCTGGAGTGTTAGAACACAAGGCATCCACAGCACCCCTGGTCCCCGTTCACCAGAGAGTGTGGAGGAGGCTAAGATCCTAGGGATGAGACCAGAATGCAACGATGTGGGGCTCCATGGTGGGGAGGGGGGGGGGCTGTATAAAGACCAGAAATGTTTCTGATTCGTTCGGAACAGAGCTATACTTAGAAAAGATGTGGGCTGAGAAGAGGGCTCGTCTTCCCTACGACTCCCCCTCTTCGTGCTTTTATCTGGCATGGTGTGCAGGACGGGAGTGCCCACTTCCACTGGCAGGCTTGCCACTAAGATGTTCAGTGGGCAGTGATGTCACTTCCCATCTGCTCCGAGAAGCAGAACAAGATTTGTGGTACATTCCCCAAACTTCCTTCTCGCTCAAAACTTGCATTCATTCATTCATTCCGCAGTAGAGGGCAGTTTGTAATAGTCAAAAAGAGCCTGCTGGGCAGTGGCTGGGCTGCCTGCCACTCTCTCATCCCTTTGCCCCCCCCTACTTTTATCACTGCAAGACCCACAGACTCCTCTGGATGCTTCTCCCCTGACAGGAAGTTTCCTGAGAAGAACTGTTGGCCTCTGTGCTGGTTTCTGGTGATCAGACCTCAGGCTGTCAGGTAACTTCTGGAGACACAGCAGCCTCCAGCTTCCAGTTCCTCGTTCTGAGAGAGGCTGACCTGTGGGGTCACACAAAGACTGGGGCTGCTGCATCACATGCCCCACTTCCCACAGATAGGGCTCCAGGGTCTGCAGCTGTTCCAGGAGATTAATTATGTGGTGCTAGAGGGCGGAAGGAAACATCTTTCTTGATCATACATTGTGCCTATGACAAATGACTGGGTTTCCTGAAAACGGAACTGAAGCTTTTCACTGACAGTTGTGCTAGAGGAAGCCCAAGCTAGATTCTGCAGATTGTTCACAATTCTTCAGTGTGGGATGCCTTGATGATGGCAGATTAGCTTTCTTCTCTGGCCATCTTGGCAAAAAAGCCGCACCAAGGAGAGAGACAAAGGGTCTTGGGGTGTCCTCGCTGCTGTGGCTTCAGTGGGGCATGTTTCCAGTGGGCTAGAGTGCTCACACACCTGGTCAGTAGGTGGTGGAGCTGTTTGGGAAGGTTGTGAGACCTCTAGGAGGTGGCACCTTGAGAGATGAACTAGGTCGCTGGGTGTAGGCTCTGGGTTTTGCAGTCCAGCTCCACTTCCTGTTCATGGTCTCTTTCCTAAGTGTGGATGCAGGTTGACTGGCTGCCCTCTGTTCCAGCAGCCATACCTTCTCTACCATTATGGAAAGTGTCTCTTTGAACTGTGAGCCAAAGCAAACCGTTTCTTCCTTAAGTCACCTTGATTAGTTGTTTTGTTACAACAATGAGGAAAGTAGCTGGTACGCTCAGCCAAGGATACAGGAACACACATACGTGTGTGCAGTCTCATAGAGTCCAGACAGTGATAGCGCTATCTGCATGGCTGCAGAAAATTAGTTTGGTGCCTATACAAAGAGGTGGCCAGTGTGGACACACATGTGTGGTACTAGTTTGGATGCAGAATAGACCCCCAATGGATTAGTCTATCACCTGGACATCTTCAGGGCAGGACCACCATGAAGTGTTCCAGACCTCATCAGCTGGAGGACCATCACACATCATAATCTGTTTAGTTGATCTTAGCCAGGTCTAGCAGGGTCCACTACACACATTGGAGATTAATTGATCTGCATTAAGTCCTTTC
Source organism: Pachyuromys duprasi (assembly GCA_028658305.1). Taxonomy (NCBI): domain Eukaryota; kingdom Metazoa; phylum Chordata; class Mammalia; order Rodentia; family Muridae; genus Pachyuromys; species Pachyuromys duprasi. The sequence continues at coordinate 7,011,996 of CM053756.1, forward strand.
ACCTCAGAGGGCTGAGCTCAACTGAACTCTGAATGTCATTGTTCAGCATGCTCTTGTCACCAGGGGTCTCCTGTGTTGGGGAGAAGAGGAACAGGCATTTGTTTTGCTGGGGACAGGGGGCATATGTCATCACAGTGTGGTGTTTCTCTTCATTGAAGTGGGTTGGGGTGGTGTATTACTTTCCTCATTGATGCAACAAAATACCCAATGAATAGCCAGGCGTGGGGCACATACTTTCAATCCCAGCACCCAGGGAGGCAGAGACAGATGGATTGCTGTGAGTTCAAGGCCACTGTGGTCTACAAAGTGAGCCCAGGACAGCCGAGGCTACACAGAGAAATCTTGTCTTGGAAAAAAAATGTTATAAAATACCCAAATGAATGCCATTTAAGGGAGGAAGGGCTTGTTTTGGCTCACAGTTTGAGGGATACATTCCACCAGAGCTGGAAAAGCATTGAGGTAGGACTGTGAGGCAGCAGATCACACTACATCTGCAGTCTGGAAGCAGAGAGATGAATGCTGGGGTTCAGCTCACACTTTCCTCTTTGTTCAGTCCAGGACCCTAGCACATGGAGCTGTGGTACCCACAGGTAGATTGGTCTTCCCACCCCTGTTAAACCAACTAGAAACTCTCACACAGACGAGCTCAGAGATTTCTAGATCCTGTCAAGTTGCCGATATTAACTGTCACAGGTGGGACCAGCAGCAGCTTTGCCCAATGGCACAGACTTTACTCAGAGTCTAGCGAGTGACTCTCAAGGATAACAACATGCTCTTTGCAAGCTTGGGACCCAGCCGGAGAATGTTCCAGACGACCCCACTGGTGGTTCTCCACCACAGATCTAGACTTCCTGGTCTTCTCTGTCCTTCTCTCTCCTTCTCTGTGCCCCCTCTGTGGACTGGAGGAGGAGTCCTGTCCAGACCTTCCCTACGCACAGCACCCTGGGGCCCTGTTGGCTCAGGGTCATGCAGAGAGTCCTCACCAACAAGACTGGGGAACTGCAGGAATCTGCAGTGCTTCCTGTAAATACAGGTTCCAGGCTTTTCCCCAAGGTGCCTCTGCGCTTTGGGATCCTGATGAGCAATGGACTTAGCACTCTGTTTGCTCCACAGCCTGACATTGGAATTGCTGACTCACCGATGTCCACTCAACTCCTAGCACATGGTGGGTGCCGGCCACTACACAGTTTATGATGCTTTTGCAAATCCCACCACAACATCCCACGGAGATGCTATGGGCACCTTGAGAGGAAGAAGGAGGTGTGGAGGCCAAAGGTTGACCTCAGGTGTTGTTCCTCAGCCACCTTTCCTCTTTCCTTTCCTTTCCTTTCTTTCTTTCTTTCTTTCTTTCTTTCTTTCTTTCTTTCTTTCTTTCTTTCTTTCTTTCTTTCTTTCTTTCTTTCTGTCTGTCTGTCTGTCATTGGCCTGCCTCCCTCTGGAACTGTAAGGCAAATGAGCCTCTTCTTCCATAAGTTGCTTTCTGTCAGGGTATCTTTTTTTTCCACAGCAGCAAAAGTAAAACTAGGACATGTGGTAAAGCAATTACTGCTTTTGGTTTAATGTGATTTATGCAAATGTAATTTAATTCTTAACAATGGCCACACTGAACAACTAATTCATCTGTTCCTGGAAATTTCAAGGTCAGCTCTTGGAGTCAAGGGTAAGCAGTAGCTTTCCGTTATTCCTACTTATTCATCTTTGGTTGTCATTGCTAATCTTGTCTTTAGTCTTTGGGAAGTGCTAGACCATCTCATGCCTTCCCTGTCATCTTATAGACCTTGGAACTGTGGGAATGGAGTCTTCTTTCCAGAAGGTGGTTTCTTGGATAGCTGTTCTACTTTCTCAGCTCTCTCGGGGGGCATTTACCTAAGACACAAGTCAGTTGCCTTCCCTGAGCCTCCCTCTGTGGCCTGAGAAATGTGGACTCCTGGGAACCTCCTTCCAGAGATGTCAGATTCAGGAACTGTGGAGGTTGGCATGAGGCCAAGTCTTGTGGAGTGTGTGTGGGGAGCCCAGCCTGGTGAGGGGACCTTATGGCTACTGATGGATCCTCTAGACACTTTCTCAACTGACTCCATGACCTTTACAGATAAGGAACAGAAAGTCACGTGCTAAGTCTCTGTGAAAGGTGCAGGCACCACAGAATGAACTGTGAAAGGTTACGGTCTGAAGGAGGAACACACAGCACAGACTCATTTCTCACAAGCTGTGTGACTCCTGGTCAGTTATTTAGCTTCTGTGTGATTTAGTTTCCCCATTTGCAAAATAGAGGGACAACAGAACCCTTGTCCTGGTTTGCTGAGGAGATGAGGGGTCAGGGAGATGGCTCGGAGGGTAAAGGGCTACTGTGCAAGCCTAAGGACTTGAGTTAATCCCTCAGCCACGTGCAGCGGTGGACATCCGGAGGCCCAGCACACTTATGGGGAGATGAGAGGCAGAGACAGGAGAATCAAGTAGAAGCTGGCAGGCCAGCTAGTCTGGAATAGGCAGAGCAGCAGGAAGAAGAGTGACCCTGTCCCAGCATTTGTAAAATAGATAGATAGATACATAGACAGATAGATGATAGGTAGATAAATAGATAGACAGATCGGTAGGTAGACAGATATATAGGTAGATAGATGACAGATAGATTGATAGGTAGGTAGGTAGATAGACAGAGATAGATCGACAGGGAAACAGATTTCCCATATACATCTCCACAGGCAACAGTTTCTTATTTTTTATCAGCTAGGTAAAAACAAAAAGCCATTCTTATATAATGCCAGTGATGCCATGTTACTATTTTATGGGATGTTTTGAATATTGTCATTAACAGTTCAAATGTATTTACCATTGACCCAGCCATGGAAGTTCTGAGAATGCATCCTACCTGCGTGTCAATGTGATAAACCTGCCCAAGAGTCTCTGCCTGGTGTCACCCAGAGTAATACAGAAGTTGGAAACCTGTACCGTGTACGTCAGACCCTGCAAAGGAATTTTGAATGATGAAATTGGTCACTGTGTGCAATGGAAAGATGTCTGCGATTGTTGGGTGTAAAAACAGATCACAGGGTCTGGGGCAGAGAGCTCAGTCAACAATGTGCTTGCTGTGTAGACACGAGGCGCTGAGCCCAGAAGCCATGAACAAGGCCACGCGCAGCGTCGCATGTCTATACAATGGCGTGTGGATCAACGGCCCATGCGTGTAGTCCCAGTGTAGGAGAAGCAGAGAGATGAGCGTGCTGACCAGCCATCCCAGCCCGATAGGAGCACTCCAGGGGTAGTTAAGGGCTGAACAACATCTGATCTCATGCTCTGGCCTCCGTAAATGTGTGTGCGCTCAGGTGCATGCGCACACACATGCATGCACACACATGCACACAGGACACACACACACACACACACACACGAAAGTCAGAGGGCAGAGCGCTGTACTTAATACACCCAATAAAATCACACCGTAAAGATAAATTGTTGAGAAGAATGTCCTCTAAGTGGAGGACAGCTCTGAAGACGGAACTTAATTTTCTCCCTTAAGAAAAAATTTATTCTCCATTTAACTCATTTTCTAGGTCATTTGATTTCTTTTTTAACTAGCATATGTTATTTGTAACAAAATGCCACCCCCCTAAGGAAGGAAGGTTATTTCCACACAAAAGCAAAGCCAACTAGGAAGACAGACCTGATTAGCATCTGTAATTTGCACATATCAAGCACCAAATGACTGAAAACGGCCTTGGGGAAGTGCTCCAAACCTCTGAGTGTGACACACAGCACTTCTGGGAGGCTGCTTTGCCATACATAAGGTGGAGAGTGATAAAGACACCTGAGGTTGACCCTCTGGCTTCTGCACATGCGTGTGGAGACGAAAGGTCAAGTCACACATACACATGCTCCCATCCCCCATACAAACACACTCAGACATGTCAAGAAAAGTATTTAGAAGAGGAAGTCACTAATTGTAGACAGGAAGGGCCGAGGACAGTTCTGCTTGGATGGGCCCACCAAAAACAGGAACAGACATGAGGCAGGCCCCCTCCCTCCCTTCCTTCCTCCCCCATCCCTCTTTTCCTCCCTCTCTCCATCCCTTCCTTCTTTTGTTCCTCCCTGCCCCTGCTTTAGAATATGTGTGTGTGTGTGTGGGCACACATGTGCCACAGTACACATGTGTGGCAGAGGCAGTTGCTGACAGTCTTGGGTGTTGTCCTCACTCTCAGTCTTGAGCCACAGTCTCTTTGCTGCTCACTGCTGCCCACACTAGGCTAGGCTGGATCTTTTTTTTTTTTTTAATAATTATTTTTATTGATTATAGTTTATTCATTTTGTATCCCAGCTGTAGCCCCCACCCTCGGCCCCTCCCAATCCCATCCTCTCTCTCCCCTATGCTCCTTCCCCAGTCCACTGAGAGGGGTAGTCCTCCTCCCCTCCCATCTGACCCCAGCCCATTAGGTTTGATCAAGACTGGCTGCATTGTCTTCCTCTATGGCCTGGTAAGGCTGCTTCCCCATCAGGGGGAGGTGATCAAAGAGCAGGCCACTGAGTTCATGTCAGAGAAAGTCCCTGTTTTCCTTACTAGGGAACCCACTTGGACACTGAGCTGCCATGGGTTACATCTGTGCAGGGGTTCTAATGGTCTTTGGCTGGAGTATCAGTCTCAGAAAAGACCCCTGTGCCCAGATTTTTTGGTTCTGTTGCTCTCCTTGTGGAGCTCCTGTCCCCTCCAGGTCTTTCTATCTCCTCCTTCTTTCATAAGATTCCCTGCCCTCTGCCCAGAGTTTGGCTATGCGTCTCAGCATCTGCTTTAATACCCTGCTGGGTAGAGTCTTTCAGAGGCCCTCTGCGGGTAGGCTCCTGTCTTGTTTCTTGTTTTCACCTTCTGACGTCCAATCCATTTGCCTTTCTGAATGAGGATTCAACATCTTACACAGGGTCTTCCTTCTTGCTTAGCTTCTTTAGGTGTACAGATTTTTAGCATGTTTATCCTATATTATATGTCTAATATCCACTTATAAGTGAATATATACTATGTGTGTCTTTCTGCTTCTGGGATACCTCACTCAGGATGATCTTTTCTAGTTCCCACCATTTGCCTGCCAATTTCATAATTTCCTCATTTTTAATTGCTGAGTAGTATTCCATTGTGTAAAAGTACCATAATTTCTGTATCCATTCCTCAACTGAGGGACATCTGGGTTGTTTCCAGTCTGGCTATTATGAATAAAGCTGCTATGAGCGTGGTGAGCAAATGTCCCTGTTGTGTACTTGAGCATCTTTTGGATATACGCCCAGGAGTGGTATAGCTGGATCTTGAGGAAGCGCTATTCCTAATTGTCTGAGAAAGTGCCAGATTGATTTCCAGAGTGATTGTACAAGTTGACATTCTCCCCAGCAAGCAGCGGCTAGCTGGATCTTAAGCTACAGGGATTCTCCTGTCTCTGACTCTCACCTTGCTGTGGGAGCGTTGGCGGTACAGATGCATCTTACTGTAGGCACTATTTTTTTGAAAAAAAAATCTATTTTATAGGGTTCTTATACCTAGCATACTTCTCTACTCCAATCCCCTCCAACCCCCAAACACTAGGCAGGAGAGAAAGAATGTTAGAGGGGAGAGGGGATGTATGTTTCTTTAGATTACTTCCCACTGACTAGGGTTGTTGGTCCTTGGTATGAGTACCAAGTCAGGATCACTCCAGCTTCTTCTTGTCTCTTTGCTCATGACCACCTGACAAACTGCAACAGCAGCAGCAAGGAGCAGCAGCGGAAGCAGCAGCCGGTGCCTCCGCCTTCCTCCTCCTCCGCCTTCCTCCTCCTCCGCCTTCCTCCTCCTCCTCTTCTCATTCTTATCCTTTTTTTTTTTTGTCCCTTTCTAGGCCTTGGCATTGATACCGTCTCAAGAGCCCCCAGAATTAAACTCTCTGTAGCTGGCAAAGATCACACCCCTGCTAGTGCAGGGGGCGAATCATAATCACCTGCTGTGAAGCAGCCTTTTCTTTCACACCTTGGATTAAAACAATAAAATATTCACATAACTGGTTTAAAAAAAAAGTCAAAACTCTTACTGCATGTTACTGCCTCTGCCTTACCTGGGTTCTGGGGGACAGAGACCCAGGTCCTCATGCTTGGGCACTTTACCCACAGAGCCATCCTCCCAGCCTCTTCTGTCCCCTCCCTGCCTTCCCTTCCTGTTTGTGCTGGGAACAGAGCTTAGACCCTTAGGGGCATGTCGGCCAAGCCTTCTCCTAACTCACTTATATATTCAGCCTTGTCTCAGACATGCCTGTGGTGTGGGGAGAGTCTCTTCTGGGCTACACCTGCATGGTCAGCCTGGGTGCCGTTACCCAGGCACTCACAACATTCCCAGGACGCTCCCCTGTTCACATTCAGCAGGCACTGGCATCCCAGGCCTCTGACAAAGATCCTGCTCCATTCGAAGATTCACAGCCACCACTGTGAACCCAGAGAAGACAGCACGGCGCCTTTTTGCACATGTCACACACCTCATCTGCAGGCTCTGATCTAGGACCTCACTCAGGCTTTTCATCAGGCAATTCCGACTCAACTTCCAGAGACGGTTGCAGGGATTCAAGGCGACGGTTCTACAAAGCCCTTGTCCCAGGGCTTTCTTAGGCAGTGGCCAGTATACGTTCAGGGTTCCCTGAGCAAACATTCAGGCAGGGTTCTGAGGAGAAGTCAGCAGCCAGTCTGGTACAGCTTTGCTTTCTCTGTGAGGGAGGCAGCATCAGAAGGGCTATTTTGATCCCCTTGCAGATGTATCCCCGGTCCCACCTGTCAGGTTTTCTGCAGTTTGTGGTCAGAGGTTTCCATGGGGCCTCCTCATGCACGATCCTGTTCTTGATGGACCATGACAAGTGTCGTCTCTTGGTGGTTAGCCCTATCCTGTCCTTCCTTCTATGATTAGTACTTAATACTAATACTTAATACTTTTCTTGGTTTGTATATGCAGTGTTTGTGTGTGTGTGTGTGTGTGTGTATGTGCGCGCGTATGCTGAATGTGTATATGTTATGTGCATGTGTTGTGTAGATGTGAATGTGTTGTGTGTGCCTTCTGTGTATGTGTGCATGTGAGCTATCTTTATCTCTCAGGTATCACTCTTTATTTGTTTGGAGGCTTGCATGTGCCTGCTATAGAGCACATGTGAAGTACTTGAAGGACTTGGCTCTCCCCTTCCACCTGGTGGGTTCCAGGGTGGCAAGTACCTGTACCCTCTGAGTCATTCTGCTGGTTTTCAACTTTATTTCTAAAGACAGGGACTCTCACCAAACCCGGGGCTCACTAACTTGGCTACGCTGGCCAGTGAGATCCGGGGTTCCTCTCAGCTCAGCTGCCCAATGTCTCTGCATGCAGCCCAGCTGATGTTCAGGGAAGATATTCTCCTTGATCGGATCTTCCGCTTTTTTTTTTTTTTAACTTCCATGGTAATTCCTTAATCTAATGGCGATTGCTCTCAGTCTGGTCCTAGGGATCTCTTTAAACTCTGCTATTCCTTGTTATATCGCCTTCTTGAAAGCCAGATCCCTTCCTCTCTGCTGCGATGGCTTTCTAAAGCAATGGGTCATTCAAACGATGCAGACTGAATCCACACAGAATGAACACGAATCATTTGCAGGCTAAAACGAGCACAGGTTTTGTCTGGGGATTTGGGAGAGTTAATTGCTTTACCAAGCAGAGGCATCTTGATGCTAAACCCACGTCAAGGCTGAGAGCACAGCGTCCCCTTGTCCCCCAGGGAACAGTCTCCTTTGAGGTGTTGAGCTGCCAGAGCTGTAAGGGAGCTAATGCCTCCCCTGCAGACAGCTGGGGTGTTCTCCCACCACGGCGGCCCTCTTCACTCTCAGTCCTGCTATGACCTGCAGGGACCCAGCATTGTGGGTCCTCAGAAATGAATGTTTCTGGGTGAAGAAAGATGAATGTCAGACCTGGTCTCTGAAGTTACGTCACGCATATGTGCAATCTAGAAATGTTGACCTCAGTCTGGGGAGATGGCTCAGTGGGTAACCTCAGTGGGAGGTTCATATCAGAACCCGTATGAAAAAAGCCAACCCCTGGCAGCACAGATGCTCTGGAGGAATGAAAGATTGACACTAGCCGACACTAGCTAGACTCAGTGATTCAAGAAGTGACTGGGCTCAGACATCCAGAGAATGAAGGAAACGTGCAAGGGAGGCTAGTGAGAGAATCACAAGTCTCCATTACGAAACCTGCCTTAGTGTCCTTCCTTGATGCTATGATAAAATATGCTGATTCAAAAGCAATTCAGGGGAGGAAATGTTTATTTTAACAATCACATCGCCTGACCAGAGGGGCAATCCTAAGCTGTGGAATGATTGACATCTTCATTCCTATAACTCCAGTTGGCTGGATGTGAGATGTGAGGCATCTTCAAAAAATGTGTTTATGTGCTGCCTTCCTCAACAGCCAGCTCTCTGAACAAAGCCCAACTTAAAGATTCATGCTCGTCCCTAATCAACTGCATTTGTACTGATAGCAACACAGACTTCAGAAATCCAGTTACCCTCATTGGGAGGCGACACCGGGAACAGCTTAGCTAGCCTTCACGATCCCTGGGAGGTTGGGTATCAGTGCCAGCCTACAGAGGAAGGAGCAAGGGCCTTGCACTCAGCGCTTCTGGTGGACTCACGTGGGCAGTCTGCCCTTTGGGGGTGTAGTTTGCAGCCCCAGACTCCTCTTACACCCACGCCTGTGGGTAGAAACTAAAGGACACTACACTTGCAACCTTGCAAATGATGGAGACAGGTGTCAAGCTATTTGATGTGAGATTTGCAGTCCTAAAAGACATCAGGCTTCTGGCGAAAGACCTCAAGATTCTGGGTGTGTGTGGTGGCCCACATGGCTCGTGTATTTGAATGCTTGGCCATAGGGAGTGGCACTACTTGAGAAAGATCAGGAGGTGGGCCTTGTTGGAGGAAGCGTGTCACTGGGGGATGGGCTATGGGGTTTTCAAAGCCCAAGCCAGCCTCCAAGTCTCTCTCTGCATGTGGAGCTGGACCCTCACATCATGTCTGCTTGCCTGCCGCCATGCTGGTGATGGACCAAACCTCTGAAACCGTAAGCCAGCCCCAGCTGAATGCTTTCCTTAGTGAGAGCTGCCATATTCATGGTGTCTCTTCATAGCAGTAAGACCCTAACTATGACAGGACGGCTAGATTTATAGGTTGTGCACCAATTCCTGGTGAAAAGAAAAGGCCTCTCCCAGCCACGGTCTCCCCAAATACAGAACGGAGGTGGTACCCGTGATCTGCAGAGTCCATGGCCACAGGGCTGAGAGTGGAGGAAGTTCTCATGAGTCACCGGCATCGCTCCACAGCAGGTGAACTTTCCCGCAACAGCTGCTGCTGTCTGAGCTCAGCTTGCCCGTCTGCGAGATGCTAGCACAGGCCTAGCAGGCTGGGAGCGGATTGCGAGCCAGCTGAAGTGGAGCCTATGATCTCAGCCTCAACATTGGCAGGCTTTTCTGTGCTCATGGAGAGAATGTGTGGAAGCTCCTGCCAAGAGGGGGAAGAAACGGACTTGCTGCATGCACCCAGCCCACTGATCTGTCTTCAGAGAAGAACGAGGAAACTACCTCTTTGATCCAAAGCTATTTTTATCTGCCTCTGAACAGTGCTTATGCTTCTGCATGCGTGTTGTGGGAAAGGGCCCATCAGTGCACTGAGGAGATGGTTGTCATTGGCCCAGTCCTGTAAATGGCATGCTTTGTCTCTGTGGGTGGTGCTGGAGGGTCAGATTTGGGGCCCCTGCCGGTAGAAGCTGAGCAATGGTGTCCCTCCTCATGTGCCCCAGCCATTGTCCAGTTGGGGAAGGAGGCTGTGATAGTCTGCATTAGTGGTCAGGCTGATCCAGTCGTGGATTGCTTGGGAGATGGGCCTCGAGAATGTCTGTAAAAGATCATCTTAATCACATTCATTGACATGACAAGACCCTCACTGGGAAAGGCACCATCTCTCTCGGTCGGGTACACAGAACTCTGTAAAAGATGGAGGCTGGGAGCTGAGCTCTAGCATTCATGGATCCATTTATTGCTCTCTGCTCTTGGCTGTGCGGGGAGTGTGACCACTTGCTCCGAGCTCCTGCCTCCTGGACTTGATGGGCTGGACTGTAACCTGGAGTTGAGAACCAAATATACCCTCTCCCTTAGCTTGTGATTCAAAAGGCGTGTTTTTTTGGTTTGTTTGTTAGTTTTTTTTTTTTTTTATCACAGAAAGCAGGACAGAGGCAGGGCTATCTGTGGAGCAGGGAGGCCTGGTGGGTGTCTGAGCCATCCGACAGCTTTTCTCTGCTCTCCTATCCTTAGGTTGGTGACTAGCTTTTCATGCCGCCAAAGTGTTTTTACCACCAAACTCTGTTTGGGTAAAGGCTGCTGGGCCGCTGCTTATCCAGAGACTGTGTGCCCACCGGCCACTTGTTCTGGAACAGGAACAAATGGAAGGATGGCTGTGTGGTGGGCATTGTGGTTAAGGATAAGCACAGGAGAAAGGTGGGGCTGCATGGGGGTATTTCTAGCCAAAATCTGGAGGTGGAAATGAGTGTAATGAGATAGTATTCAGGTGTCCCTCAAACTGTGTGCCATCCCCACCTCTTGACCCAGGAGTGGCAGCTCTCCGGACAGGGACGCCTTAGGACCACATGCTCTGGGACTGACCGGGTCACAGAACGCCTGCACGTGTCATTTAGGTGTGTCTGTGAGGGTGACCAGCATTTGAACCAGGGACTTGGACAGAGCAGCTGAGTTCTTAGTGTGGACAGGCCTGAGTGCTTTGACCTGTCACTGGCTTTCCTGACTTGTCTCAGATGTTCGATTCTCCCGGGTCTTGTGTCTGCCGCCTTTGTGCTAGAGAGACAGGATTGGCTATCTCTGTCCTCACACCTTTAGACAAGGATTGCTCCACACAAGCTGCTGTCCTGGTTCTCCAGCTTGTCGGCTGATGACGGAGCTTGTCAGCCTTCACAGTCATGTGAACCATCTTGTTCATATATGTTCTTTTACTGTCAAATACATACACACACATATCAATATATACAGAGGCGTGCATTCTTTTTCCTTAGAGAATCTTCACTAGGAATATTTGGAGCCTTGTTTTGACTGTAACTCCAAACTCCTGAAATTTATAGTAGAGATACAGTCTAGAAAACCTTGGAATCTAATGGTGAGAGGCAGGTTAGTTTTCTGTTCCTGTGTATGCATGTTAATGTGTGTGTGAATGCGTGTGTGTGCACACAGGGAGATCAGATCAAGCCCAGCTGTCATTCTCCAGCTGTTTTCTACCGTGTTTGAGACAGGGTCTCCTTTGGCTTGAAACTTTGCCACACAGTCTAGGCCAGCCAGCCATGGAGCTCCAGGAATCTGCCTGTCTCTGTTTCCCTTCTAGGCATCATTGGGATTAGGAGAAGGTGCCACTGTACCTTGCTTCTCAAGTGAGTTCTACAGAGTAAATTCAGGTCTGCTTATGAGGCAACTGTATTCCCAACTGAGCTGCTTTAGTCTGACTTTCTATCGCTGTGTTACAAAACCATGACCAAAAGCAGCTTGGGGAGGAGGGGGTTTCTTTGGCTTGCGCATCACGAATCACAGTCCACTGAGGGAAGCCAAGGCAGGAGCTCAGAACAAGAAGCTGGAGGCAGAAGCAGATGCAGAGGCTGTGGAGGGGTGCTGCTCACTGGCTTGCTCCCCATGGCTTGCTCAGCCTGCTTCCTTACAGAACCCAGGACTAGCAACCCAGAGGTGGCCCCACCCATAGTAGGCTGGATCCCTAATTAAGAAAATGCCCTACCGGTGTGCCTAAAGCCAGGCCTTGTGGAGGTATTTTCTCAGTTGAGATTCCCTCTTCCAATGACTCTAGCTTGTGTCAGTTTGGCATGAACATCGCCGCCGGATGAGCCACTGCATCATCCCTGAGCCAGGTCTTGAGAGAGGGCTTGGCGTTCTACGCAGCCTGGAGATGCTCTTGTAGGGATAGGACAAGAGCTTCCAGCATCCCAAGGGGCCGTGTTTTGATCTGGGAGGAAGACAAAATGGATGTGGATGGAGCCCAGAGATAGGTGTCCCTTATAGGGTCTGGTGCTCTGCCTCTCAGCTGTCTAGGCTTGGCTGGTGACAACACAGTGGGGTGTGGTGTG
>CM053756.1:7024631-7087971 GCA_028658305.1 Pachyuromys duprasi
GTGTGGTGTGGTGTGGTGTGGTGTGGTGTGGTGTGGTGTGTGTGTGTGTGTGTGGTGTGGTGTGGTGTGGTGTGGTGTGTGTGTGTGTGTGGTGTGGTGTGGTGTGTGTGTGTGTGTGTGTGTGTGTGTGGTGTGTGTGTGTGTGTGTGTGTGTGTGTGGTGTGGTGTGGTGTGTGTGTGTGTGTGTGTAAAAGGTGGTGCAGCCCACTGGGACTGACGAGATGGCTCAGCAGGTAAAGGTGCTTGCCTCCAAGCCTGATGATCTGAGTTTTATCCTCAGGTCCCATGTGGTGGAAGGAGAGAATCAACTCCAGAAGGTTGTCCTCTGACCACATGCCCACCATAGCAAGTACATACACACACACCACACACACACACCATACACACAATATGAAAATAACATGGAGAAATGTATCAGTATATCTAAGCATATTAGTACCTTTGTGTAACCCAAGAATTTAAGAGATTGAGGCAGGAGGATAGCAAGTTCTAACCAGCCCAGGCTACCTTATTAGAGATCTGCCTGTCTCGACAAACAAACACAAACAAACAGACCAAAACAACAGGGGCTGAGTGTGTAGATCAGTAACTGACGACTTTACCAGTATGTTCACGGATCTGGGTTCAATCCCTAGAATGGAAAATATGTATAGTCAGTGATCTATCTGTTTGTCTGTCTGTCTGTCTATCTATATCATTTATCATCTATATATCCTATTTATTTATCATCTATCTATCATCTAGCTATCATCTATCTCTTTATCTGTCATCTATCCATCTCTCTCTATCTATCTGGCATCTATTATCTATCCATCTATCTGTCATCTATCTATGTATCTATCTATCCACCTATGTATCTAATATATCAGAGTTTTTCATCGTAAGTAAAAAGCAGAAGTGAAACAGGGATGGGAGGTAGATTATCAATTGGTAAAATACTTGCCTTGCAAGCAGCAGCACCTAAGTTTGATTCCCAGCACCCATTAACAACAACAACAAAACAATAAAAACCAGGTGTAGTGGTACACCTTTCAATCCCAGTGCTGGGGAGACAAAGGCAGGCACATTGGCCAATCAGCCTACCCCACTTAGTGTGTTATAGGGCAGAGAGAGACCCTGTGCTGGGAACAGATAGCCAGGTGGGCTCGTTTATGACTAACCGGTTTGGACCAAGAGGGCTAACCCTGGACATCCAGAGGCCTGTGAATCAGCACAAATTGCAGATGCCAGATATCTGGGGAACCCAAAAGGAAACAGCTCTGTAAAGTATAAACAGCTCTCTCTAACTGGTAGATGTCACTTAGTATGTGCTTTGTATAAACATGGCCTTGAGGATCAGAGGCCTTAGCTTTCATGTGAGCCTTGCCCAGACTGTCTGAGTACATGCATGTGTGCATGTAGCCCTACGTCTATGCAGCCTGTGTGCTGATCTCTGTGTAGCCGTAGTTTTGGTGGTTCTTTTGGGTTCTTTTCCTATCTCCCTATACCATCCCTATCCCTTCCAACCCCCAATGCTAGGTAGGAGAGAAAGAAACAAAGAGGAGGAAAAGGGTTGCTGTTGCCATTAGACTGCTTCCTGCTGGTTAGGGTCATCAAGTTCTTGGGGCAAGTCTGATCTTCCTTGTCATGATATCTCCAACCAGCAATCCCTCAACAAGCAGCCAGCAGAAGGAGCAGCGGGGAGCAGGGGGTGCAGCAGCTGCTGCTTCTCTTGGGGCTCTGGCATTTTCATACTCTCTCAAGAGTCCCCAGAATACACGCTCCTGCCAGAGCACAAGACAAATCATAGTCAGCTGCTGAGAGCAATCTGAAGCAGTCCCATATCCTACACCTGGGATTAAAACAAAACAAAACAAAATTTCCATAACTGGTTTTGTTTTTAGACTGAAATTCTCACTACATCTCTCTGTGTGTGCCTGTGCCTGCCTGTGTGTGGCAAAAGAGTGCTGGTGTATACTTGGGTACCTGAAAATACCTGCCTGCCTACCGGCTTTTGCCTAGAGCAAATGAAGTTTGTCTGCCTACCTGCATTTCCTCACAATCTCTTGGCCTACAGTGCCTCTTTCCTTTCCAGCACCAGACCCAGGACCTTATATTTGGCAGAGTCAGCGGAATCCTGAAGAGGTGGAATGGAGCCCCGAATTGCTGGGAACAGAGCAGATGGAGGCCAAGAACGTTTTGACTGTGCTAAAAGCTGGCCTCAAAGATACTTTGCCGTGAGAAGCTAAAGCATGAGAGAGCTGGGAGCCAAGAGAAAACCTCAGTATGTAATTTAGAGCCCCAGGTCTCTTTTATCAAATGGAAGGGAATGTGGACAGAGCCTTGGGGAGACAACCCCTGCCAGGTTTTGGAACCTCCGGGAGAAGGGAAAAGAATGTTTCATTAGCTGTGGAACAGATGAAGAAATTGACCTTGATCCACAGTCCATTCCTCTTTAAGGAAGTGCCTGCAGGTCCTAAGCCCACAAAACTGGGGGGAACAGTTGCTAATGAGCTGGCTAAATAGTCGGGGCATGGCTGGTTTAGACCAATGCTGGCAGAGACTAAGGGTAAATAAACCACCTACTTGTACTTAATACTGATAGTCTGGCAGCAAAAAACAAAAAACATGCTGGGCTCACCAGATGAAACAGTTCTTGGAGGACATGCTCTCAAAACGCAGAGGCTGCCCTGTGCCTCGGTGGGCAGAGCCTCTGAACACCCTCCACCCACCGTGCTAAGGCTGGGTGCATTGCTAGAGCATTCTTACGTGAAGAGTTCCAACGTAGTTAAAGACACCAAGGTGTTTGATCTCTGAGGAGTGACTCTCAAGGCTGACCTTTGGCCTCCAAATTCACACTACATGTGTGCATTTCATATCGGAACACACAGGTGTATGTACCCACACAAACAAACACACCCTTCCATATGCAGGGAGATGGAGAGAGAGACTGTTAGTAGCTTGCTTCTCTACCCAGGACAGTCTGGTCTCAAGGCACTGTAATTTCTTCTAGGTTTTGAAGGCATTCTTACTAATTACAAGAGCAAACATTTGATAACTATCCTTGTTAAAAATTTAAAAGATCAAATTAAGCAATCATCACCCCATTTAGTTCAGCAGAAAAATAGAACAGAGGGACAGAGGGGATTAGCTAATTCTGATATAGATATGCATGACAAACACTCAATCTGAGCCTTTATTCTACAGGCCCGTTTCTAGTGAGGCACTGATCAGTGTTTCCCGCACAGCCACGAGGAGCCTGCAGCCCCGAGGTCCACCTTTAACCTCAATAGTTTTGTAACTGAACCATCTCCCCAGAAGGCCTGTAGGGCTGAATGCTGTCTTAGATTCTTTACCCGTGGCTGTCTTAAAATACTCTTTGACAAATCTTAAAATACTCTTTGACAAAAGCAATTTGTTTTACAGTTTCATTTATCTTACTGTCCCAGGGAAGTCACTGTGTCAGGAACTTGAGAGAACTGGTCACGTTACATTCACAGTCAAGAGCAGGGATCGATCAATAGCTCATGCTAGCGCTCAGACCAGTGTTTCCACTTGTACAGTTCACGAACCCCTGCCTAAGGAATGGCACCGCCCAGCCCATGATTCAGATGCGTCTTCCCGTGTCAATTAACATAACCAAGACGACCCCTCGGGAAACATTCTCAGAGCCCAACATTAACCCAGATAATCCCCACACTTGTACCCAGAGGCCTGCTTCACCTCCTCTGCGTGAGGGTGACAGTTCCTAGTAAGCCTTATAATGAGTCAGGAACAAGGGCAGAGCGAGCCAATCATCCCTTCCAGAGTGACCTCGGACAGTGGGGACCCACAGGGGATGCCTCACCAAACACTGTGCTGCTGACTACAAGGCCATACGCAGCATGGGGAGATGATGGGAGAAGGACAGCCTGGGGATAATCTGAAGGCACATGTGGTGGTTTGAATAGGTTTAACCCCCAGAGATTCATGGCTTTGAATGCCGTAGGGAGTGGCACTATTAGGAGGGCTGGCCTTGCTGGAGTGGGTGTGGCCTTGCTGGAGTGGGTGTGGCCTTGCTGGGTAGGTGTGGCCTTGCTGGAGTAGGTGTGGCTTTGTTGGAGGAAATGTGTCACTGTGGGAGTGGCGTGGAGGTTTCCTGTGCTCAAGCTCTGCCCAGTGTGCAATCAGAGCCTCCTCCTTGATCTTTGGGTCAAGCACTCTCAGTTTCTTCACAGCTTCCTGTCATGATGATAATGGACTAAACCTGTGAAACAGTAAACCAGCCCCGAGGAAATGTTTGCCTTTATAAGAGCTGCCTTGGTCATGCTGTCTCATAGAAAACAAACAAACAAACAAACAAACAAACAAAAAACCCACCTAAACTACAACAGCAGGGTATTACCAAACACAGATGATTTTATTGGGGAACCTCACACATCCACATTGTAAAGACTGGTCATCACAAGTGGGCAGGTACCTCTCTTCCTCAGCATGCTCTACTGATGATTACATTCTTGCACACTATATGGTCACGGACGGTGGATGTGGGCATTTAACACTATGTCGAACAAATTTACCTTTGGTCACCTAGAAGAATGATTCCAGGATCCAAGCTTGCTTAAGTGCCCCCGCCCAAATAGTTTTCTGTGGAAGGACTTATCTGAAACCAAAAACCAGCCTGAAGGGATATTAGCAGTTCCTTTAAGGAGCCACAGCTTCGGCTTCCCAAAGCCGGGGAGATTGCTTCTGAGTCCCTGCCTACGGGCTATCAGGTGCAGCCATGTCAGCTCCGTTGGTCCCAGTGCTGGCTGCAATGCTGGGCTCATGGGTACGTGTCAGGTACCAGGTGGTCACAGGTTGGCAGGGCCAACATGTCCCCTGAGATGCCAGGAGGATGGAAGGTGCCCACCAGTGCCAGCCTGAGGCAGACATACCTAGCAAAAAAGGGCCCCATTCAGCTCTTTCTCTAAAGCCTGCCTCAGTGTCCCAGAGCCTTGGTTTCCCGGAGCCTGGAGTACGCTGGGGGAGGGGTTGGGATTTAATGTAATGTAATGGAGCTTGTGATTGATTGGGGGGGGATCCGATTTCAGAGCACTCAGGGCACGCAGGAGAGCCCACCAGCTCTCCGAGGGACATTTGGATAAGGTCACGGGGTCAGATACAATGGCCCAGTTGTGGGAGATTCCTGTAATTCCGTGAGCTGGAAGGAAACATCAGTGTCTTAAAATTCTGAAGGAAGATCATGTTGGCCCATGTTGTGCAGTGGGCCACACTGCACAAGCTCTCTGGATTCCCTCGGCTGCTAGAGCCACAGCCTGAGGAGCCTCAACCAAAAGACACATTTTCTCACATCTGTGGATGACAGATCAGAGGAGGACGTTGGCTATCTTCCTATTGCCCTCTGCTTTATTCCCTTAGAGACAAGGTCTTTCATCTAACATGGCATTCACAATTTAAAAATGTATATTATTATTATTATTATTATTATTGACTAGGCCTGGTGATGAGCAAGCCCTGGAAATCTTCCTGTTCCCCTATCCCTCTGCTCAAATGCTGGTGTCATAGACATGCAGAGAGCCACATCTGGCTTTTACATGGGGACTGAGGACCCAAACTGAGGTCCTCTTGTGTACACAGCAAGCTCTCTTACCCACAATTCCCAGCTCCTACTTTTAAAATAAGGTCTCCAGTCATGCTGAAGTAAAGCTCCCAACAACAGCTTCATCTTACCTCAATTATTTCTTCTAAGGTCGTGTCTCCAAACACGCTCAGACTCTGAGGCAGTGGTGTGAGGACTTAGACGCATGAATTTCCCGTAGCCATAACTGAGCTTGTGATAGTGAAGCTGGCCTCCAGGCCCCTCACTATCACAAGCATCATTCTAGCGCCCCAGTCCTTCTCACCCTGCTCCTTACCATGAGTGTCTCCAGCTCATGGGCTTTCCGCCCTCAGCTTCTCATTTCTCTCTATAGCCATTCCTGCCCTGCTCTCCCTGCTCTGGACTCTTCAGATGCCTCTGGCGGTGCTCTCCCGAATATCTGCAATAAACACCTTCTGCTTGCTTAACCATACCTTGAGTAGCCATGTCCTCAGTTTATACAAAAATAAACAAATGTAACGCCGAATAGTTAGGCCCTTTGGGTAAAAACGGACGACAAGAAAAGACACAAAATTAAGCAGATGAATATCACGAAGCAAACGTTTAACTACGGGGAAATTAAAAAGTTATGTAGGGGAGGGCTTGGGCGTGAAAGTCTGGATTAACGCAGTGACGGGTATACATTGAACTTTACCAAGGACAAGGAGGCCATCTCTCAACTAGGAAATCAAAAGCAAAACTGGAGCTCACTGCTCACTCAAGCAAGCGGGACCCTGTGGTTCAGGCTGTCGCCAGGAGGGCACCCAGCCTCAGGAGTGACTTCCCACCAACCACTGAGGCCGGGGACTGAGGGAGCCTGTTCCTGGATTGGCTGAATTTCACACGGGGCTGACGCTGATTGGTTGGCTGCAACACCTCTTCCAGGAGGCCATTGAAAGAGGTTAGCCCTGTGTCTGCTGCTGTGTTACCATGGCTACGACACAATAGGGCTTTCCCTAGGAGTGTGGGAACCTCTGCGTTCTCACTCCCCCCAGAATTAGGATGTAACTGCGCCATTGACAATGAGAGTTGGAAACTATGTAACTTGTGTGTGGTCCTGCTGACTGCTGGGGAGCAGAAGCCTCCAGAAGAGAGAATACCCTCCTTCCAGGGTGAGGAGAAGGAGGATCACACCCAGAAAAGCAAAGTTACTCCTATATAGACTGACAACTTTAACTTACAAAGAACCATTTCCTCGGGGCAGTCACACACTAGGGGCAGATCAAAGGCATAACTGTCTGTCCAACTTTTTCAGTTACCCGACGCTTTCAAGCTTCCCTACTTAGTAAGTAGAGAACAGTGTGTATGTGTGTGTACATACATTGTGTGTGCTTGTCTGTGTGCATGGGGGCTCGTGTACATGTAGAGGCCAGGGATTGGCAGCGGACATCTTCCTCTATTACCGTAGCTCATGACTGGGCTCCACTTAGCTGGCCAGCAAATCCACAGGGCTCTCCTGTCGCCTCTGTGTGCAGGCAGGTTTTAGGATTCCACCACTGCACTGCATGGATTTTAACTGGTGCTGGGGATTTGAACCCAGATCCCCTTCGGCTTACAAAGCAAGTACTTTGTGCACTGAGCCTTCTACCTAGATCCTTTTGAGCACACTTTTGAACAATGTAATTTACTTTTAGAAAATTTCACCCGAAAAACTTGAAAATACACATGAAAATGTCTTGTGATAAAGGCCAGGAGCTTGGTCTCACATACAGAAACAGGAGGCTACTCCTGTGAGTTTAAGGGCGAGGTCCCCCCATCCCCAGAAACAGAAAACCTTCTTAACCTCTTCATGCTGCTAGAACATCGGAGCAGGGGAAACAGGTTGAGAAGTTGTCTGGGATCACAGCACCCTGTGCTGTTCACATAGGCGCCTTGTGTGCTTCCGCCACCTGGAAGGTGGGGTGTGACCTTCCACGGCCTGTTCCCCTCGCATGGCCACAAGGAAACCGGCAGAGGAGAGAAAGCAGCTGATGACGTCATCAGCAAAGAACTGCAAATACCAGTGTTCCAGAAAAAGAAGAACAAACACGAGAGAAAACTGGGTAGAACACATGGATAGGTGTTTCATGGAAGAGGTGTGCATGTGTGTGCAGGAAGGATGATGTTTCTCATTAAACTGCGGACCCGGGGAAATCCCCTTCCACACAGGACGATCCCACAGTGTCTTTAAAGGGGCAGAGGTCTGTTCTGATGGATTACAGAGTTTGGGACAACTCTGAGTGTCCGCACGTGGAATGGCAGGGTGGGGTTTGCAGGAGCGTGTGCTTTCACGCCTGACTTCAGGAAGGCGTGCACGACAGGCCTTCTCCCGAGAACCTGCAAGACTGTCCTGGCCATATGGTTCAAGGCTGATTCCCTAGAGGCCTCAGACTCTTCTGTTTCATTAGCAGCCAATCAGCCCTGGTATGTCTCCCTCCCGTAACCTCTGGTGGCAAGGAGCACTAATGGCCTGCCCCTGGGCCCAATTGACACCGTCTCTGGAGCGTTCACTCTGATGTCAAAGTGCAGGCGGCAAGGGGGAGAAGCCTATGGGAGCTGGCTTTCTATACTGTAACAAACACCTGAGATAATTTGCTTACGAAGAGGAAGGACTTATTTTAGCTCATAATTGTGAAATGGTGTGTGTGTGTGTGTGCGGGTGCACATGTGCACATGGGTGAAAGTGGGTCTGGTATGTGAAATCCGATGAAAAATATACCTGGGCTTATATATACAGGTTCCGCGGAAGACCTTGGAGGCATTTCTGGTGGAGGGGTGTGTCCCTGGTCACATTGCCTCACAATCAGAAGCAGAGAGCAACAGATGCTGACCTTTTCATTTTCACTCGGCCCAGGTTTCTAGCCCATAGGACGGTGCTGTCTGCTGGGCGGCCGAGGGCTAGTGAGTGACAGGGAAGGGAAGCAGAGACAGCTCTGACTATGCCGGGGAATCTGGAGTCATCCAGGTCAATGGGCAGAGGGGAGTGACCACAGCATACAACCTGCACACTGAAAACTGTCTCCGCGCGTGTGTGGGTGGGTGGTGCTGCCTGTGCCCCGCTGACCCAGAGAATGACAACGTGATCATCCAAACAACAGAGAAATGGAGGAAAGGGAAATAGAGAGACTCGGGGTGGAGGGGGTCCCAGGATGGAAGGGCTCAGTGTGGACATTGGGCTCTGGCCCAGGACAGGAGTCCAATCTGTTCTGCCCTCCCATCTGGAGTGTGGCCCGTGGTCAGTTCTCTGCACCCCCTTTCTAAAAGGAGGGTAATGACTGGTCCCAGCCACCCTGCTCCGTGGAATTCACAGTAGATGCCATCTGCTGGGGGGCACTGAGGGGCACTGGCTGGTGTTTTTCAGGACACTGGACTCAGAATATAGTTGCCGTAGTCACCTTTTCTTTTGCTGTGCTAAAATGCCCTGACAACTGAAGGGCGAGAGCGTTTACCTTGGTTCACAGTTTGAGGGTACAGTCCATAGTGAGATCTCAAGGGCTGGCAGGTGAGTCACACTGTAGCTATAGTCAGGAATCAGAGAAGGAAGAATACCCAAGTCCATCCAGATGTCTTCTTTTTGCGCAACCCATTTTTAGGTTAGGTCTCCCCACCTTCATCAGCCTAACCAAGGGAATCCCTGATAGGCATTCCCAGAGGCTAAGTAATGCCTGGCAGGTGTGCCTGGAGGCTTGTCAGGCTGACAGCGAACACTAAGGACCACAACAGGAACACTACAGTCCCTGTTCTTATTGGGTGGGGTACTGTGCACGGGCTGAAACTACGTGGGGAGGCTGATACGGCTTGTTGGTGGGTGGGAATAGTGTAGGGAGTAAGAAAGAGGTCAGACGGTTTGTAAAACTCACGTCAAACAGCTGGGTAGAGGTGCGGCAAAGGACCACAAAAAGAGGGAAAACAATACAAAACAAAATGAAAGAATTAAGAGATAGCATCTCTGGTCTACAGTGTACAAGGGAAGCCTTGGCAGGTGCTGGGGGGCATGATGCCATGGGTGGGAAATTCCTGGCACATCTCAGGTGTTATGGCTGATACTGACTGTCAATTTGACAGCATCCAGAACAGTGGGGTCAGACAACCCATTCACGGGAGTCACAGACCAGATATTCTGCCAATCGGACACTTACATTATGAGTCATAAGAGTAGCAAATTCACAGTTACAGATAGCAACAAAAACAGTTTTATGGCTGCAGGGTGGGGGGTGGGGGGTGGGAGGGGCGGTCACCACAGCATGAGGAACTGTATTAAAGACCACAGCAGTAGGAAGCTTGAGAGCCACTGACCTAGAACAACCTAGATGACAAACCGCTGGGCATGTCTGTGGCGGAGTTTCCAGAGTGGGCTCATTGAGGTGGGAGACCCACGCAATGGCATCATCAGCATCATATGGGCAGCATCATATGGCATCATCATCACACGGGCTGTGGTTCCTGAGTGAGTAAAAAGGAGAGCCTGAGCTGAGCACCAGCATTCATTTCTCTCCTTTTCCTGTGGATGCAACATGACCAGCCACCTGCGGCTCCTGCGCCTTAAGTTGCTTTTGTCAGATACTTGAAGGGGCTGAGCAGCTTCTGAGCTGAGCCAGGGCATCCTCATAGGGGCTTGGTTTAGGCACACACAGCCCCAGGGTTGCCCAGGAATAGGACTTGGGCTGACACTGGGCACCACTCACGTTTCTAATTTGTTCCCTTCAGTAGAGTCAGAGTCATGAACTCTGTTGAGCTGATGACTAAACCTGGGCCTGGCTGTGTGCAAGCCACACAGAAGGGCTGCAGGATGGAGGGCTGCCACTTCCAAGTTCCCACTGCTCGCTACGCTCTTTGTACACGAGTCTTGTTTACCCTCTGGCTTCTCAGAGGTGGTGCTCACAGGACCCGTGAGGGATGTGAGACCCGAGACGGGACCCAGTCAGATATGGTGTCTAGGGTGAGATCCAGTAGGATCTGAAAGAGTGGTCCAATGGCTTGCCACCCTCGACTTAGAGGCCTAGGATTTAAGAAGGGGTATTAGCTAGGGTGATGGATGAAAGGGAAGCCTGATGATACAGGAGTCCTTGGTACAGGCAATGCGGAGCAAACAGGGGGCTATCCCAGATCAACCTGCATACGGCCTGGTTTTAGGACTCTTTTGTCTCTGTGGTGGGTTCATGCCCCGTTTGTTGAGCTCCAGCAGCCTCAGGCCCTGGTGTCTGCCGACTGAACCAGCTCCTCTCCTCCTAAGGAGTGTCTCAGAAAGTTGTTCGAGGCTGCATTATCACCCGTCTTGGAGGCAGGAGGTGGCACTGTTCTGGGGTGGATTCCACCCTCACAGAGACCCCCAGAGGACTGGGAAGTTGTGGAGAGGCCATGTTTCACCTGGCATCAGCAACAATAGGGATGGAGACACAGCCTCGCGTTGTCACCAGCTGCAGCTTGAGGAACTGCTTTAACCTTTGATGAATCTCAACATAGGTAAAACAGATCCTTGGCTTCAACAGAGAAGAATTTCAAGATGAGCCCGTATGGTGCAGAATTGTTCGGTCTATTTATTTCTTTGTCACCCTGGCTAGCCTAGAACTTCTTGCCATGATACCTACCCTGTAAAACATAACACCAACTGTGAGACGGACACTCAAGTGCCAAGTAAAAGACGTAAAGGCTGAGGAGCAAAGTGGGCATTTCGGTTTCTTTAAAAACTCAGTTATGTTATGTGAACAGGTTTTTGTTTTAATCTCAAGTGTGGGATGTGGAGCTGCTTTCAGTGTGTCCACTGCTGGTGATTGCTTCATGCTGCTCAGAGAGGGGCATGGCCTTTGTCAGCTGCAGTTAGTTGAATCCTGACGACTTGAAGAGGGCATACCAGAGCCCAGAGAGATGAAAGACGCTTTGTAGATGCTTCAAGAGACAATTTGAAGAATTCTCTGAGAGAGAGGGGGGGGCTTTGAGAAAATGGACAGAGAAAGAAGGCTCCTGCTTCTGCTGGACAGCTGGATATTGTGATGACTGAGATTGGTGTTTCCCCAAAGAACCCTACGACCCTAAGCAGGAGGAACTAAGTATAAAGAGTTCTGTGCTCCAACTCCCCACTAACCTTTCTCTCCTACCTAAGGTCGGGGGCTTGGAAAGGAGGTAGAGGCATTAAAGACCCCAAATAAAATAGAATTGAAAAACTAGTGCCTGCAGGGGAGTGTGTTAGTTACCTTCCTGCTGCTGCTATGTGAACACCAGAACAAAGGCAGCACAGAAAGAAGAGCTTATGTTGGCTCTCAGTGCCAGAAGGGTGAATCCATTATGACGGGGTGAGTGGTAGCATGCAGGCATGGCAGCCGGAGCAGGAGGCTAAGAGCTTGTATCCTCAACTGAAAGCACAAACTACAAAGAGAGACAGAGAGAGGGAGAGGAAGAGAGAGAAAGCAAACGAGCTCACAAATTGGAAGCAGGTGAAGCCTTTTGCTTTCAAAACCCATACTTTTCTCCAGCAAGGCTGTATCACCTAAACAATCCCCAAACGGCACCACTAACTGGTGACCAAGTGTTCAAACACCAAAGCCTATGGGGACATCTCATTCAAATCACCATAGGGAGCAATACTGTCCGTCAATGCGGGCATTCTGCTGAGCCATTGCACTGGAAATCAACAGGGCTAAGCCAGATAAGAAGCAGGGAGCTATCGACATAAGCAGAAAGAGTATGGCAAACAGAAATCACTCTTGGGGTGCCCACAGGAACTAGAGCATAGCTAGTTACATTTAAAGTTTCTTAAGTTCAAGTGTAAAAACAGCTTTGCAAGCTTTCTGTGACGACTGGGAGATAGCACACTCAGAAAAACGCTTGTCTTGCAAACATGAGGACCTGACTACTCAGGGACCTAGAACTCATGGGATCAAATCCAAGAGTGCTCTGCTATCCCAGCACTGACGAGTTGGAAACAGGTAGATACCTGGGGTTCACAGGTCCAGCCTAGCCTACTTGCCAAGTCTAGGGCCAGAGAGACTTAGGCTCAAAACCGGTGGAATCTGAGGAATGGCACTTAAGATTGACCTCTGGCCTCTTTATGCACACATGTGCATGTATGCACAAACAAACATTTATACACACACATTTGAATGCACGAAGCTTTATGTGTAGCCGTAAATGAATAAAATGTGCAACTTCAAACAAAAAATAAAGCAGGAACAAGAAAAGCCAACCATGACAGTAAAGTACAAGAGGAGAAGAAATAATAAAAGCAAAACAAAGAAAAAGCACAAAATACTGTCAATAAGGAGTTGAAAAGAAACCTGAACAGATCAGCAACCGCCACGCTTTCCCACTTAAAACAGAAAACAACTAGTAGGAAGAAAAGAACAACTCAATTTTAGATTGTTTATGGAACCACATTCAAAACAGAGACAAACAAACAAACAAATCTCTGAAAATTAACATGGAAACACCCCCTAGGGAAATAACAACAACAAAAGCATCAGGAAGAGAAAAAAAATTGATAATTGATAAAAGAGGCAAAAAGAACTCCCCAGAACATCCTAAATTATACACAACTAAAACCACAGCTTTGTACTTACAGGGCAGAAGGTGGCAAAAGTATAAGAAAAGAAATGCACAGAGACACTCAGAGCGCCTGTAATCTCCCAGGTGAGGCCTGTCAAAACACTGTAAGGGCACAGACAATTTGGACTACTCAGTTAACAGATTAATTTGATTGGAGAATTACGTAGCACAGAAATAAAGGAAAATACATAAATCTTGGTAATGCACGGAATTTTAGTAATAAATTGATCATCTACTAGACAAAATGCAACCATGGTGAATTGCAAAGATGTTATATCATGCAAATTGAGCCAGAAACCAGGGAACAATTAACCCCCATAGTATGTAAACTATTTTAAAAAATAAGGGGAATGTTTCTTGGCTCATTTTGTAAGGCTAGTGGGACCTTGTGATTAAAAATAATAAATGAAGATGTAAATAATAATAATTACAGGTCAATAACACTGGTTAACATATATAAATCAATGTCAAACCAACTCCAGTGATGAATAAATGAAATAACGTACTCTGACCGAGTTGCTTCTCAGAAAAGCACTGTGCATTAACAAACGCAAACCTAGACGCATCTAAGAAGAGGGAACCACAACTAAGAAAATGCTTTTGTCTATGTGGCATTTTCTAAATTAGTGATTGATGGGGAAGGGACCAGCCCGGGTGGGTGGTCTGTTTCTGGACAGGTGGTCCTGGGATGTGTAAGAAAGCTGAGCAGGTCATGACTGAACAAGCCAGCACGCAGTGTTCCTCCACGGCCGGTTTCAGTTCCTGCCTCCAGATTCCTACCCTGCTTGAGTTTCTGTCCTGAGCTCCCTTGGTGATGGACTGTTTGTTATGTGGAAATATGAGGAAAAGAAACCCTCTCCTCCTCAGGTTGCTTCTGGTCTTGGTGCTTTGTCGAAGTAATAAAATCCCTAACTAGGACAAAAGGCAAAATTGATAATTTTACTACGGATTAAAAAATACAAACATTTAACACAGTAGGAGCAGAAAGAACGCCTGTAAGTTGGCGAATGTGGGTTTCAAGCATGTAGTGAAATGTCAGACTTAACATTTACATAATTTGTTTAAAATCAATGATAAATGGCAAGTGCTTTGCTCATCACTGTGCCTGAGGTGTTAGCCTGTGCAGTAGGAGTATGAAGACAAGAAAGGAAGAAATGCATTTTACTATCTGTAGATTGTATGATTAATGCTTAGAAAAATCTAGAAGATTCCTCAGGCTGTTGTAGTTGAGGAAAGATCAGCCTGATACAAGAAGATGGTGGTACAGTGGGTAGGACAACACACAAATTTAAAATGCAAAGTTCTGAAAAGACAGAACTCCTGGCGATGCCAAGCACCGTAACAGACTTAGGAATAACACTAGGGAAACGTGTCCGAGACATGCTCAGAGGTGGCTCTGTGCACTGCACACAGGGGCTCGCACAGTGGCAGCTCTCTGCCTTCATAGTGAAGGTTCCAAGGCATTGCTGGGAAACTGAAAGTAAACATGAATTACGGGGAGTTTTATTACACCTACCAATAACACGCATCAATATAAAGATATTAGTTCTCCCAAAATTAAGTTGTAAATTCATTGTTATTCAAATGGAAGTTTCACAAGGTATTATTTTATGGCATGTGACAAATTGGTGATTTCAAAATACACGGAGAATTAAAGGCTAAGAATACGACCAAAATTGTGAATAATTGATGGGGACTCGTGGTCATACATTAGAATTTGAATAAAGCTGGAGGTTAAGGCTGTGTGATGTTGGCCCTCAAGGAATGTGACAGAATGAAGACAGCCCATAAATAGAGCCAGGTTTGTATGCAAATAATGTTTGATTGGTTAGCATGAGAACAGTGGGGCCAGATTTTTAATTTTTAATAAATGATACGGAGGCAAGCACTAATCCTCAAAGGGAAAAATAAAAGTAGATCCTTCCTGCATGACCGCACTGCCTTGTTGTGGTCAACTTGACCTAACTGGAGTCACCTGAGAAGAGGGAACCTCAGATGAGGAATTTCCTCTATCAGCTTGGTCTGTGGATGTGTCTGTGGGTCATTTTCTTAATCTCTCATTGATCTGGGAGGCTCCGCCCACTGTGGTGGCCCACTGTGCCAACTCTGGGCAGGTAGTTCTGGGTTTGTAAAAGGGATCGGGTTGAGCAAACCATGGAGAGTAAGTCAGCAAGTAGCATTCTTCCATGGCCTCTGCTCTTGCTTGAGTTCCTGCCTCGGTGGTGGTCTATGGTAAGCTCTTTCCACCTCCAGGTTGTTTGGGGTCGTGGACAAGAAAGTTCCTTCTAAACATGTACAGTAAAACCTTTTAAAATATTGGAGAATATCTTAAGATCTCATTGTAAATAATTTATTATCAAAGAACATAAAAAGAAAAGAACACAAAGAAAAAGATGAATATATCTTTAATAATAAAGATTCAATATCTATATTTGTAAGAGACACCAAAACGATATTAAAGCACAGACCGTTTTATTGATAACAAAATTAAGTAGCCAACCCATATAAAGAATTCCTACAAATCAAAAAGGGAAAGACAACACAATATAAAGTGTGTGGAGTCGGGGAGGCAGACCCTATGAATGAGCCACTCATACAAAGAGAAATATCAAGGGAATGGCAGCAATGGCAGAAGGGGTTCTGGGCCTTCCTAGTGAAGACAGAAGACCCTGAGACCCCACAGTGTTCAATGGCTGACACTAAATTCTATAGTGGCAGGTTGCTTCAAGAGTCTGCCACAAAGAGACCACAGATGAGCACGAATATCCCTGCCAGTCTAGAGGGAGGAGGGGAAAGGCATGGAAAGTCAGCGCAGAACATACACATGGCTGAATGCACAAAGTTGGTACAGGGTCAATAGCAGGAATTGCCCATCTCACCCAAGACATTTAATGAAAGGTCTCCTGAGATGCAGGAATTCTAGCTTTTAAATCCTAGGGCAAATATAACATTTATTCTGTAAGTCACCTTCTGCTGTGTAGCTCTCAAACTATTGGAAGAAAATCATTACGGAACAATAGAAGGTTCAACAGCAAGAAGAGAGATTCTAAATTCCTTAGCGAGCTCCACTCCTCATGTGCTTGATGGATATGGGCAATGCCACTTGGATACCTCGTGGGCATCTTAAACTAAGCCACTCAGGACCAGAACTATTCTTCCTCCAACTTTCTCGGTCTACAGCTTTCCCAAATCCACAGTATCCTTCTAAGCACTCCAGTAAAGACCCCCGGGGCTATGGTGAACTTATTCACTTTTGTACCCCATTTCCATTTAGGGGGGAACCATCACAGAACTCCAGGCAGAAGAGATTTCAGATCTGCTGTTCCTTGCACTGCTGCCTTCTTCCCTGCATCTCTCCATGTACAGCAGGAAGAAAGCTTGTGGGTGTTGTTTCTTAGTCCAGCCCTCCAGGCCTCCCGCCCACTTTTTCCCCCATTTCTGTGTGTTGCATGTGTGTATGTATGTCTCCATGTGCTGGACACATATGGATGCATGTGCATATGGGTACCTATGCATGTGGAAGCATGAGTTGATGCTGGCAATCACCCTTAATAGCTCTCCCAACTCATTTGTTGAATCCAGGATCTTTTAGTCAAACCCGGAGCTTGCTGATTTCGCCAGCCTGGTTGGCCAGCTTGGTCTGAGGATGCCTTGTCTCCACCTTCTGAGTCTGGGATTGTGAGTGGGTAGCCATGCCAGTCCATTATTGATGTAGGTTCTGGGGATCTGTGCACTGGTCCTCACATTTGCATGATGAGCCCAGCCCTCAAATAACTCTTAACACAAGGTCACTAGAACAGATGGATCCCACAAGGACAGGGCCACAGAAGGCATGGAATCCCTTAACGGCTATGGGACAAGGATGAAGGTCTCAGGCCACATTCTTGGATGGGGTCACCTCCAGGCATCAAGCATATTTTGCTGGACTCTTGCTGGCAGAGGCCTTGACAGTATTCAAAGTGCGGAGCAACAGCCTAGCTCTGGGAACCTCCTGTGCTAAGAGCTAAGCCTCAGAAAGAATCATTTGATCCAGTAACATGGAGGATGAGATGGGTGCTGGCGAGGCTTACAGCCAGCCACTCCACAGTGTAATTGAATCCCTGTCACGACTCTCTTGATAATACCATACAATTATTCTGTACATACATGAGTTGCAGTGGGTCTGGGTACAGAGAATCAGGGGTGCAATCTTTCCCATACTAGGGCGCAATTAATTTACCGTCTTGTCTACCAGCAACTATAGCCTATGCTCCCTGTAATTGGGTTGATCAGAAATCATATCCCAAATCCACTTCCCTCTTCCATTTGTCATAGTCACGTTCAGAGTAGCTGAGGCTGCTGGCTAGATTATCAGCCCCTCACACATAAATGGGCTGAAATGCACTGCGAAGGGCTCCCAAAGGGTAAATGAATTTTGCATTTTTTCAGGGAATGATTTCTGAGGATCATAAAATAAGGTCGTGCGTGTCTGGGAGTCCCACGGAGGATACCCTGCCTGAGCTGGGGTTGAAGCTTTCACTACCATTGCAGACGAAGACCCACCCAGTCAACCAGGGACTACGGTGGCTTTGAGTGGCTCCTACCTCCTCTGTATCTGTATCTCCATACAGATAGGGGCTTATTTTCCAAGAGATTTCTTGAACTCCTGGTATTCAGCAAAAGCATAGTGGGTCTCCCTAGCAAGACCACCTGCCCTTGATGTTATAGTTGGTCTCCACGGAGACAGCCTCTGCTTAGGAATCTTTGCTGGGAGGGACCACTGTGCTTATAGCCTCACATTGGTCCTATCTTCTGTCTACTCCAGGACATGGACGTTTAGAGAAGTGGTTCATCAAGGCTTCCTCTGCCCGAGCACTTCCTCTTTGCAGAATGGGCCCCCTCCCGAGCCCTGCTAACATTCTTCCCAGTCTCCAGGGCTCTAGTCCCCCGGGAGGCTGCTTTGGGAAAGTCTTAGGTGGGGTGCACAGGGACAGATGGCTCCCGACAGTTTGTAGGTTTAGCCATGTATCCACCAAACATGGGTGACACGGAGAGGAGAAAGTCACGGGTTTCAGTGTGCTACACCAAGAAATTAGATTTGCAGGCTTCGGTGATGGCTTAGAGGTAGGAGATGAGATGATTCCCAAGAAAGGCCACTCACCAGAGCCTCTGAGCCCACCGTCCCCTGGAGTTAGTCTGAGATAGTCACATTCATACGAGCCAGGAGAGGCAGAATAAGGTTAAGGAGAGACACGAAGGAATCCCACATGGAACTAGCCTGGCTGTTTTCACCAGGCTTCACTCCTACACTGTCTGAGAGTCCTCAGCACCAGCTGGGTGGGAGGGTGAGCAAGGCACATAGTCAGAGATAGAAATGCATGTGGGCTACACAGGGGACAGGAAGTGCGTGATAGGGCTTGGGGCAGGGACTGAGCTGGGTCAGTGGAGCTTGATCTGGTTAGTTATGACTGTCAAGTTGATACAAGCTAGAACCACTAGGGAAGAGAGTCTTAACAAGGAAATATAGAGATCAGGTTGCCTATGGGCAAGTCTGTGGGAGGACCCACCCAGAACGTGTGCTGCGCCATTTTATGGGCTGGGCCTTGAATTTCGAAAGAGTGAAGAAAGCTAGCTGAGTATAAGAACAAGCAAGCAAGCAAGCAAGCAAGCAAGCAAGCAAGCAAGCAAGCAAGCAGCAAGCGAGCAAGTAAGCAATTGAGCAAGCGTGAATTTATTTTCTGCTCTTCATTGTGGATGTGATTCTTTGGATGCTTGCTTTGACTTCTCCACAGTAATGAATTAAGACAAACAAACCCTTTCTGCCTTTGTTACTTTTGGTCAGAGTATTTTCTCACAGCAACAGACATGAAACCAGAGCAGAGCTCAAGATTCACTGGTGTACAGCATGGCTGAGTTGGACCCTTGTGAGTGACTTCAGTTCTGAGTGACGCTTGGGTGAAGATGGCTGGGCCCTCTTTTTCCTACCCTGACTACTAAGAATGGACTGTCTCTCGTAGAACTTCTTCTCCCAGCCAGTTGCCACTGTAGGGACCTTGTGAAGTCTTCCCAGTGGCAAATAAGAGTGAACTAATATCTTGCCATGCTGTCCGAGCCTGGGCAGAGCTATGGTGGGACACTCCCTTCCCTTCCCCCCCATGAAGGAGTTATGGAGCCATGGCTGATTTGACCACTAGCTAGATCTTGCTCTGTCTTAGTTGCTTTTCCGGTTGTGTGATAAAATGCCCTGACAAAAGCAACTTAAGGGAAAAGGTGTTTAATCCAGCAAGCAATCTGAGGAGACAGTCCATCCTGATGGGGAGGGGCTGGAAGGAGATTGAGTCATCGTGTCACATTGTATCGGGGGTCAGGAAGGAGAGAAATGAATGCCAGCTTCCCCCGTTTTATTTAGTCCAGTTCTCCAGCCCTTGGAATGGTACACACACAATCAGCGTGGGTCTCCCCTTCTCACTTAGCCTAGTATAGAAACTCCCTCCCAAGGATGCCCAGAGGCTCATCTGCTGGGTGATGTGGGTCTTATCAAATTTGCAGTGTTGGCAT
Organism: Pachyuromys duprasi; assembly: GCA_028658305.1. Classification (NCBI taxonomy): domain Eukaryota; kingdom Metazoa; phylum Chordata; class Mammalia; order Rodentia; family Muridae; genus Pachyuromys; species Pachyuromys duprasi. Next base: position 7,044,286 of record CM053756.1, read on the forward strand.
GCTTATTCCCCTGTATCTGATGGCCTCTGACCTCTGGGCTCATCTCACCTTTGTCCCACATGCCTGGCAGCCGAGGGCTGTATGAGGTCACAGGGCAGCCATGGTCCTGCAGGTTCCAAGAGGCTGGCATATGCCCCCTCTCACTGCTGGCTCCCAGAGCAGTGTAATCCCTCACAGACGTCATAGGGTCCTGGTGCCCGTGCCCCCTCCCAGACACTGTTCCTGGCCCTCCTGACCTTGGATCTGAGTTGGAGTTTGTCTGGCTAGTTTTAGCCAGGTTGCTGATTAGGACCAGTCTACCTACTCCCAGGGTGAGAATGAACACACTGTTCTCACAGGAACGGGATCAGGAGGCATCATCGAGTGTGCCAGAATTCCCTTATCTTTCTACAACAGACACTTTTACAGAAAAACTGCAAATGTTTTTCACCCGTCAAACCTCCAGGACATGTTCTGGAAAGCCCTATTGCTGATAGCTTGGCAGACTTCTGAGGGTTTAGTCTTGAGTCTAATTTTCATTGCACGGAGACTGTGGCTTTGGGTGACCTTGGGTCACAGCACTGCAGGCTGTCTGGAGACCCCAAGTGTGCCCAGGGTGAAGTTCCTGGGTTCTATGATGAGCCCTCTTCCTGTATTTACACTCTGGCTCTTCTCCTCACCACCTTGGACCAGTCACTTTGCTCCACTCTCCTTGGGGTGAGTGGAGGAGGCGTGAGTGAAACCATATATTCCACTCATGAAAAGCCAACTGACGGATCATCCTGAGAATACAGTGTGCAAAGCCTACGTGTTCAGAAAAGAAGAATTTCTGGAATTCTGCCTACCATCCATCACTGAGGGACACAGCCAGCATGGTCCTGGGCTGTGTGTTCAGCATGAAGCCAGCTTCTCCTTATAGCCTGGACGGAGGAGAGTGGCAGTTTGGAGCTACGACCTATCAACCCCACCAGGCCTACATGTCTGGCTTCTACTTGAGCGGGAGACCTTGACTGAGCAAGCATATGGCATAATCTACAAAGGGCAAGAGGCCTTCACACCCAGACTTGACAGCTGGCATCCTTTCCAGCCTGATCTGAGAGCCCAGCTTCTGCTCTTTTGGCCAAGGATGGTTTTTTTTTTTTTTTCTGGGATGTTAGGGCCCTTCAGGACACAGCTGTCGCATCACTGTCTCCCGGGTTAGTGAGTCACTGCAAGTGACTTTTTCCAGCACAATTGATCTCGCACATATTTCACAACCCACTTGCCTCCTAGTGACTGAATGGAGAGCCCAGCAGGAGACGCCTTCCAGAACCACTTTGCCGGGGGAGCCCTGAGACTTGGAAGCTTCTTTACTTCCAGAGGGTTCTAAGTTTCGTTATTCCCCAGTCTTAAGAGCCTCCCTTGTTCCAGCTGAGTTGGCAGTGGGTAGTTATACAACAGTTCCCCTCTGGGTTCTTCTGGGAAGCTGAAACTCCTTGCAAGTTTTAAACTAGTGTTCATGGTCTTGTGACCTTCTGAATACTATAGGGTCTAGTCCTGACTTTATCTTCTGAACTATTCTTGTGAGGTCATTTGGGACTGAAATGTTCTCATCTCTTGGTACTAGACCCTTTAGCCTGGAATTCAGCAGTTCAGCTTTTTATTTTTTTTATTTTTTAAAATTATTTGTTTCCTTCCTCTTTTTTTCAGTCTTGTTTCTAAGGAGGGGTGTCCCCGAAACTCTTATCATTTACATATCCACACTTCTTGGGTCAGGGTCCAAGAACAGACCTATTGAGGAAGGTCTGAGTGTGTTGCCTGCAGAAGGGGTGAATCAGGGTTGTGTGCATACGAGGACAGTGGGGCTCAGGCAGAGTCTGTGGAGGGACCCCAGCTGGTCCAGACAAGAATTCAGCACATAGCTTCAGGATTTCCCTTCCAAAGCAAGGTGTGAGCCGTCCACACTCCTGTAGCCATGGTCATCCAGGAGCACCACTCAGGAGCTCTGACACCCCAGTATTTCTGCCCCTGTATGGCTACAAAGCCGGGCACAGTGGCATGTGACTGTGGCTGCTGGGGAGGCGGAGACAGGTGGATCCCTGAGGTTAGCTGGCAGGCCAGCCTAGCATGTTAGGTGAGCCATTCTGTCTCCAAAATCAAGGTGGATGGTGCCTGAATGAGGTCACCTGAGGCTGCCCTCTGAGCTCCACACATAGCGGACACATTGGCATGACCGACACATAAAAGAAAAAAAAGAAGGAAGGAAGGACAGAAGATGGCAAAGTATTGGGGTTAATACGATGCTGGGCGGGGGAAAGGAGGGAAAAAGCCAGAGGCCAGGGCAGTTAGAGAGGACACTGTCAATCTCATCGAAGGAGAGTAAAGACCGTTACCCACGTTCTTTCAGTTGAATTAAGCAAGCTTTATTTTCTATCAGACAGAGCTATCTCCCTAAAGCAGGGCTTGAGAAAACATCATCAAATGTAGGAGACAGTGGGGTTTATACAGCCCCAAACCCTGCAAGACTAAGGGGTTTTCAAGGGCTGGGGGATCTCCAGAGCATTTGGAGATCATTTGGAGCATTTGGATCAAAATTATTTGGCAGAACATCTTAACCTGTCAGGGTAGAGGTCAGGGTCTAGGGTGTGGAACGTGTTAGATTCCAGAAAATAGGTCAAACCCAAGTTTTACAGAACACAGGAATGGGCTTAGTTTGACCTTGTAATAAGATGGCTTCTAATCTTAAGATGGAGTCAGGCTGGCCAATCAACTGGCAGGCCACTATATGCTGTCACTGCACAGATAGGTGCCCTGTTTAAAAAAGTTTTCTGTGCCCAGGTTTGTTAACTCTTTGTCTTCCCCGTATCTTTCCTTGAAGTGTCTAGCTGTGTTCGTTCATGATTCCTACTGTTTCACCGACTTGATTCTCTTTTCCTGATGTCCTTTGTGTTTGTTGAATATCGTCTTCTAGAGGATTCTTTCTTTCTCAGTTCATGGTTTTGATATTGTCCCTCAGCTCTCAGAGGTTGTCAAGGGGAGGTGTGTGTGTGTGTGTGTGTAGGGATAGGGGTCTTTGTGTTTCTTTTTCTGTGTATTTTCTCCGGTCAACTATTTTCTCTTTGTCAAGAAGGGAGTTTCCTCAGACAGTCAACCCAGAAGCCAGGGACAGACAATGCTGACTGGGGACTGTGAGTGAGTAGGTGGGTGAGTTGCCATCTCTCTGTCACTGTAACAAAGAAAAGCTTCATTTTCACTTTTGATTTTATAGGTTCTACTCTGTAATCAGTGAGTCAGCACAGCCCAGTGGGAAGTGTGTAGCAGAACAAAGCTGCTCCCCATGTGACTAGCATTCAAAAGTGACAGGAAGAACAGGGGAGATGGCTCAGTGGGTAAAGCGCTTGTCTTGCAAGCGTGAATAATACACGCTTTGAGTTCAGTACCCAGAACCCACTTCAAAAATATCAGGCGTGGTGAGGCTCACCTGTGATCCTCGTGCTACCTCGTGCTACCGGAAGTGAAGACAGGTGAATTTCTGGGGTTCACTCCCAGCTGACAGAGACTAACCGGCAAGCTCCAGGTCTCAGTGAGAGACCCCCAAAAGATGGACTGAGGAACAAGGCCAAGGTTGTCCTCTGTTTCCTGCGTGTGTGTGCGCGCATAAGGACCAGCACTTGCATGGGCAGCCCTCAAGAATAAACGACAGGAAGAGGTACAGCTAGGGTACCACCACTCCTTGAAAGGACATCTGAACCGCCACAGAGAGAATTAAAAGGGCCGCTGCACTTGCAACAGCAGGAGGTCACAAGTGTTGGCGCTTTGCTTCTGCAATCTTGCTTGCTTCCTGCATCAGCTGACACCCCTCCCGCCCCCCTACCCTGCGTGTGTTTAAACGCACAGTTGCAAAATAATTGTTCCAACCTTATCATGTCTCCTTCTGAAAAAACGTTCAATCATGGTCCTTAATCATACAGGCTAAACCCACCAATGACAGAAAAAGGTAAAAAAAAAAATCATGCTGCGTAATCTATAAATACTTCGAAAAACCGTGGATCACAGCCCAACTCCTCAAATGGGTTTGCCTGTGAGCCTGCCTGGCATCATTAAAGACGAGTTCTCCAGCTTTCTGACTTCAATTTGTTTTCATAACACATCCACTACACACTTTTGCCTCCACCTTTAAAATCTTCACTAGTGCCATCCTGGGGACCAAGCCAAGATCAAGCCTTTCAGGGGAAGTTAAGTCAATAGGACAGCTTTAGAAATAGCTCAGGGCTTCACTGTGTCATGCCTGGCCTGAGGCTCTCAGATTCAATATCCTGAAATGGTCAGGCTTCTTCTGGAAAGGCACGTCTTCCTTCAAGATGCACAGTGGAAGGGGAAGCTTGGAGTCTCGATCCAGACATCTCCAGAGTGTGATAGTCTAACTGTAGAGAGGTGCACACATGACACACACTCAGAAGAAGACCTAATTTGGATGCTGAATTTTGGTATCTTTCCAGCTCTGTAGGGATATAATCCACTTTTGTGATGTTTGGTGGTGAGGTGGGCTATTCTGCTAGGAGAGGGCACCAGAGGTGAATTTGACCCTTTTTTTTTTTTTTTTTTTGGATTATATGTTCAGCTTGTGGTGGATCTTGGAGAGACATTGTCCATTGTTAAAGAGTACCTGTACAAAGCACCTTGAGACACCCAGTCATGATTGTCATCTTGGTGGTATTTAGGGTCGCCATGGAAACAAACCTCTGGATATGTCCCTAAGGGACTCTGTAGATTGGGTTGAGCTGTGAAGAGCCTCCTTCAATGTGGATGCTCCCATTCCATAAGCTAGGGGCCCAGACTGGGTAACAGCTAACAAGTGAGCCAAACACCAGCATTCCTTTGCTTCCTGGCTCTGTGTTCAGTATGACCAGCTGCCTCTTGCCCTGCTAGAATGCTTTCCCAGCTGTGAGGCACTGTACATTTAAACTGGAACCAAATAAACTCTTCCATTCTTAAATCTCTCTCTCCCTCTGTATGTGTGTGCGTGTGTGTGTATGTGTGTGTGTGAAGCATTTTGTCATGGTAACTTGAAGAACAACCAATACAAGCATGCACGTATGACATTTCATGGTTTCGATCACCCTCTGCGGTTATTACTGCTGTCCCCTCTAACAATGAAGAATCACAGACATACAGTTATCGGTTTTGTCCTTGCAGAGCCAGAAAGGGAGGAAAGTAGGCCTTCATTCTACTCCTGAAGTGCTGACTCATCTTACGGCTTTAGGTCCAACTCAGAGAAAGAAGTAGCAGGTAAATATGGGTGTTTATGGTTGGGATTTTAGTAGATTATTAAGCCTGTGTATGGTCTTAAACATTCCACTCAGCTTTTCTGTGTGCACCCTACTGTTGATCTATTCTCAGGCAAAAAAGTGCCAAAGAGGGGACATTGAAAATAGACTATGACAGTTACTGGAGCCTGCACAGTTTATTAAAGAAGACACGCCTCAATGGTGTTTGTTTTGTTTTTGTTTTACTGGGCTGATATCATGACAGAAGATCAGATACTCTTAAATCAAATGCACCATGAGCCCTATAAAATATTTGACATTTCTAATTACGCTGTTATGAGTAAAATGACAATATGGGGCAACCTAGGGTGATTGCAATTAGATGGGCACAGAGTGGGATTTTGCGGCCCAGCTTGAAGGAGGAATCTCATTTGATTCAGGCACATTTTGTTTGTAATGCCATGGCTGCAGGGCTCTGTGGTCGAGACAATGTACATTATCCAAAAGTGATTGCAAAGGCAGCTGGAGCTCCAAGATGGTGTTTCGTGAGAGGCTAGAGTAGTCACTGAACCGGGCCCTGGCCTCGAAAATCCAGGTGTTGGCTGATGTGCTATGTGGACGATGAACATGGTTCAACTTGGACATCGCAGGATGATTGGGCTATGAGCTTCCCCAGAGGTTCATAAAATGTGCGTGTGTGTGGGTGCATGCCTGTGTGTATGTGTGTGTGTCCGTGTGTACAGGTATTGTTCCTCAGGTATTACCCACCTTGTTTTTTCAGTGTGGGTTGATTTGGCTTGGCTGGATGGCCTGAGTCTTAAAGATCCACCCTCCTCTGCCTCTCCAGTGCTGGGGTTACAAGTGCATATCACCATACCTGGCTTTTTAACATGATTCTGGTGGATTCACTCAAGGCCTTACAAAGGAAGCACTTTACTGCATGACACCTCTAACTGCTAACCCTGACATATTAAATCTGTTCTGCTGCTTAGAATGCACACAGACTTCTCAAGGTTCCAGGGAATTCAATGCTGAAAGTACAAGTTGTATCTTTGCTCTTTCATACTGATCCTCACTCTACTCTTTTTCCAACCAGCCATGTTCCTGATGCTTGCCCACCACCCAACTCACTTGCCCACAGCCTAACACACTTACTCATCTAACTGCATCTGTCATTTTATGCACCCATCTTTTGATACACTCAACCATTCATTCATGCATTTATCAATTTAACATCCATACATTCATTTATTCACTTGACCATTGACCCACCCAATTATCTTCCATCTTTGTATCTATGTATGTAAGCATCCATGTATCTATCCACAAATCTGTGTACTCACCATGCATACATAATCCATCCCATGCACCTATCCATTTATTCACTTACCAATTGTCCCATGTGGTTATCTATCCATCCACCCACCCACATTCCACCTGGTTATCCAACCACCCTTTGGCATCCAAGGTACTATATATATTTATATATATATTATAGTATATATATATATATAGTATAGTATAGTAGGTGCTGCGAAACACATAGGTGAATTAGATAAATCTCCTGCCTTTAAGAGGAAGTTCCTGGAGTCCAAGGATGGATAGAAAAAGGAAGCCACCGAGGATTTCAGCAGGAAACCCCATGGTTTCTGAGCCTCTCAGAGCAGGCGAGATGAGTGGAGATGAGGAGAGGCTGAATCCTCGGTTGGCTGCTACAGCACAGTGCCCCTGGGCACATGTGGCTTTGGGACTGGCAAGGCAGAGATGCAGAAGTGACCTGTGTCAAGATGCTTGGCTGGTGTAGGTCTGCAGAGTGTGCTGCCATGGTCGGCCGGATATTTTCAAGCATGGAAGCAAAGATCAGAGATAAGGCTGCAGCCAGGGCAAGTTCAGGGCCGTGGACCCCAGACACCATTATCGCTGAGTGATAGCCTTTCCTGGCTGTCCTGGAACTCTCGTTCTTCCTCTCTCTGCCGTTCGAGCTTCTCCCGTCCCTCCTTCCCTCTTCTAGAATCCCAAAAGTCGACAACAACCAGGGGTCAAGGGAGAAGTGAATTTCCTATTCGTAAATCAGTAGCGGCCCAAATCGTTCCTTGTGGTTCATGCTGACGGGCAACCATTTATCTAGATAGCGCATTTATTTATTGCAGCTCCGCTGTTTCACATTGAGATATATGTGCAAACTGAGATCTGTGCACCAATGATTTGCTCTCACACATTAAACGTGGAGAAGGAATACAAAATTGGGCATATTAGATTATTTTGGTGTTAAATTCAGTGTTTACAGCCTCCCATTGTTCTCCATCGTTCTCTCTCCTACAAATCAATTTACAAGACTTTTGTTGGAAACATTACTTAGTATCAGGAGCTCTAGGGAACCCCAGCTATAGTGATCACTCCATTGCCAGAAGGCAGGGGATACTGAGCAGGAGCAGCTTCCTGGCTCCTGTCAGAGTAACTGTGCTGAATGGCCCGTCTACTTCCTACTCTTAGGACTCTGTGCCCTAGAGCAAGAACACAGATAACGTGCACATATGAGCAACACTCTATTATTTATTCCTGTGCAAGCATGTATATGCAGGGTCACATGTGTGTGCCCATATATGTGGAGACCAATGGCCAACTCCAGGTGCTGTTCCTTAGGAGTTATGCACCTTGGTTTTTCAGCCTGGGTCTTTTATTAGGACCCGAGGCCTGCGACTGATTAAGCTGGGCTGGTGAACCAGTGAGCTCCGAGAATCTGCTTGTCTCTGCCTTCCTTCCCAGTACCGGGATCACCAAGCAAACACTGCTATACCCACTTTCGTGGCATGAGTTAGCACATGGGGTTTTCATGTTCTGTGAGGAGAGGGCCTCACTGAGTTTCAGTTTCTGCATCTGTTCAATGGGGTGACCATTGCTTTGCTCACTTAACCAGGAGTGAATTTCCCATGAGGCTACAGATGTGAGAACCCAGCTATGTCACTAAAGGTGAGGCTCACGGTATCCAGACCTCGCCCCAGTTTGCTGTGTGTGTGTGTGTGTTAACTGTGATTCACTCATAAGAAGACATTAAAACAGGTGGGAGGCTCAAGAAAATAGGATTATTTTATGGATCGGGAAGGATTCAGGAAAGGTGACAGCTTCGGGGAAAGCAGCCTTTCTTTCACACGGTGTCCCTTGCCATGCGTCTAAAGGGTGCAATGGGTAAATGCGCTGCCCCAGGTGCTGGATGGAGAGTCCCAGGGCCGGCCCTGCTCAGGGGGCCCCGCTTCTCTTCACTCTCTATGGCTGGCACAGATGACCATGCTGAGCTGGTCACACCTTGCTCAGGGTTGCCAGCACAGTGTGCTTAGCACCCAGTGCACAGTGTCTGCCTCTGCCATCCCTCCTGCTGGCGCTCGGTGCTCTGGCCTTTGTGTGAAGCCCCTTGCCGCTCCATAACCCTCACCTGCTGCCCGGGGCTAGTTCCTGTTAAGTTCTCTGAAGTCCTCCTGTGGACAGAAGCTCGGCATGGGGGCTCTCTGATGGCTGCTGTTTAGAATGGGGGAGGAAGGGTGGAAGAAGGAAGAGGCCAAGATATGCTGTGTAGACATCCTCCATCTTGCCTTCCTCCCTTAGGAGACCAGGGCCTGTGTTCCTGTGGCACCTGGAAACTCCATCTTCCTTGTGACGTAGCCCCATCCCACATCCTCTGTTTTCGGCTTCTCCACATACTCATCTTCTTTCCAGCCGATGCCTCTGAGGCTGTGGCGTCAGGCAAACACAGCTCGCATTCCCAGCTCCTTCTCTTAGCAGGTAAGCAGGTAGAACATTGATACATCCACAAAAAAAAAAAAAAAAAAAAAAAAAAAAAGTGTACTAACTGTTAGCAGGGTCCTTCTTGTTAGAGAGGCTTGCCTTTTCCTTCATGCCTCTGTCCACACCTATGTGTGTATGCTGCTTCCTGTGTGCACATGGAAGCCAAAAGTCAACCTTGGAGTCCGTTTTTCAGGAGCCACAGATGTTGTTTTCACTTCTGTCTTTGTCTTGAGACTGAGGTGGACTGATTCAGCTGGGATGGCAGGCCCCAGTGGTGTGGGGAATGTTGTCTGTGCTGTGGGATTTCAAGCGTGTGCTACCTTGCCTGGATTTCTTACGTGGATACCAGAGATTGAACTTGGCGAAGCAAGCGGAACTTCAGGAGAAACTGAACTGTTTCTCCAGCTCTTCTGACCTGGGGAACTGCCGAGAGCCGCTTAGAGGCCACATCCTGGGCCTGTGGGTACCGGGGAGCAGCCTCTGGCTTGCATCTGTAGCTCTTGGAGAGATCTTAAATTATGGACCCTTCTTCTTTTAATGAGGGCAGGCAACATTCCTAATCACTGGTACCTAGGACTACAGCTTCCCTGGTCAAGGGGAGAGAGAATTCAGGTAGGAGGCATTTGTGAACCACTTGTTTGCCTCCATTATGGGGACACAGTGTGGGCCAGACTGGCTTCCTGGCTCCCTGAACAGCAGGCTTGGCTTCCCTCTGGCTGCCGAGGTGCACTAATGAGGTAAGCCTGCCCTGTTGGTGAGTTTCAGGGTGAGCTCCATGGAGACACCCACGTGAGGATATCCCCGAGGCAGTAAGAACGAAGCCCACAAGAAAGTGGCCCTCAGGCTGGAGGCACTAGCTGGTGGCTTCCTCTGCCCAGGTCTCTCTGCACGTGACCTGTCTGTGAACAGCATGCTCCCTGGCCCTGGAAACACAGAACGCTGGACTAGGCCTAGTGTCCATACAAAGTCCCCTTCTCAGAAGCTGGGGTGGGCACAGAGTATGAGAGTGGGCATCTTGCCTTAAATATGCCTCCATCAGAGTGTTGGCTATTTCTAAGCCTGCAGGCCTTCTGTCAGGGCACACATCACATCAAGCAACCTAATAGTGTGTGCATGTGTGTACACGTGTAGGTATGCACGTATGTGGGTGTGCACATGTGTAGTTGTGTAGGTGTGTACACGTGTTTGGGTGGGTGTGGAAGACAAAGATTGATGCTGGGTGTCTTCCTTGATCTCTGTCCACTCTCTTTTTGAGTCAGGGTCTCTCTTTAACCCGTGAACTCACCAGTTTGAGGCTGGCTGACCTGGCAGCTCTCGGCACGCGTCATCCTGAAATGCTGCCTGCCACACTCGGCTTTTTACATGGAGGCTGGGATCCCGAGTCATGTCCTTATGATTGTCCAGCAGTTATGTTCCACCTGAGCTGTCCCCCAGCCCCTCACTGTCCCCAACGGCTGTGCGTGCGCACGCTGGCTGATCTTGCTTGTCACCTTGAGCATATCTGGAACCAACTACAACCCAAGCAGCTTGCCATGCCGGGAAAGGGTTTTCTGGATCAGATAACTGGAGACGGGAAGATGCACCTTACACCTGGGCCACACCTTCTGTTGACAGTCTACATGAATGCACTCAGAAGAAGAGTTTGTTCCTCGACAGCTTGTCCTCCCTCTCACTGGCCACTTCATTCATCCTGTCGCTAAGGTAGGTGTTCTTTGCTGCTGTGAGAACCTACTTCTTAGGGATCCCAGGGCAGATGGAGACTGCGGCCCTCTAGAGATCTTCCAGGGCTGCAACAGCAGATCATCATGTCTCCTGGACCGAATAACTGCTGGAGGCTTGGCCCTTTCATCCAGCCTTTGTTGGAATACCTCGTCAGCATCCTGTAAGCCACCTTTATAAAACATCCCCTTTAATATGTGTGTGTGTGTGTGTGTGTGTGTGTGTGTGTCACAGGCTCTCTGCTTGGCCTGGTGCTCACTGCTCAGGCTAGGCTAGCTGGCCAGTGAGTCCTAGGAATCTGCCTGGCTCTTTCTCCCCACCCCTCGCACTGAGATCACATGTGCATGTGGCACAATGCCAGACTTTTCTTCTTTTTTAACATGGGCCTGGGGGCTCGAACCCATATTCACAGCCATGTGTGGCATGCACCTTACATGCTGGTATTCTTCTCTCTGTTTTGGTGTCTCTCAACATACCATTCCCTTTCAAAGGAAGCTATGGGCCCTCACTTTCTGATCATTATGACTATTGACATTTCTTTAAGAAGCTTCTCTTCCCCTTTCTTAAATTTCAAGCAGTGTCCTTGACTGGACAGGCAAGAAGCCCAATACCTGCCCACATCTCACCAGAAGGACCATCCCTGGCCCAGAGAGGGCCACTTGTGGCTGTCTTTTCAGCATCTTGCTTTTCTTCTTGTTCCCCGGGCTAAGATTTAGGTCCAGCTCATACCTACCTGCCACACCCAGGGTCACTCCAAGCCAGGAGTGTGTTTTACTTACTCAGGTGTGGCTAACTGTTTCCTAGAACACACAGCAAGCACCCAGGACATACTTGCTCAGGGCTGGGTGATTAGACACATAGTACTGGCGGCAAAAGTTAGAGGGGGTAAAAAACAGATCAGGCTAACCTTTCTTGGTGCTCTGCCTCTGGGCTTGTACCCAGGAAGCCTCACCATACAACACTTGTGCATTAACGTAACCCTAAGGACTTCTGTCCCAGTGGGTAAGTGCCTCCTCGTGTCCCTCAGCTCCCTGGGAGGCCATGGTGCTCTAGCTGCCCTACTGTTTGAGATACCCCTCCCCCTCTTCCCCTACTGCAGCACCTCCTGCCCTGACTCTTAAGGCCCCTTACCGTTCGATCAGCTCAGAGCAGAACAGGGCTGCAAGCCTGTGTGGGAGGAGAGCCCCACGCCAGCTCACCCGACTATTACACTGTGGACTTGTCTCATGGACTTGTCTCAACAGCCTGGTTCACTTGTCACTCCACCAGCTCCTCCTAAGCTATTCTGTTGGGGTCTGGGAATGCTTTGTGTGAAATGTGGACACCCCACTCCTGGTAGGAACTGTGATCTAGAGTGGCTCTCTCATGAGCTTATGCCAGGGAGCTGGTGGTGTTCAGACCCATATGTGAGCACAGCTTTTCCCTCCTGGCAGTTCATCAGAGGCACAGTGCCTCTAATGTATCTTGAAACTTCTGACACCTCTGTGCTCCTGGCCATCACAACCTCTGTGTCTCTCCATTGCTGGGATCTTCTACCTCCTTTCTGTGGGGACCCTGTGATCATGTGTAGAGACTCCAGGAACAATCCAGGGCAGCACTTTCCCCTCACCAGCAATACCTGACACTCATCCATAAGGCCAGGTCACTGCTGCAATTTTTTTTTTTTGTCTTCCTTGACTCACATTGAAATTTGATTCCTCTTTGTTAGTGTTGGGAAGAAAGAACCTTGGGGGGAGGTGATTAATCAGGGGACACCTCCTAAACACCTCAGTGTTCTTCTCATAAACATGAGTTGGTTATGTTGGGGTCAGGTTATTATAATGCCAGGTTACCCCTCCTGCTCTGTTGCTCCTGCACCTGACTGTAGCACGTGCCTACTGTTCTATCTTCTTCTGTGGCCTTGACCTTACTCTTCAACTTCCAGACCTTGGAGCCAAGATAGGCCTCTATCCTGTAAATCTTTCTGAGCTCAGGTACCCTGTGTATGAGCTACCATTTTCAGGTCCCATCATAAAGACAGACGCATAGAGGGAGCTGGCTCAGTGGGTAAGAGTGTCTGTGTAGCAAAATGAGGCTCTGAACCTGAATCCTCAGCACCCACATAGAAAACCCCACAGAGCTGTGCCTTGTATTAAGCTTACAAAAACAAAACCAACCAAACAACCAACCAACCAACCAAACAAACAAAAAAACCTTTTGCTGCAATAAAACTCTGCAACCAAAGAAGCTTGAAGAAGAAAAGGCTTATTTTCACCCAAGGTCCATCTTGATTGAAAATTCAAGGCATCAGCATCTTGAAGCAGCCGGTAACATTGTTTATTGAGTGAAGGAGGAGGGGAAGAGGAGGAGGAAGAAAAAGAACCTCTACTCAATTTCATCTTCCGTTTAGACAACCTAAGATCCCAGTGGGCACGTTTTCTCACATCAATGTAATCACGACAGTCTCTCATAGGCAGGCTTGAAGGGTCATATCCTGGTGATTCTAGATCTTTGTCAAGCTGACAATTAGTGCTAACCATTCTTTGCCTGTGGCCCCAGTACTCTGTGAAATGGGCAGATCCCAGTATCTCGATGGCCAGAAAGCCTAGGGAAGATGGTGGGCTTCCAGTTCAGTTGGAGACTCTGAATCAAGACAACAAGGCAGGGAGGGATGGAGGAAGTCACTTGAGGTCTCCCTCTGGCTTCTGCACGTGAGCATATGAAGTATACACTCATATGCCTATTCTCTCTCTGTCTGTCTTTCTTTCTCTCTCCCTCTCTCTTTCCCTTTCCCCCCTCTCTCTCTCACTGCACTCTCCTCGCATAAAGACATTAGCATGGAAAGACTGAACATTGGAATTCATATAGGCCTGTGGGCAATGTGGCTTTATCCTAGCTACTTCTTCTAGACTGAAGCGCCCCCTCCTGGGCAGAGGAATGAGCATCGTCAAACTTAAGACAGAGGAAAAAGCACAAGGTTTCAGAAGGTCAAAGAGTCACAAGTGCCCCCTCCAGGCTTATAAAAGCAGGGAAGGGTTCCTAGGGAAGGAAACTCTCCGGTAGAGTTGCCTGCAAGCTGTGCAGCCAGCTCTGAGGTTCAGCTGTTGAGTTAGCTTCTGTGCCGGGCTGGGCTTTCCCAGCCGTCTTTCTCTTCAGTAACCTCGATAGATGCACGGGTTCATTAAGCTACACCCACGCCCCAGGTCTACTCTCCGCGTTCTATCCGGGTTGGAGATACTTATTCACATCTCCCCAGGAAAAGCCACGCGACCCACTTGGCACTCGGAGGTGAAGAGACTCAAAGATGAGCCGGGAGGCTCAGCTGCGATGGATGATGAGACACGCAACTGAGGCTGATCCCTTGAGGGTGAGGCGTCCCTGAGAGAGAGAGCAATCCCAGTAGAGCTGCGCCTCCCTGGCATGGCAGGTGGTGGCATGGCATGCTACCTGAGACAGCTGTCCGAGTGACGCTTCCCTCGATGGCACCCTCGCGGAGCTGTCTTCATTTCTGTGGTAGAGGGTGGCGCGTCTCCTCTATGAATGGAGTTGACCCCAGAAGTACCGGAATATCACAAAGGCTGACGGACCAGAGAACGCATTACAAGACCCGCAAGTGGCACACAGGGGAAGGATTGCAACAGGCGTGGCCTTTGCAAGCTACTCACCCTCACCCTCACTTAACTGATTTAGGTATAATAGTGACTGTGGATTCATAGAGTTTGGAAGTAAGCCTGTTTCTTTTGGTTTTATTTCTTCTTTCTTTCTCCTTTTTTCTTTCCTTCTTTCCTTTCTTTATTTTGTTCCTCCTCCTCTTCCTCCTTCCTTTGGGAGTAATTTAAGAAATATTGGTTGGGAACATTTGAAAGTCTAGTAGAATTTTGCTGTGAGTCCTTTTAGGCCTGAGGTGTTTGAGTTGGAAGGCTTATTACTGTTTCAATCACTGTATTTGTCATGGTCTGGTTAGGATGTTGGTCTCAGTTTAGCGTTGGTGGTTTGAAAGAATCGAGGAATTCATCCATTTCTTTTGATTTTCTAATTTAATAAATTGTACTTTAGAAGTACCACCCTCATAATCTCCTGAATGTCTTTGCTGTATGTTGTAATGTTTCCATGTTCACCTTTGATTCTGTTAATTTGGGCCATCTCTTCCTTTCTTTTGGTTAATTGGGTCAAGGGTTTGTTAATCTTGCTTATTTTCTAAAGGGACTACCTCTTGGATTCACTGACACTTTGTACTATATTCTTTGTTTCTATTTCATTAATTTCACCTCTGATTTTTTAGAATTATTCCTTGATGACTGTGTACTGGATTTGGGTTTTTTTTTTCAAATTCTTGCATACATCATTAAGTCATTCATCTGTGCCTTTCCTGGTATTTTAATGTAGGTCCTTAGAGCTATAAACTTCCCTCTTAGGACTGCTCTTAATGTTTTCCAGAGGGTGTGTGAGTGTTGTGTTTTCATTTTCATTTAATTCCGGGAAATTTTTTTGTTGTTGTTGGTTTCTTCTTTGACCAATTCATCATCCAGTACTGTGTTATTTTATTTTCCTGAATCTGTGTGGCTATTAGAGATTCATTTAGTATTGATTTTAAGTTTTATTGGGTTTGGGTTAGAAAAGATATATGGAGGTATTGAATTATTTTCTGAATTTGTTAAGATTTTGTGTGTGTGTGTGTTCAGACATGAGGCCTAGTTTAGAGATTCTCCCGTGGCTTCTTGATAGACTTTATTTTCTTTGGTGTTGGGGTGGAATATTCTGTACATATCTGTCATGTCCAGATATATGCTAGCAGTTAATTCAGAGGTTTCTGTTTATTTTTTATTCATATGACCCATCTATTGGAGAATTGGGGTATTGAAATTATCTGTTACTGAGTTGGAGTTAACACATATCTTTAAATCCAGTAGTATATGGGGGTTCTGCTTTGTTTTAGTTTTTATTTTGCATAAAGCTGGGCGTGCCAGAGTTTGGCACACATAATGTTTTCTCAGGTAATTCACCTTGATTAGAATAAAGTGGCCTTGTTCATCTCTCTGGATTTGTTTTAGTTTTTAATTTTTATTTTATTTTTATTAATTACAGTTTATTCACTTTGTATCCCAGCTGTAGCCCTCTACCCTGTGGATTTGTTTTAGTTTAACGTCTGTTTGTTTGTTTGTTTTGGTCAAATATAATATTAGTGACAACTGCTTGCTTCCTGGTTCCACTTGCTTTGAATAGTTGTTTCCCTCCTTTTGCTTAAAGCTGACTCTTATTCTTGAAGGTAAAATGAGTCCTTTGAAAACAATAGACATATGGAATTTGTTTCTTAGTCCATTCAACAAATTTGTGTCTTTTGACTGGGGAGTTGGAACCATTAATTCTTAAACTTATTAGAGAAAGGTGTGTGTTGATTGCTCTCATTTTGTTGCTGTTCTTTTTTCTGTTTGTGTTCTTAGTTCTCTTTTGTGTCTCAATAGTTATAGTTTTGACCGTTTTCTTTCTATGGTCTCTGGGCTATGCTTATTCATCTCTTCAGTCTGAAGCATGACCTCTGTATCCTCTGGAGGGCTGATTTGAAGGATGTGATTTCTTTTAGACTGTATCATGGAAGTTTTTCTTTCTCTTTCAACTATGGGAGGTTGCTGGGTAGAGTAGTCTAGGTCGGCATCTGTGTTCTTTTGGATCTTGAAGTTCATTGCTGTAGGTTCTTCTGGCTAATACAGTTTCTGTTGATAATCAGCTGTCATTCTGATTGGGTTTCCTTTAGATGTGACATGTTTTTCTCTTGCTGCTTTCAGAATCTTTTTGTTGTTGTTGTTCTGTATACTTAATGTTTTAACTACAATATGCCACCAGGAATTCCTTTTCTTGACTTGTCTATTCAGTGTTCTGTGTGTTCCTTATGTCTTTGTGAGTGTGCATTCTTCCTTTGCTGAAAGTTTTCTTTCTTGACCTGTTAAAGATCTGCTCTGTTCTACTGATGTGGGATTGTTTTCCTTGTCTATACTTTGAAGATTTGGTCTTTTATGATGTCTCAAAATTGTTGCATGTTTCTTTTTTTCTAATTTCATATTCTTTGTTCAAGTGTTCCAATTAATCTTCTTCATCTTCAAATCCTGACAGTCTACTCAATCCATTATACCCAAGAGCCTTTTCCCTGAGTTTTGTAATTGGGTTACTGAGGTTTTCAGTTTGATCTTCATTTCATCTTGAGTTCCCTTCAATATTGTTATCTCCTTACTGAATTCGGTTTTCAAGCCCTGAATAATCTTCACAATTTCCTTCACACATGTGCATATTTATATTTTCTTGGATATCACTGGGCATTTATTGCTATCTTCTTTGTGTTCATTGATCTGCTCTTTTTATTTTCATGTCATCTTTAAGCTTTTAAAATTCTTTGGTAAAATTCATGACTCTTCTTTTAAACTCCATGTCCTGGTTTTAATCTGGGTATTTCTCATTGGAGAATATTTCTATAGGACTAGTGGTTTGAGGGCAGACATACTGTCTTGACTCTTCACATTTGTAGTTCTGTGCTGGGCTTGTAGTTCATGACCTGACCCTGGGGGCCTCTTACTTTGGTGGTATGTCAGATGACCAGAGTTAGATTCGTGAGCATGGACTTTAACTTTTATCAGTCTCCTACTTTAATTTTTCCATCTCTGTCCTTGACCTCTTTCTCCCTCTTTATTACCCTTTTGCCCTCTTCTCTAACAGCATCCACAGGCTCTCTATCAAAAGAAAAGATTGTTATAGCCCCTTTATGATAAAACAGAGAGGTAGAGGCGATCCCATACTGTGTTCACTCTTTAGGTAAAAACTAAAACAGAAAGTTTTGAGTGTGGGCTTCCCTGAGTTATCAGGACCATCTGAGATTTGGTGAAGAACTTCAGATCACTCTACTGATATATAAAGTGATATTTTCTGACATTTAAAAATGATTTCTGCTTGTTAAGCAACTCCCCGATGACCAGATCTTAAAACTGGAAAGATATTAACTTATGATTTTACAAGCTTTACCTTTTGATATTTTTGTTTTTACTGGGGCTTTCTTATATCTCAAAGTTATATAAGAGGTTAAATACCTTTTATTTCTTAAACCAAGAGTGCACCCTGACTTAATGTAGTCATGTATTCAAGATTGTTGGTTTCATGAAATTGTTTTTATATGTAATTTTGCTTCTAAAACAACATGAGACAAAATTAGATATACATCCAGAATTACTGAAAATAACCAAGCAGCAATTCTTTTGGCCACTTCATTTTTTTTTTACAGCTTTAGAAAACAACTTACTATATGAAAAAAATTACTATTCTTTGCATGTGTAATTCAAGATGTGTGTTAAGTGTGTGTGTGAATGTAAACATTTTCAGGATGACCTTTTCACTTGAAATTGCAATGTTAACTCATTAGCATGAATAGGCATGATTAATTACTATGTATAGGTATGATCACCAGTTTGTCTGTGTTCTCTTTCCCTGCCTTTCATCAATACTATAGCCTTTGAAAATTCTGTTGTTCTAGGTGTTTATCTTGGTCAGGCAGGAATACAGGCACTGAAGAGTTAACTGTAAAATTTGGAACTAAAGAAAAAATTATCTTGGCTATTGTAAAGTCAAGCTGTAGTTTTCCACTTAGAGCCTTACAAAAGGCATCACATAGCAGGTGATCCTAATCGCTTTCATTCTGTCATAAATATCATTTACATCTGACTTCCTCTTACAATATATACGTGATGATGGCCCTTTTCTGTGCTTCAAGCAGTAACCAGGGATAATCCAGGTAGATGTGTCTAAAATGATTTACGTGCTTATTTTGGAGGCAAGCAGGTAAAAAAGAAAGGAAAGTGCTTGGAGGCAGGGTCAGGAGAAAAAGTGTTCAAGGTCATCTTCCTCTATATAGTGTTCAAGGCCAGCCTGGGCTACATGAGTCCCTGTCTGAGAGAAAGAGAGAGAAGCAGGGCCAGGTGGGGCCGGCCTAGTCATTTCTTTCACACACAGCACACACACAAACCCTGATATCCTAGGGCGAGTAGGATGACTCAGTTGGTAAGAGTGATTCCTGCTGAACCCAATGATGTCAGTTTGATCCTGGGAAGCAAAATTGTGGAAGGTGAGCATCTACTGCCAATGGTTGACATTCACACATGTGGCTCACACACACATATCTGTTTGCACATACACACACACACACTATAATATATATATATATATATATAATATATGTATAATTCAAAAGCTGGTATCTTTAAACTATAACCTCCCTGTTCATAGTGCATCCCTTAAATAACTTTCTGAAAGAAGAAGTAGAAGAAGAATAACAAGAACAAGAAGAAGGTAGCAAACAGAAAACAAAGACATGAATGTGAAACTTTCTTCATGTAACTATCCTAGCAGGAGAAAAGATACTGAAGGAGAGAGAGAGTTGGCCCCTCCCTTTGGCTATCAGACTCTTGAAACAATGGAAACAGAGTTCCAGTTTCCTCAGGACTCTCATGCTGGTGGGAAAGGAAGGCTGAAATCCTAGTGCTAGTCAGGGAAAGAACTTGTTCCCTACGAAGAGACTCCACAGGGTTCTGACAACTTCCTGGACTATCTTCCAAGACAGATGGAAACCCACTTTCAGCAGAACTGCTAGCCATGCCTGCCACTGACCTTGAAGCCTAAACCTCATATTCCAAAGATAGACCTGAGGGCAACAGTTTCTCTCTTCAGTGTGACCACAACTGAACACATCCCTTTTCTCTGCTTTTCAGTATCCCTTGTCTCTTTAATTGACAGGTTGGGGAAGGGTAGCCAAGCCCGGCTTGTAACAGTTAAGAGTCTACAACCTGCTTGGGGTTACAGATCCAGATGAGAGGTGACAGACAGCAGGCAAGCAAGCGCATTGCTTTTTTCTTGAACATCTACGTACATGGCCCACCACGCAAGGACCCCCTCAGTTAGTTCTTCACAGAAATGTTCTCATGGTCTTTGGTAACTGGGTCCTTCAGGAAAAGAGCCATTGCTTACCGTTATGCTTGCCCCAGGAACTCTGGCCTGCCAGGCAAGCTAACCTTCCTGTAGCTGTACTCACATGGTGCATTGGAAGGCCTTTGGACATGTGAGTGCAGAGGATTTTCAGAACAATCACTTACTAATGACCCTCAGAAGTCAAGTGGCTGTGTCCTTGAGAAGGTGATCATTCAGTATGGAAGGGAGGGGTGTTCAGTGGCTGCCTTGGCCTCTGGGGATGCTCAGGGTAGAGAGGTTCATCCTCATGGAGGATAGAGATGTTGGAGACCCTCCAGGGTCAGTCTATTTCAAGCTGAGGGCACGTGAGTGGACCTAGAATGTTGTGTAGCTGTTCTCTGACCTACTGGAAACTAGCTGTACAACATCGTTTAAAGGTTCTGTCTGAGATGGACATGGTAGCACACAGCTGTAATCCCAGCACTGTGAACTGAGGTATTAGGACGGAGAGTCTGAGGCAGGTTGGGATACATATCAAGGCCATGGAAAGGAGGAGGAGGGGGAAGGGGAGGAAGAAAAGGAGTTTGAATTTTCTATTTCAAGTGTAATGCTGATTTCTGTACCCTCATATCTGGTTGCAATCCTTGTCTGAGAATCTCCTGTCTCAATGTTGTATAAACACTGTTCCCCAATTGTCCTCTGGCATGCCAATAAAGCAGCTTACAGCCAATCAATGAGCAGGGGAGAAGATAGGGGGACTTCCTGCCATCCAGGGGAGGAGGAGCTTGAGGAGGAAGTAGGGATGGAACCATAGGGGAGGTCCAGGAGACCCCAGAGAGAGAGGAGCTTGAGCAGCAAAGCTGGAAAGTGCAAGTATCTCTGGGATGCACACTGGGAAGAGGCCAAATTAGCTTAGAGGGTTAAGAATAGATTAATCACTGCTCAGTTATTGTGTTGTGTGGCTTGTTAACATAACACAATAAAGTCTCAATTACTTGTATGATAGCCAGAATAAGAGAGAAACTAAGAAACAAAAACGGTTTTATAAAAATAACCACAACATACCTCTCTGTATGTATGCATATGTACATGCATGTGAATCTTCATGTATGCATTTGTGTCTGTGCATATTTGTGAGCCTTTGTGGAGGACAGAGGTCAACCACAAATGCTTCTCAGGATGCACTCTGAAGGGTTGACCACCTAAAATTCTTGCAGTGGACTGAGAGGCTCTGTACAGGAAGACATGTGAAGCCTCTGATCAAGTGATCCACACACAAAATCTACTGGCATCTACCGCTTCCAGACTGCAGGGCAACTGATCTGCAGTCGGACCATTCTGTCCCCAAAGTTTCCCTTTTCTATCCTATAAAACCCCAAAGACAGCCCCCACACACCGTGTGTGCACAGTCTCTACTTCCTGATTAAAAGAGCAATTCTGCCTCTGGAGAATCTTTTATTTCTGCATCACCCACATTGGTCTTTGAGGCAGGACCTCTCTCTTTTACCTGGAGTTTGCTGATGCTGCCAGCTGGCTGACTAGTGAGCCCTAAGGGTCTGCCTGTCTCCCTCCCTGTGCTGGTGTCCTCCATTCCTGCCTTCTTAATGTGGCTTCTGTGTGGTCCTTATGCTTCATTTCTGTTGCCGTGGTAAAGGAGAGGAAAGGATTTATTTGGCTTACAGTTCCAGCTTATAGTCCATCCCTCTAGAGACAATCAGGACAGAAACTCAAGCAAGTAGTCACAACATATCCAGACAGGAGCAAAGAGAATAAGTACATCCTTGCCTTCTCCTTCCTAGTTTTCTTCACTCTTACATGGTTCAGGGCCCCTGACTAGGGAATGAAGCCACCCACAGTGGTCTCAGTCAATTAACAATTGACAGTCCCCTACAGATATGTCTAATCCCATCCAGGTAATCCCTAAATTGAGATTCCCTTCTCAGCTGATGTTTAGGTTGTAAAGCTGACAGTTAAAACTCAGGAGCACATGCAGCAAGCACTCTGCAGAACAGCTCATCTCTCCACTCCACCATCCTGTATTAGAATTACTGTAGTACTATAGTAAGTTCTTTCTTGCTTTCTTTCTTTCTTTCTTTCTTTCTTTCTTTCTTTCTTTCTTTCTTTCTTTCTTTCTTTCTTTCTTTCTTTCTTTTCTTTCTCAGGGAGTATTGGTCTTTCATTGCAAAGTTGCCTTAGGTATTTCAGATTCTGGGCACTTACACATACGTGTTAGAGTCATTTTATCAACATATGCAAATAACTCTGCTTGCCTGCAATAGTCAGGAGGCCATAGATGAAATTGACGGGAACTGACATCTTGACAATATTGGGTCTTCACACAAGCAAAACTGAGATGTCACTTAGTTTCTTTCAGCACTGTATTATTTGTTTATTTATTTAACTTTTTATTGATGTCATGATTTATTGATAGTGAATTTCACATCATGCACTCCAGTCCCACTCATTTCTATGTCCCTTCGTACCCACCATCCACACTTGCAACCTTCCCCCCAACTCCCTCAAAGGAAAAAAAATCTTGTGGAAGCTTTATTGTGTCATGGTGTGTCCCACTGTATACCCCTTTGTCCACACTTCTGTGCTTTTAGTGACTCATTGGTCTGGCCCGAGGCCTCTGACTTCTGCTACACCATCAACACTGGGTCCTCACTGGGACTCCTCTCGGATACCCTGTGGTTGCCCTGTGTCATGGAGATGCTGCAGCTTTGCATCTGCAGGACCGGCTCCTTCACATGCTCCAGCAGTTCATAGATGGGAGAGATGTTGGGATGGGCCAGCTGGATCTGGGTCTGGGCCTGGGTGGTAGCTGAGCTGGTCAGCCTGCCAGCTCCCCTGAATCCACACCTCTAGGGCAAGCTGTCCGACACTGCCCCAGCTAGCTCACCCAAAGCCTCAGCAGGCAAGGGGTAGAGTCAGCTCTCCCACGTGTCATAGTTGGTGAGGGGTGGGGTGGGAGGATGAGCAGTGTTTTATAGCTTCCAAATGTGTAGTCAGATTTATTCCCAAGTGTACGATGTTATTTTACACTTTCAATGTCTGTCACCTGTTGATAATTTGTTGAAATACATTTGCTTTGGTTTGTTTGTGACTTGACAACTTACTATACTTTCTTATTCCATTGGTACTTAAAAGTTTTTCCCATGGAATTTTATTTGTAGATAATTGTGGTATCTGTGAATACAACTAATTTTTTTCCTTCTTTCCAAACTGTGTGTCTTCAATTCTTTTTCTTGTCTTATTGCATCAACTATCTCCTCCTGTTAAATGCTAAATAGAAGTGCTAAATGAACATCTATCTTGTTCTTTGTCTTTGGAAAATGTATTCATGCTTTCTCCATTGAGGAGAGTGTTTTTGTAGGTTTATATTTGGTCTGGCTTGTTTTAGAGACTGTCTGCACTATTCTCAGATGTCTACTTTGATGCTATCCTCCACTCACCAGAGACTCTTTTTAAGTACTGTACTCCATTCTGCGCCTGGACCATTATAAGGGCAGCTCTGTTGGGTGCCGAACATCACTTTGTACCTATCTCTTCACGTGTCAGAGGTGGCACACATGAACCCCCAACCCGCACAGGCATGTGCACACACACACAGACACACAATTATTTAAGTGAATACATAAACAACTCATAGCAACAATAGAAAAAAATGAAATAATAATATAACTGTCCCAATGAATTAAAAAGCAAAATTGGCTCATTTGGGCACCCACTTTCAAGCTAATTTTTACTGTTTATAACTTGCTTTCCTGGTAAAGGGCTCTCTTATTTTAGTAAGGGCAGTCAATAATTCCAAATTCATTGGAAAGTAATTCTAGATTTCCAATTCAGTACCAGCAAAAGTCTAGCTAAATGCACATCTTAAATAAATTGTGTAGGCAGGTGCTATGCAGCTGATAATTTTTAAAAAAGAAATAATTTGTAACAAACAAGGCCTCAATGTGCTCTAGTCTCCCAAACCCATGCGTTCTCCAGTGTTAAATCAAGGAACTTAGCTTGTGAGCTATCCCAAGACAAGCCCTTGCCTTTTCTCTCTTCTTGTTTTCTGTTTGTCTTTTTCATTGTTCTCTATGTGTGGGTGTTTGGCCTGCATGCATGTCAGTGCTTTATGTGCATGTCTTGTGTCTGTGGAGGCCAGAAAAAGGCATGGGATGCCTGGCACGGGGGAATGGGTGATCTTGACTTCGTGGGAGTGTGGGAATCAAACCCAGGTCCTCTGGAACAGCAGCCGGTGCTCTTAACTGCTGAGCCATCTCTCCAGCCCCTCAAAAAAAAACATGATGTATGTGCATATGTGTAATTGTAAGGGTGTACGTACACACGTGTGCATGCGTGTTGGGGGCCAGAGGTCAATCTAGTTGTCACTCCTCAGGTGCTAACCACGAGGCATCTTAGTGGCCTAGAGTTCACCAGTTCCTCTAGGCTGGCTGGCCACCGGGACCCTGTCTCCACTCCCTCAGCTCTGGGATTACAAGCATGGGCTGTTTTTGTATGTGCGTTCTAGGGATGATGCTCAGGTCCTCTTGCTTTTACATGGCAAGTGTTCTACTGAAGAAGCTATCTCCTCAGATCCCCACCTCCTCAAAGTTTCATAGTGTATTGTCACCAAAGATCTCCTTAGGTGATGTACTTCAGCTCTGACCTCACCCTCCACCCCAGCATGAGGACGAAGTGTGTCCACCCTGCAGGTTCTTGTTTGCTTTCACTTTTTTGTAATACATTTCCCCACATTTCTATGTAGGTTTCTATCACTTACATTTTGCTTCATTTTAAGTGAGTGTTGCACAGGCCTGATGTTGCTTTGAGAGTGTCAGTGACCAGGAGGACCAACCTAGTATGACACGCAACTGGAAGGCAGGTGGAGACCACACTTTCTTATGGGAGGTTCTGGTCCAACTTAAGAATCCCAATACAGGGCAAATCATGGGTACAGTTTGTTTTGCACAGGCCGAGTTTGAAAAACTCATGCCATCCTTGGAGGGTATGGGAATAAGAGGGACACATGCAGGGGTCAAACTTTCCTTCTTACTGCCCAGTGGGCTACTGCTAAAAATCCTGGACTCTTTTCTCTCAGGGGCTGTGCAGATGGGTAATAGATGGGGCTTCTGTAGTGGCTGCTGCTAGAAGTGGAGAGGAAGGGGGCCTACCTCATCGATGCTTTTGAGAGCCAAGCCAGCTCCAGCAGGCTTCCCTGCGCAGTTGCATGACATCTTGTCTTCTATTGCTCTGACAAGACACCAAGCAAAAACAGCTTGGGGAGGAAAGGGTTTATTTCAATTTACAACTCTCAGGTCAGGTGGCAGTTTGTTACTGAGGAGAGCCAGGGCCGGAACCGAAGCAGAGGGCATGGAAAAACTCTGCTTACTAGCTGGTTCGGCATGACTTGCTTGGCCTCTTTTCATATGGCAACCAGAACCACAGGCCGGGGGGTAGCACCACCCCATGTGGGCTGGGCTCACCCACATCAATTATTAATCAAGAAAATGCCCCACAGCCAATCTGGTCGGAACATTCTCTCAATTGAGGTTCTTTCTTCCTAAATGACTCTAGCCTGTGTCAAATTACCCTAAAATTAGCCAGGACAGGTGCCCCCTGGGGAAAGGTTATGGCAGACCTTCCAATAGTTTTCAGCTCCTGCTGAGTATATTGGATGGAAGATATCTTGCTTCCTCTGGTGAAAGCATCCTCAGCAGCCTGAGCTGGGGCTTGAGGCCAGAGGCAGGAATGGTCAAGTGGCTGGCTGGTGGTCCCAAGTCCCTCCTCTATGGTGCAGTACTTTGAACTCTTCCTGTATTTCAGGTTTGTAGGAAAAACTCCCAGCAGGGCATCCACTCTCCATGTGTGACTTCTGTTCTTAATTAACCCACCAATGAGAAACCCTGCTGTCCTTCCTACACCGGGGCTGGTGTTAAGTCAGTCCATTTACAAGGCTTGTTCATTTGATAAGTGCCACTTGGGTGTCTCCATGGACCAGCTTGCCCTTCGTGTGCAAGCACAGAGGAGTCCTAATGATGACAGGGACAGACAGGAGGGCGGGACACAAGGAAAAACCAGACCTGGGCTTCCTGAGGGAGGGAGTCACAGGGCTTCACTGAGGGCAAGGCGGACAGTCCACAGTGACAGGGGCTCAGGTGTGAGTCCACAGCAGTGCGAACATAATACCTGGAAAGACACAGGATGCCTGTGGTGCCTGGGGAATGCAGGCTCCTGAGAAGGAAGGGAGTTCTTTCCAGGACAGCTGGGGAGGTCTTTTCACTATTCTTTTGCTCAAAATAGAACTATCTTTTGAAATCAAATGTGACAGGCAGCCCAGGCATTTTGCCTAGGCCGGCACAGAAGCTGGCTCCCACGTCTACAGATACTTTTTTTCCTTCTAAAGGTAGAGGAAGGCAGCAGCATTTGAAAGCATAAGAGCAAGTAGGAGGATGAGGCAGAAGCTCAGGTGGAGGGGTTGAGGAAGGTGAAGTGAGGAAGGAAGGGTGGGTAGAGGAATTAGAACAGCCACCTGACGTCAAGGCACTGGAAGCAGAAAGCAGCCTTCATGTTGCTGGCTGGCTGGCAAAAGGCTCCCCTGCCCAGTAGGGAGCACTCTGTAGGTCTCCTGGTCAGACACGGAGGTAGGACAGAATATAGGGGATGTCTGAGTTACAGGCCCCAAGAACAAGCCTCTAGCTGATCAGATAGTGTGTCCCAGGTCTGAGTTGGTGGGAACACACACCTGGTTCTTTGGAAACACAGTGAGGGGGAGACTCAGGGCAGAGGACACAGGAGGACAGACGGATTCTCAGAGCGACAGAGGCAAGTCAACAGGCCTGAGAGAAAGGCCCAAGCCTGGCCAGCCACAGAGGCCCAGTTTCCTTATCTGGAGGAATGAGTTCCAGGCGTGCAATCCTTTGATATTTTGACACAGTATTGTCTACAGTTTGACACTGGACAGCCATTTAATTGAGCTACAAACAAAGAGTAACTTAACAAATTATTGCAAGAACTAATTTCCTTAGGCTCCCAGTAAGTATGGCTTGTGTCAGGTGGTACTCACGGCTTTACTTGGTGAGGCGCAGCTCGTGGGCTGCAGGTAGGAAGTGTCTGGTAGCCCTCACTGCCTCAGTTTGACAGTGAGGGGCCTGGGACAGCATCTATGTCACATGATGCCCTTTACAGCTGTCCCCATCTCCTCTCCCCATGAGCAGTCACCTCACCTCTGGTCTCTCCTTGAGTCCCCTGGTACCTGCCAGGGCTTGGCTTACACTGTATACCTGAAGTGTGTGTGCTAATTTGCTGGAAGGCTGGATCCGCTCAACAGGCAACACTTCCTAGAGATGCCACAAGAGGCAGGAAGGAGATGGATGGAAACTCAGGAAACTGGACTCAGCCAGTACTAGATCACTCATCGATGTTTTGCTTGAAGTGGGGGAGGAAAGAACAAGGAGCATGATGGGGGACATAAGAAAGAAACCACTCTGTCACTCTGGAGTTCTGTTGAGGCTGCTCACCTGCTGAATCCCAACACAATGGACAACTCTTGAGGTGCTCCTTCCTCTCCAGCGGGAAACTGCAGGTTTCTAGGATCCTCATCAATCACCGTCAGAGCCAAAGGTGTGTCTTAACCTGCTCTTTAGCAACTCTTCTCCCCTGGTTTTAGCTGATTGGAATTCCATCCAAGACACCTCCAGAGCCACCCTGTAACCTCATTTATTGAAAGGGAAAAGGTAAACAAAAGAACGTTTCTCAGCATTTTTTTTTTTTTTTGAGGAGTAACTTGAGAAGCACCAAAGTGGCCTAGGTGATGGCTGCTCAGACCTGAAGTGGGTTCTTTCCATCTTCTTGGGCATAGCATAATTTCATCCGAAGAGCCTCTTGTTTTTTACTAACCCCCATGTTTAAAATACACGACAAATGTCTTTTTATATACCCCAGTTCTCTTTCCTGCTGGTTCGCTCTGAAATTGCTTTCTGTCATGGCTGAGGACATGATTCTATGGGAGTAAAGTTTCCTAAAAGATTAAGGGAACTCCTTGGGTCACTGTGGGTGACAGAGGAGATGTGCTCTCACTGACCAAGGAAAAGAGTATGAAATGCCTAAGCTTCTAAGGACAGTGAAAATCAAGGAGGACATGGCGTTAGACAAGATAAGCCCAGAGAACCCTGGAAACCTGAAAGCAGGCAGATGAAGATCATGGCAACCCTTCTGCAAAAGCTCAAAGGCCCCAAATGGCCACAGAATGTGGCGCCACCACCAGGGCCCCGAGAAAAAGACTGGAAGAGAAGAAATGGAAACAGGAGAAAAGAATAGTGTGCAAGGTAGGCTCCACGGGCTTGCAGCCAGGTCCTGCCCTTCTTCCACAATGGAAAGGCAAGAACACCTCAAAAAGGGCTGAACCGTTTGGGGCTCTGTGAAGGTCAGACCTAGGAGCAGATCTTGGGGAGCCCTACAGTCCACTTGATGCCAAGCCACAGCAGCTAGAGTCCTGGCTGTTTGCCTGGTCTGCCCTGTCCATCTGAGCAGCACATGGCTTGGAGACCACAGCATCTGGCTGTGATGGTGATAATTTTCTGTTTGTTATCACCCAGCAGTGGGCCCCCAGGGACATCCACACAGGCAGCCATGTGATAGGTGACCGAACCTGCCTTTTGGGCATCTGTGGGTGCCCACGCCGCTGCCGACACTCATATAAACTCTCCTTTGACTGCAGATGGCTTCATCAAGATGTGTTAGACAACTGTGGACTGCCCGCCCTCTCCTGGGGGCATATAGCTCATTTCTAGGAAGTGTCATCCACCTCAGCAGTGGTTGCGAAGCACTAAGCTGATTATAAAAATGGGCAACATGCTCTTGTAGGAGAAGTATGCATTCACTGAGAGTCGGTGGTATCTGAGCTCAGGGTTTTCTTTCAGACTTATTGCAGGTGTTGGCCTGGAGACCCTGTCTAACAACAGCTTCTGCCAAATGGGACCTTGGTTGGTGTGCCCCGGAACGCCCCCCCTCACCCATGCCAGTAGCTGTGGCTGGCACCTGCCATCCCCAAGCATCATATAAGACAGCGGGGTGCTGTGAGGCGGGCAGAAGCAAGAACAGCTAGCCCTAAGAGAGCCAACCTGTGGGTCCTCTGGAGCTCATCTGGATGACTGCTTCCTGGGTTGGAAGGTTGAGAGGAGAGAGAGAGCCCCAAAGCGCCCTAACCAATACAGTTCTGGTGTCAATGATCCCCAGGCCAAGGAGAGGCAAAGGAAACAGCCGCCTGGCCCAAATTCTGCAGGGAGAATGTAAGGACAGTAGACTGGCAAGCAGGCCCTGGGATCTGCTTCCAGAAGGACTGTCTGCTTGCCATAGATGACCCTTGGTTGGCCTTAGGACTGGGCAGCGCCTGGAAGACACAGAGATATTGATAACCACTGTGCCACATAGAAAATGCTTCACTGTTGCCAGACCCCACACCGACATCACTAACTGTGCTCCTAGAGCCCCATGAAGCCCAGAAGCAGTGATCTGATGTTAAAGGATCCCAGACGTGCTCTATGAAGAATGGAGAGGGAGTTCAGTTGGTAGAGTGTTTGCCTAGCGTGCACGCAGTCCCAGAGAGAAGACGACAGGTTCTCCTCAATTTTAGCAGTGGATTGTGGGAAACTCCTCTCAGTAGAGACCACGTCCCTCTTCCAGAGGCTCTGAGCAAAAACCTGACACAGTCCTTCTCTCTACATTATTTGATGGTCACATCAACAAGTACATTAAAAAGAAGCAGCCCCCTTTTGCCTCTAGCCATGTGTATTTATAGAACTTGGGGAAGGAGGATCAGAGGTTTGGGGCCCTCCTTGACTACATAGTGAGTTTGAGGCTTTGGTGTGAAACATGATACTCTGTCTCAAAAGAAGAGGAGGAAAGGCAGAAAGATGAGGAGGAGAAGAAGGGTTGGGTGGGTAAAGCCAGAGAACCTTGGGCATCCATGAGAAAATGAATGCCCATGGGAAAGAGTATGGACCAGGTTGCAGAGCAGCCTCTGGGGGCTCAACTCCCAAGTTGCCTCCAGCTCTGCAACAGGCGTCCTTGCTGGTCTTGGTCTAGCGGCTTTGATAACCACGTATTGATGTCCCGCTGGGCCCTGGACCAGTGTTTGGCTGGACAGGGGATGGGGTGAAAGTGGGGGTCAGGGAGTGGAGGATAGTGTGATGGGCGATATGGTAGTCTTTGATTGGACGCAAAGGGCAGGCCTTCAGGAGAAGTCTTTTTCAGTAGCTGTGGACAGAGCCCTCCTGGCAATCTTCCCTGTGTGGGGTCCAGGTTGGCTGGCCGAGTGGCCAGAAGCTCTGGAGCTTGGCGCATCCCGGTGTTGCAAGCCCGGCAGGCAGCGTGCTTAAATATTTATCACAAACAGAAATTGATATTGGAGAACTAAACTCTGAAAAAAGGAAATTGAAAGCAAAGGGAGGGTGGGACCTCTCTGTATCCCAATTTGTAGTGGCCAGCCGCTGAATATTTCATTAGCTCCTCAGAGTGCAGCGGGGCCAGATGTTGCAGATATGAGCAGTTCTGGTTATGTACACACCAATGCACCTCCCTAGCAGCAAGCAGCTCATCATTCTGGGGCTGTGCAGAGGTCAGATGCAAAGGTGCTTTGGAAAAAAAAAGGAAAAGGAAAGTGAATAAAAGCATGGTAGCGGGGCATGGAGAGGGCTGTGTCAAGCTGCCGAGGGAGTAATGAGATATGAGAAACCCGGGGAACATTGAAATGACAATCAGGAAAAGGTGATGAGGTATGTAGAAAAAGGCCTGACTTTTGAATGAATCATTTTTTTTTTCATTCTGCTATTCTTTACGTCTGTGTATAGGGAGAGAGTCGAGCCCTGAGTGAATGTGTATTATCTGACATGGACACTGCCCTGCCAAGGACCCCTATGCCCCGTGTGAGTGGCAAAGACATCCCTGGGTGAGGCTCAGAGGGATGGCAAAACCTTCTTCAGGGGTCTGAGTTCAAGTGTTGACAGCGTGTGAAGAAAATAGCCACCACTGCTTTATCTTTTTAGGTGTTTATGGCCTGAAAACTGCTCCCCTACAGAGGCTGGGCCTACAGAGATTAGCTAAGCTGCCTCCTTGTTCGGCTGAATATAATGACCCCATTTCCTTGTTTATCAGTATGCAGTAATCTTGCCTTCCCGTTCAACTGTGTGCAATAAAATGCTGAGTTTCTTTGGTTCCTCAGCTTCTCTATCAGAAAACATACCACTTGATCCCAGCTTTTCTGTCCATGTGTCAGTGTGTCTGTCATTTCTTCATTTCCTTGCAACCCCAGTTAGGTCAACTCCTAGAGCCCTACAGGACTCAGCATCTCAGATGTGGTGTAGAACAAATCACCACCACCACCATTATCTCTGTCCTCATAATTGCCATCATCTTTATCATCTTCCTACTATTCATCCCAATCATCCCATCATCTTTCTCCCCCATCATTCTCCTTTCATCATTATCATCACTATCATGACAATGTCCACTGCTACCACCATAACCATCACACATAATCTTCCTCTCTACCATCTTACTCATCACCCTGTTATCTTTCTCCTCATCAATCCTATCATTTCTACCACCTCCCTCACCATCATCCTCTTCATCCCTGTTATATCCATCCCCATCATCACCACCGCCATCAGGACCGCTTCCATCACTGTCACACATCATCATCACCTTCACTGTTTTCATCACCACCACCACCATCAGGACCACTTCCATCACCATCACACATCATCATCACCTTCACTGTTTTCATCATCACTGCCGTCACCGTTAACATCGCCATCACCACCACTACCATTGTCATCATGACCATCACCACAATTACTGTTTTTATCATTATCTCATTCTGTCCTTGGCCCATGAGCTGATCTACTCCTTAACACAACAGTATCAATATAAGCTCTTGCCATTTCACATCTGAGGTAACTGAGGGAGAATAATAAATCAGGTGCAAGGGAGCCAAGTGCTGTTAGGAGACAGAGCAATTCTGTCTGACACCACAGACAGTGTCTGCTGAGTGAGGCCCGCTGTGATTATTGACTGTAGTAAAATCTGTCAATCACTGGCTGGAAGCTGCTCTACGGCTTGGCAATTCCCACTCTCAGCTTTCGTCATTGGAGAACAGTTTACGTGATGATTTTGTAACAAGATGATGTGAGTCAGATTGAACCACATGAAACTGCACACTCAAAGAATTAATTAACTGACTAATTAATGAATTTTTGAGGCAGAGTCCAGATTGCTGTTGAATTTGCTACATAGCCCAAATGGCCCTGAACTTCTGATACTCTTGCTTCTTCTACCTCTCGAGTGCCAGCATGAAAAGCATGTGTTACCATGCCTTCTGTTGGGGATCAAACTCAGGGCTTTCTGAATGCTGGGTGAGCAACTATCAACTGAACTACATTCCCATCATCCTCCAAAAACATTTTGAGACCTTCTTTCGTGCAATATACTGTGCGGGCAAGTGCTGGCTTCCAAGGATCTTGAGATAGCTGCCAAGAAGCTGCCCTGCTTCTCTGTGGTCTGCTAAGAAGGTGTATAACTGTCTGGTGAGCTGGGCCCAAAGCTGCTGTGTCATTTCCCAGAGGCAGAGTTGCAGAGATAGGAGCTTAGTAGCAGATACTGCAGAGGCCGCCTCAGGCCTGCAACCTCTGTCTTGGTGGCCGTCTCAGACCTCCACTGCTTAGCAGAATTGGCTTTAATTAGTCTTCTGTAGTTTGAGAGTGGATAGATAATGGATTCGAGTACATTTTGATCACTTTAACACAGCAGCCCTGGCAGAACACAGGGAAGGTGGGAAGGAAGGAGTGGCCTGTGGCTGGTTACCCCGACCACTGCATAATTCATGTCTCACACTGTAGTTACCTCTGATATTTAGAAACTGCCTGTTGTGACTGTAGCAAGGGGGATAAAAGGGAGGAAATGGAGTACTTGTATTCTTACTGGATTAATTAATTAGCCTTACCTCCTTCTAAAGCGTTTCTCTCTGATGTTTTTATGATAAAATAACATCTAAGGGGGTGAGGAGGGAGATTAGTCCGCAAAGTGCTTTATCTATACAAGCATCAAGACACGAGCTAAATCCCAAGATTGCACATTAAAAAAATAAAAAGAAAGAAAGAAAAGCAGGTGGAATATACTTACAATCTCAGTGTTGGTGAAATAGAATAGGTGCATCTTCATCAGCATCACTGAGTTGACAGCCAGGGAGATAGTGTTTCAAAACAAAGAAAACACAAGGCAGGTGATGACTAAGGAATGCCATCAAGGCTGACTATAGGATTACACACACACACACACACACACACACACACCTGTACTTCTATATAGACAAATTACATCTGAGGCCAGTGAGATGGTTTAGCATTTACCACTTCGGAGGCAGAGACAGGCAGATCTCTGCGAGTTCAGCCTGGTCTACATAGCAAGTCCCAGGCCACAAGGCTACACAGTGAGAGAGACCATGCCCAAAGCAAAACAAATGAAAACCACACACACACACACACACACACACACACACACAGATACTTAGCATACAAGCCTGATGACCTGACTCCACCCTCCTGAATTCCAATAGAGCAGCCAGGGGGGCAGCCAGAATCTCAGTGCACCTCCTTTGACACAGGAGTTGGAGACAGGAGAGCCACTGGGAAACCCAGGAGCCAGCTTTTCTGGAGAACACGAAACAGCAGGAATGAGAGACCCTGCCGCGGCAAGGAAAGTTGTCCCGTCTTCCACACGTGTGCTGTGGGGCACTTACACCCCCACGTATAGACACTCACACTCACACTCACAAAGTAAATGGTGGAAAGAGGACCTTCCCCCCAGGCAGGCTCAGGAAGGGACTGAAGGTGGGATGATGGATGGTCTGCTCCCTCCCCTTCTCCTACACTGTGACCTTTTGTGGTCCTGGACGCAGTCAGAGCTCAGTTGTTTGAGTGTTGTCTCAGTTGGGGTTTTATTGCTGTGAAGAGATAGATGTCCATGGCAACTTGTTATCAAGGACAACACTTAATGGGACTGGATTACGGTTTCAGGGCTTTAGTCCCTTGTCCTCCCGGTGGGAAGCCTGGCAGAGTTCTGAGTATTGATCACAGGCAGCAGAAGGGGCTTCTGGGACTGGACTTAGCTTGAGCGTAAGAGACCTCACAGCCCACCCCCACAGTGACACACTTCCTTCAACAAGGCCACACCTCCTGAGAGTGTCCTGCCCTATGGGCCAAGCGTTCAGACACCATTCCTAGTCAAACCACCACAAGTGTGTGAAGTGTGTTTGTATATGTATGTACCGGGCTGTTTAAGTTTAGGAGAGCATATGTGAGCGAGTGCGTTGGTGTCTGTTAGTGCGTGTGAGTGTGAGGGTGAACACATGCTTGCATCAATGCATGTGACTGTGAGTGCAGGTGGATGCATGGGGGGTCAAAATGAGGTCACACCTGTGGGAACGCAGAGGCGAGTGTGTGGGTACGGGTGAGTTCATGTGGGTGTCAGAATGAGTGCATGCCTGTGGGAGTGCTGGGGTGAGGATGTGGGTACCTATGAGCATTGGTGTGTGTGTGTGTAGGCCCTGACTTGTCCTTTCTAGGACATCTGAATGTGCCCTGCCTTATGACCTTGGCACTGGCGTCTTCATCTGCTGTGGCCTTCCCCGATGTCTTAAACTTTCTCTGCAGCATCAGTCAAGATGGGAAGGCTCTCAGATGGCTCTCAGCCTGCTCACACCTCTGATCTGGTCAGTTGCCTTTAACTCTTCCTAGCCCAAATGCATCGGATACACATTCATGTGCTTGTTCTTTTGGCTTCTGCCATTCACAGTACACACTGATGAGGATGGTGGCTGTTGTGTGCCCAGAGACGGAACCGGTTCAAGGCTGGGGATATAGCACACGGATATCAGAATGGATAACAGAAGAAAGGATGGTCGGTTATATTGGGGGGTGGGGTGACTGGCAGGGAGATCAAACTGGAAGGCAGCATTCTGAACTTCAGGCTGGTGGGCTCTCTCTAGTCCAAAGTTTCCTGCCGAGAACGCCTGTGGGCCCTCCAAGGAAGGACCCCAGCCTTTAGGAGGGAGGGCAAGGGAACAGGCTAGCCACAGGGGAAGAAGTGGAGTCTTGCCCCCAGCCTGAGTCCCACACTCCGGGACTTCGTGTGCGGGTGGAAGGAGGGAGCTGACTACTGCAAAGTTGTCCCTTCTATGCGTCCCCACCCAACCCCAACTCCCACCCACACACAAAACAAAGAAATAAATGTGACTTTTAAAGAATTGAAAGCAAAAATAAGACAGAAATAAGACACAGAGAAATAATAAATGGAGTGGGAAATGAGAGAAAGAGAGAAACTATGCAGTCATAAGATTGGCGGGCCTCCTTAGGCACACAAGAGCCCTTCCCTTCCTGAGAATGTGGGAAGGGAGGAGAGCAGCTGCCTAGGAGAGGGGAAAGGGAAGCCTTTGGCCAGCCTAGTTTCTTTGGGGTGTTTCCAGAGCCCGCGGGGAACCCTGAGAGCAGGAGGTAGTCCTTCCTCCTCCAAGGTCAACATTGCATGGCTGGGCAGGCAGAAGCTTACATCCTCTCCACACCCAGCCCTACTGCCCAGGGGCTGACACCCACACTCCCTGTGCTAACCCTCCCCGCCGTGATCCAGACCCTAGGTGTTGTTTCTTCCTCAGGTCTGAGCTCACTCTGACTGGAACTGCACAGGCTGGGGCGTATCCACAGGAAGGTAGGGGAGTGAGTCTGTTATTGGAGGGGTTCAAGAACAGACAGAATTGCTACAGGAGCAGTAAGGCTCAAGGGAACCTAAGCCTGTGGGTAGAGACCTAGTATTCCCATTAGTCAGGGTCAAGGCTGAGGGACCACCCTTCAGAATGGTGGGGTCATCCCTAGGAAGGCAGGCTCTCCTAAAGCCGCGCTAAAGATGTAGAAGGAATAATTAGCCCTTTGATGAGATAATGTGCTTTTCCACCCGGAGTTCCCTAGTGCTGTCGCTCCACTGAGTACAGACTTTCCCTTTTCTTTTCTTCTGCTTTTCTCTCAGAGGCTGGTCAGAGCCTAGGAATGCTGCTTCACTCTCTAAAGCTCCAGGCTAGTGCGTGTATGCCTACAATCTGACTGACTGCTGTGCCTGCTTAACTCAGACAAGATTCTTCTCCGTTATCCTCCTCCAGGCAGCTGCTGAGATTTGTAACTGGCTCACCTGAGGTTTTCTTTTAAAGAGGGGACCCTGATTACCCCAGTAACACGTAACAACTCTAGGAGGATGCCCCCCCCCCCCAATTTTCAGTAACAGAATGACATGTGTTACTGACATGACATGTTAATGATGTGACATCTCCTAAGGGAGATGCGCGTGCGTGCGTGCGTGCGTGCGTGCGTGCGTGTATGTGTGTTTGCCTTGGCTATGATGTTTGCCCAGTGCTGACATACAAGGCTAGGACTTGTGACTCTAACAGTCAAGGTCACAGGGAAAGGTTAGAGTCCAGTAGTGTCTCCCTCCCGCCTTGGTCTCACAGCCACTGACAAGCCCCCTGGTGAGAGCCTGTCTGTTAATCTGTAGCTCCCTGTCAGACTTGCCAGGTGCTCATAGTTCCTCGACTCCCCAGTGTGATTGCTAGACTCAGGGACTTCAAAGGGCTACCAGTGGTGATACACACACACACACACACACACACACACACACACACACACGAACTTCTTACCCCAAAAGACACTCTACTCCACTGTCCCTCTAGAAGCCCACACCTGGGACATTTTAGTCATGCTTGGCAGATGGGTTCCTTTTGGGGGCCATGCCCAGGACTGGACTCCAGGAAGGCCCTCAGTGGAGGATGAGTCTTTGAGCAGCAAAAGTAATA
Organism: Pachyuromys duprasi; assembly: GCA_028658305.1. Classification (NCBI taxonomy): domain Eukaryota; kingdom Metazoa; phylum Chordata; class Mammalia; order Rodentia; family Muridae; genus Pachyuromys; species Pachyuromys duprasi. The sequence goes on from CM053756.1 coordinate 7,080,811, forward strand.
GGTTTGTGAAGCAGGAGGAGCTCAGAAGACAGAATTAATGATGCTGGAATAGAGCCTCCCCAAGCTCAGGGTTTCCCAGTAATGTCAGAATTCTGCCTTAGCAGCAGGGTTTTCCAACAAGTCATGTACAGAGGAACAGAGCAATGGGAAAATAATATAAACAATAAAAATAAATCTGTAAAATAATTGAAGCTGGAGAGATACATTAGTGTTTGAGTGCATATAACTTCTGCAGAGGACCCCGGCTTAGTTCCCAGCACACACTTCAGGTGACTGCAACTCTGGTTATCTGTTTAACCCTGGCTTCTAGTTACCTCTTTATACCTGGCTTCTAGAAAGGCCAATAAACAGATAAACATCTTCAGTCAATTTGGCAACATAAAGTACCTCTTTTGACTTCTAGGCCTGTACTAGTTACTTTTCTATTGCTGCGATAAAGTACCATGATCAAAGCAACTTATAAAAGAAAGACTTCATTTAGGGTGCCTGGTTTCAGACAGAGTCCCTGATGGTAGAGTAGAGACAGCAAGCTCAGCAGCTGACAGCATACATCTCCAACCACAAGCAGGAGGCAGAGAGCACTGGGGATAGGAGGAGGCCTTTGAAACCTCAAAGCTCATCCCCAGTGTGGCCTCCTGCATCAAGACCACACCTCCTAATCTCCCACCCCAAACAGTTCCACCAACTAGGGGACCAAGTGTTCAAACATATGAACCTGTTTGGGCCATTCTCATTCAAACCACAATTAAGCTTGTTTTGATAGAGCTGAGACTGTGAGCTTAGTCCAAAACAAAGGGCTTTTGTGATTTTCACAAGGTATGCCATTGAAATGTCTAGCTCAGTCCCTTCCTGGGATCCTGCACATACCACAAAACATACAGGTCTGGCGGTGAAGTAGGCTTTCCTTCAGGTGTGGTGAGGCAGACAGGGCCCTAGGCTGATTATAGCCCCTGCTGTTTTTGAGGCACAGCCCTGGTTTAAAAGGCCCTGCTGAGCCAACCCATGCCAAGCCTTTTGGTTGTCCCTCCTTTGGGCTTTATTCTTGGGGGGGGGAATTCAAAATAATTCTTCCAGTTGTTTATGGCTCTTTATACAAAACTGAACTTTTCCCTAGAAGGAAATAAGAGTTTATTGTCAAGCCAAATATGAGTGATCATGGCCTAGAAACATTGGTTCAAGTCATCCGCAGTAGCATGCTCCGATGTGGACACTGATTCCCAGAATTCTCATGTTTATGAAACCAAAGAAAGCCATAAATCTGGGCATTTTTCAAGTGTATCAGTAGAAACATCAGGCAGATGAGAGTCAAGAATTCCAATGCAATTAACATTTCCTGTGACAGTTGTTGACGTAGAAACCAGGTTCATTTTACACAGAGAAATTTTCAAACAAGAAAGATAAAATAGATGGGTGTGGCTATGTGTGTGTGTACATATGTATATACGTTTGTGTGTGTCTGTATGCCATGTGTGTATGTGCCCTCAGAGGCCAGAAGAAGGTGCCAGATTTTCCGGAGCCGGAGTTATAGGCATTTTGTGAGCTGCCTGATGTTGATGATAAAACTCAGGCTGACTGGGAGCATACCAAGAGCTCTTCCTGGCAAGCCTTCTCTCCTCCTTTTTTATTTTCTTTTCCTTTGTATTGATTTTTTTTTCTTGTTTGATTTTAGGGGACAGGATTTCTCACTGGCCTGGGGCATACTCATTTGGTATTCTGATGGCTACTAAACTCCCAGAGGTCCACCTGTCTGTCTCTCAGCACTGCTGTACACTATAGCGCTGAGCTTTCCAGTGGATTTTGAATAAGGGTCCTTATGCTTATGCTTGTACCAGCGAGCATGAGCATGTTACTGACTGAGCCATGGCCCCACCCACCCCTAATGCTTTCCTTTTTTTTTTTTTTTTTTTTTTTTTAAGGATCCTAAGGTCAACTGCAATTTGTAGCTCCATTTCCAGGGGCAAAATCCAGGAGGTGTCCAACACAATAGCTTATCCTAGATTGAGGGTGGGGGACTGGGTAGGGGTGGTGTGGGAAGTTGCAGGGGAGTGCTTGTCCCAAGAACCTGACCAAGCCCTGCTCCCAAGGACCCATCAACCCCTTCTCTAAAGAGCCTGTGCTGTGTACTGTGTGTGCTAAGACAGGATCAGGAAGTATACCCCAACATGCCATCCTCACACCCAGCATGCATAAGGACTCAGTGCTGGTCAGGATGAGCAGGGGGACTTTACCCTCCTTCCCTCCTAGGTCTGAAGGTCAAGGCTAATATCTGTGTCAGGTAGACGAGGGAGAGTTCAGGTACCCATGATTGCTGAGGAAGGCCCTCTGCCCAAAGCTGTGATGTATGCCTGGCCTTATTTGGGAACAAGACAAATCTAGTTCCAGCTCAGTGGGATCTAAAACACAGGATCCAAAGGCTCCTCTTCAGTCTCTCACTTCTCCATTCTGCTTTGGGGTAGCCTTGGCAATGCCTGCCCTTTCCCTCTCTTTTGTGCTCTACCCTCTGTTCTTCCTGCTTAATTTCTCCAAATAGGAGAATTTAGAGAAACGAATTATAGGTTAATGGTGGTGTCAATTTCCATGAGCTCAGGAAAATGCAGAACTTAGATCTAAGAAAGAGAAAGTGTATTTACAGAGTACCTTTATGTCCCAAAGTCATTAGCAGTCTTAAGCTCAGGAGTTAGGGATTGGGAGAGGGGAGGGCAGTGAAGGCAAGTTCCCCACCAGTGAGAGATTCAGTCTCAAAAAACAAGGTGGATGATGGCTGAGCAATGACAGCCAAGGTTGGCCTCTGACCTCGATATTTGTGTGTGTGTGTGTGTGTATGTGTGTGTGGTATGTGCCTTTACCCACTGAGCTGTTAGGTCTGGGAATTGCTGAAGGAAGACCCCAGACTCAGGTGGTATGCAAAGGCAAGGAATGTTTATTCTACAGAAATTTCAAGCGTGCAGGGGCCACCATTCCATAGAATGGCAACCCTGAAGTGAGCACATAGGCTCAATTTAAAGACAGTTAGTGGTTTCCCAGTGTAGTTAGGTAATCTTTACATTGATTGTTGGTTGGTGCTGATCTATAGGGGCTACCTGGAACTCATGATTGGTTCTGCATTTGGGAGACTTCATGGAGTGTCCAGGTAACAAAGTATCAATTTGACTAGCCAGACAAAACATTGCTAACTGACCTTTAATTTGATTGGTCAAGTGCTTGGGGACTTTCTAAGGTGGTTACTAAGTTATTGTTTCTGGTTTTCAGGGAGGTTATTGAGTTATTGTATGTGTTTTCTATGGACTCTCGTTTTGTGTTCTGAGAAATAGAACTCAGGCCTGTTTAGAATGAGGCCAATTTTGAAGCCTGTCAGAGAGTTAGACTGGCTTATTAAGAATCATTCCCCTCAGAGCCATCTTTCCTTGCTTTTACTTTTTCAGACTGGGTCTCTTATTGCACCCCGATCTCCTGGATTTAGCGAGAGCCCTCAGGTTGGTCCTGGCTCTGCCTTCCTAGTTCTGTGATTATAGGCACATGTGGCCATGCTCAGCCTTTTCTACAGGATGGGGATCTGAACTCAGATCTTCATGCTGTGCCATCAACCGCTTTCCCCATTGAGCCATCTCCTCAGCTCCTAGAAGCCTCATTATCTACTCAGCAGGGAGTTATAATCACCTGTACTTGATAGAACTTGACAGCTTGACAGTCACCTGGGAAGAAGATCCTCAGTTGAGTAATTTTCTTCAACCTGGGTCCATGGGCACGACCGTGTGACCTGTCCTTGGTTGGTGATTGATGTGGAAGGGCCCAGCCCACTGTGGTCAGTGCTGTCGCTGGGCAGGGGCCTTTGGGTTGTGTTAAAAAAAAAGCAAGCAGTGTTTCTATGCGGTTTTAGTCTTAGTTCCTGTCTCCAGGTTCCTGCCTGACTTCCCTCAATCATGGACTGTTACTTGGAAGTATAAGAAGAACTTGTTAGTCTTCCCAAGTTTTTTCTGATCAGAGGAATTTTTTTGTTTATTTTTTTAAATACAGCAATAGAAAGAAAACTAGTTGAGGGAAAGAAAACTAGTCTGTTGAGGGAATATGAGGAAATTAGGCATAACATCCACACACAAAAAAGTGCTGGGCCTGCCTGTCCCACAGACAGACAGACACGCACACACACACACTCGCGTGCTGATGCTACCTGGTCTGTTTCTCAGCCAGCCCTGTGTCTTAGAAACAGGGAGAGCCCAGAGGCTCTGGAGCATCTTCCAGAGGAAGTGCTGCTGACCCAGGGCTGCAGGCTTCTCTGCCTACTACTTCTAGGTCTCCTCAGGGTTTGTCTGGGTCTTGGGCAGCTCATCCTGGCAGAGAAGGGCCTACAAGGCCATATGTATGACCTAGGGAAGGAGACACACTTACACTTTCTATACCCAAATCTCTTCTGGGCTTTGGCTTAAATGGCAGAGAGGGGCTGACCTGGAGTGTTCCTGTTCATAGCTGTGACTTAATTCCGACATGCTGGTGCTTGGAGGTGGAGCCTCTGCTAAATGACAATGTCATGAGTGGTGGGCTCTCCCAGATGAGACTGGTGCTGCTTCTGTTGTTGTGATAGCACACCTAGACAAAAACAACTTAAATGGGAAAACATTTATCTTGGCTTATAGTTCTAGAGGGACAGAGTCCATCATGGTGGGAAGGCTGGCGGCAGGGGCATGAAGCTTCTAATCACATCCACAAACTCAGGAGGCAGAAAGAGAACAGCAGTGGGGCTAGGCTGACAGGCCGACCCACTTCCTCCACTGAGAATCCACCTCCTGTGCAGCTCCATGCCCTTCCCACATTGCTCCACTAGCTTGGGGCCAAGATGTTACTTCCAAATGACAGGAGTGCCCTTATTGCAGAACAAAACAAACAACAACAACAAAAACCCCCCAAGCCCTCAGGAGTTCTCTTCCCCTCTCCCGTGAGGGCAAAGTGAGCTAAGGCCTCCCTGTGATTAAGACTTCCTTGATCCCTCATCAGCCATGAGATCTCTTAGCATCTTGATCTCCAATTTACCAGCATGCAGAACGCTAAGAAAGAAATACCCATCTTTCCTTAAGGTACTTGGTCTCTGGTGCTTTGTTACAGCAGCTCCCAAGGGCTGAGGCGCAGGCCTGGACTAGCTGTGCTGGTCTTCCTTCTCAAGAACGGCCTTTCTTGTCTCCTGGCCACCTCCAGACAGCTGGCCATGTGGGTGACAGGCTGATACTCCCAGGTGCGGCCATCTGGGTACCTCTGCACCTCTCTTGTTTTCCACTGGTGCAAATCCTCCATGCGGAGGCAGGGGACTGGTCCTTCTGACGGACGTGACTGTTACCTCTCTCATCTCTGTTTTTGATCCCAAACCAGATACTGCTCAAGTTACAAACATACGCAGCCAGTTCTGTCCATCCTAATTATGAGATACCTAATGCTACAGGAAACAAACAAGCAAACCGGTGCCTGGATTCCAGGAGAATGACAAACACCATTTTCACTGCCCCAATGAAGTTTCCAGACCTGGGTGCCAGACATCAAAAGGCTATAGATGGCCCTGCATTCCCTCACTCTTTTTGGGGGGGTGGGGATGGGAGGTCAGTCTTTGGTTTTTCAAGACAGGTTTTCTCTGTATAGCCTTGGCAGTCATGGACTTTGTTCATAGACCATGCTGGTCTCCAACTCACAGAGATCCACCCTACTTCTGTCTCCCAGAGTGCTGGGATGTAAGGCAAGTGCCACTGTGCCCACCTCCTCATTCTTAAAATGGGTGCACCTCAACCAGATGTGGCCCTCCTCCTCTGTATCCTGGAGTCACACATTCCTTTTCCAGAATTCCTTGCCCTACCCTGCTGTCCAGAAATCAAGGACAATCTGGCTGCAGGCTCACACTATGAAACTCATCCCTTGCACATATTGGGGTCTGGTGGACACCTGCTAAGATTTCCAGGTGTTTTTTGTTGTTGTTTGTTTGTTTGTTTGTTTGTTTGTTTGTTTTTGGTCTGGGGAAAAGGAACTGGACCAGGGATACATGATGGATAGAAAGGATTCATGGTGGAAGCAGAGATCATTTGTTAGGACAGACAGCATTTCTAGAGAGAGGCGTGGGTCAAAGCTTGGGAGAAGGTCAAAACCCTCTGAAACCTAGTAGAAGCGACTTTCATTCTTCCTGAGGGCCTGAACTCATGGCATCTTTCTGCCCATGATGTTGGAGCCTGAGCTACCCTTGGCGCCACTGCCATACTGTCCTTCTGTCTGTCTGCCCATGGCATTAATGACTCTTCTAATAAACTTCTTCTCTTAGTTTATAAGTTTTGTTTGTGTTCAGTTTTATTTTTATGTACATTGCTGTTCTGCCTGCATGGAATGTCTGTGTGAGGGCGTTGGATCCCCTAGAACTGGAGTTACAGACACCTGTGAGCTGCCCTGTGGGTAGTGGGCACTGAACCTGGGTCCTCTGGAAGAGTAGCCAGTGCTCTTAATCACTGAGCCATCTCTCCAGTCTGATACACTTCTTACCCAAAGGCTTCAGTGTAGCCCTCCAACCTCAGACCTTTCATTCTGATCCTTTGCCTGTTACCCTCCCCCCTCGTCCTACCTCCTGTTGGATGACAGGCAGCCCGACCTCTGCACATTCAGCACTGTACGGGTTGGGAGCATGCAGGGTGAGGATGCTGCTTCTGCTCTTAGATGCTGGCAAAACTGGCCTGAAAAGAAGGAGGATAACATTACAGAGACACTGTGTCCTGAAATCAGACTGGACCTTCTAATTGAAATACCCCAAGAATTTCATGTTGGAAAAAAAGGTGGGGGGCAATGCCTATGCCAGAGAGAGGGTAAACTTTTCCAATTTGTTAGGTCACCTTGTAGGGGAATGGAGCCAAGATGAAGGTGAGTCAGTGGCGGCCTGGACTACAGCTTGATTGGGAAGGCCTAGCTCTTTGTCTCCCTTTCAATTTGGCCACACTGAAGAATTCTCCTTTCCCTTTTCACTATTGATTTGGCTCTTTGGATTGGTGTATTGAGAATGGGTGGTTGAACTTGACTTGTTCGGCTTGCCAGAGGCACGGCTGTGACTCCAGAGTCCACCACAATGGGAAGCTGTCCATCTGGGACATCACTCATTCAGGTTGGTGGCTCCTGAGTCGGTGGTTGATGCAGCCTGTCACCTGGGCC
>CM053756.1:7096176-7116165 GCA_028658305.1 Pachyuromys duprasi
GCTTACTCCTAGTAACACATCTCCTCCAACACGGCCACACCTAATCTTTTCCAAACCATCCTACCAATGATGACCAAGCATTTAAACATATGAGTCTGTGAAGCCATTCTCATTCCAACGACCACACTGGGAAGAAGTTCATTTAGTTTTTACTCTAAGGTGGGCAGTGACAGTCCTCATCCTACTAATGGAAGTTCAGTCTCACGATTTGACGCGGTTGTGACATGCGCATGGTGGAGGGAAAAGGGTGTGATAGAGAGCCTAGGGGCTGGGCAGCAGGTGAATCACAAGATGGGGAGATTTCTGAAACACTGTGCTTGGTGGGCTAACTTCCTTCGATGGATAAAACAGTTCTCACAATGTGTGTGTGTGTGTTTTAAATTGTTGTATTTTGCTTGTGTCCCATCATGGTGTTCATAGCTTCTTATAACAACTCTAAGTTACCTTTCATGGAGTGGTGTGTGTGTGTGTGTGTAGGGTGCCACAATACTGCTGACACACTGCATTTTCACTATGTTCTAATATTCATGGCTTGGGTCTCCCTCCTGCCTTTGGTGGGCATCATTGGCAGTGACAGATTTTCATACTTAGGTCTAGCATCCCATAGACTGTTAATTTTTTCAGGTTTGATTTCCAGGCACCTTCCACTCACAGCTACTGTTCTGGGTTCTGGGGATGCTCCTAGCACTCAGCAAGACCCATGTTCCTTATGGGAAATGCACCACTTTTTATGCTAGTTGTCCTCAATGCTGTCCTTGCCCTCCCACCCCTCGCTGCCAAAGTCTCCTGGGGATGCTGTTTACAGAGCAGAGTTAGAGACTAGAACTTCTTGAAGAGTCTCAGAAGCCCAGGCTGTGATGGCACCCCACAATGGAGGCTGAGGGGGTTTCACCTGCAGTCCACTCTGGGGGCTGCTGCCCTGGGTAGCTGCTTCTCTAGCATTGCCACATCCAGAAGGCAGTCGGTAAGCCAGGACAGGAGCCGCATAGGGAAACCCAGGGAGCCTTTGTTCTGGCCCCAAGGCATCAATTGAAACAAATGCAATATTGCTCTTGTCTTGGGCTGATTGCGAGCAGACATGGGTCAGAGACCAGGGGGCACCCACCGAGATTTCCAGATTCTGGTGTCAGAACAACAACAAATAGTGTTTGTTAGGATAGCTCTTCAGAGCGTGGACCAGACAGAGTGGGCCAATAAGCGATGTTCCCCATGTGGCTCCTGCGACAGAACTTTTTGCCCTGTTTTTTCTCATGATGAGTTGTGACCTGGGAGTTCATGAGCCCATCCCTCCTCCAGCTGCCTTTTGGTCACTGCAAGAACACAAAGTATTAGTCTTTTCCACCAAACACTCCACAGCTTTTGTTTGTGACAAGGAATTTACATTTTTAAATCTCCCTCCCCCCACACCTTGTAAGACTTTTATGCAAATCTTTTTATATTCCGCCCCCACACACACCTTGTAAAACCTCTGTGTAAATGTTTTGATCTTCTCTTGCCTGGCAATACTCTTGTTTACACAACAGCCTACTGCATCCTTAGAACTTAGAAGTTGGTGATTGGCCAACTTCTCCCTGCTTTCCGTCATCTCCTTGAAAGCTAGACAGCCAGAACACCATAAAATCAGAATTTTCTACACTCTGTTATTATAAGAACATTATTATCTCTGAGTAATCACATGGAAAAATGTCAAAAATCAAATTAGAAGAAAAATTCAAGCATTAATTAAAAAAAACCCAACTGTATTTGTCTGGGTTCTCTAGAGGAACAGAACTGATATGCATATGTATATATATATATATATATATATATATATATATATATATATACACACACACACATATATATGTGTGTGTGTGTGCATGAGTTTAGAATGGCTTTCAGGCTATACAGATTGTGTTCTAGCTAGTCTAACAATGGCTGTCTACCAACATAAGTTTCAAGAATCCAGGAGTTCTTCAGTCCATGAGGCTGGATGTCTCAGCTGGTCTTCAGTATATAGTGGAATCCCAAATAAGTAGATTTTTAATGCCAATGAACGAATGAACTCGCCAGTCATCTCGAGAGCAATCATGCAAAGAAAGCAAACTTCCTTCTTCCATGCCCTTTATGTAGGCTACCACAAGAAGGCATGGCCCAGATTAAAGGTAGAACTTCCTACCTCAGAAGATCTGGGCCTTCCCATTTCAAATTATTAATTAAGAAAAAAAAGTCCCTTACAAGTATACCCAGCTTCTTGGGTTTTGGTTAATTTCAGATGCTGTCAAGTTGACAACCAAGAATAGCCATCACACTAACCAACCACAAAAGGTGTTGAGGTGAGGCCCCAGCCAATGGGGAAAAGACGCAGTCATCACCTGCCTTAGAGTAAAACTGAGTGAGCTCGCTGTCTCCTTTGCTTGCTTCTCTGTCTTTGTGAGAATCAGAAGCAAAGAGACTCGGGTAAATAGATTTCTTATTACAGGGGTCCAGGTGGCAGGTGGTGGGTGTGGCCATGCTGGTGAAGATGTTAGACTTTGGATCTAATGTGTTTCCCAAAGGCCCACGTGTTTAAGTGGGGCACTGTAGAACCTTTAAGAAGCCCCTGCTGATAGGTGCTGAGTCATTAGAGGTATATACTCAAAGACAGTTGTAGAACTCAGTACTGCCCCCTCCCTCATAATGATTAACCTTCATCTTATCTTGATCAACTTGGAATCAACAAGGAGACACAGCTCTGAGGCTGTTTCCAAAGATGTTTGTCTGAGGAGGAAGATCTGCCCTGAAGGTGGACGGTCCCATCGTTTGAACTGGAGGTCTGGATTTAATTAAAGGCAGGGAAGGGAGAAAGACTTCTGGGTACCAGCAGTCATCACTTCTGCTTCCGCCTGCTGTGACGTGACCTGCCATCAGCTCCTACAGCAAGGCTGGGACCCCAGCTGCAATGCTTCCCTTCCCATGATGCTGAGCACTAAATACATCCTTCCCCTAAGTCACGATGCTGGGCGCTAAATAAACCCCCCTCCCCAAGTTGCTTCTTGTTAGATATTTGGTAAAAAAAAAAAGGGGGGGTGGGGGGGAGGAACCAATGAGGTGAAGAGAATTCCTCCATTATGTGGTCCTAATTATCCTGTGCTGTCTAAACATTGACTGAAATCTCCAAAACAGGAAGCCGAGACATCTTCCTCTTTGTTTAGGTCAGTGGTTCTCAACCTGTGGGTCATGACCTCCTTGGGGAGTGCATGACCCTTTTACAGGGGTGGCCTAGAACCACTGGAAAACGCCGATGTTTACATTACGATTCGTAACAGTAGCAAAGTTACAGTTATGACGTATCAACAAAAATGATCTTCTGTTTGGCAGCGAGCACATGAGGCACTGCTTTAAAGAGTCGCAGCGTTAGGAAGGTTGAGAACCGCGGAGCTAGATTGTCTCACCATGTAAGGTGGCGAGCCACCTCACGTCCTTGCCACCACCATGCTTTACCCACAAACTATAACCCCCGATAAGCCCTTCCTTAGGTGACTCAGGTGTTTTGTTATGGCAAGAAAGCTGGCACTGCAGTCCAAAGTCCCAAGCCCCATCCTGGGGCTTGTGATCTGACTCCAGCCACGGGCTAGATGGGCATAGGGTGAACGGCTAGTGTACCCCGGAGCAGTGCCGCTCCCTGGTTTTGATGTTGTATTGTTCTGTAGAAGACTTAATTGCTGTGGGAAACTGAAGGAAGGGTGCCAGAGACCTCGTCATGCTGTTTTTTTGAGACTTCCTGTGAGTCTGTAATTATTTTAACATCAAAGGTTTAAAACATGAAGAAAAAAGATTCACAAAGACTCTGAGTGAAGCATCTGCGGAGAAATCCCCACCTTGGAAAGGGAGGCGAGAGAAAGTCAAAAGAAGAGGAAACTCACAATTAGCAGGTGTTTTCTCCTAATTAACTGCATTCAGACCCTGGGAAAGGAAGAGGCAAGTAGGAAACTGGAAGGGTGAGGTGAAAGGGGGGCCCAGAGCCACCTAGCCCTGGCTTTTGTACGTGAGCCCTGGTGTTAGGGGAGGTGAGGAGAGCAGCAGGAGGTCTGAGAGCAGCAGGAAACAGCAGGGAGGGGCAAGGCTCCACAGAGGAGGCTTCTCAGTCAAGGCCAGGGCATGGGGTGCTATGGCTGGCCTATGAACGCCCTGCCCTTCCTGTTCACCACATCATGGGTTTACTGTAGTGTGTGGGGACCAGGAAACCTTGTCGACGGAGCACCAAGGAGAAGGCTGGTTTCCTAGGTGATGTCAATCCTGTCAAGACAATTGCTATTATAAGAAGTCACTGGCTCCTGAAGATTCTGAGAGGCCAGAGTCCAAGCCCTTCAGAACCAGCAGATAAGGAGACATGGCCACAAGATGAGTCAGGAGCCCATCTCCTGTTCTCAGAGGTGCTGCCATACCAAAATTGTATCAACCTGCCTGCAGGATGCCGCCTGAGCTGGGCGGGGATGAAGCAGTTAGGGTTGCCTGGAAACTCTTTCAGTAGATTGTGTGCCTGAGAGCTGGGGCAGGGGAGTACCCAGTTGGGCTGTCTCAGCTGACCTCAGATGTCCTGGGCATGCATTTCCTCTTTGACCCAACATGTAAACTCCACCCAGAAAAACGTGGGTACTGTGGCAGCCCCTGGGACTCATCCCTGCCCTGTGGCCAATCAAAATCCCCCCTTCAAACATGATGTCTGTTCTTCAAGACATGCCACCGAGGGCATGATTTTCTTGTCTTAGCTGTTGCTTCATACAGATCTAAAAATGGAGGTTTAGATGCTTGAAGGCAGCCGGGCCAGTTTATCTTGGCATTGTGTGGGGCTGAGATCCAAACAGGCTCTAGGACCTATGCTGTCTGAGATGCACTGCAGAGCACAGTGCAGAGCATCAGGGCAGGAGAGATACCCAGCATGCACAGCGGGGGTTATAGGTCTAATTCGGTGCTATAAAACCTACACACTGCATATATTTGAATGCAGGATTAGTTCCCCTATCATGCTAGAAAACCTTTAAAAATGTCATAACTGTTCTGTGATGGTGAGGTGAGGAGAGTGCTCTCATGCTGTGAGATCCAGTATCTCTGGAGGCAGTTCGACATGGGCTCCTAAGCTTTCAACATAAAAATCCTGGACTTTGTAGTTTTGTGCCTGAGAATTTAGCCTAAGGAAATGATTAGGGATTTGGAGTTAGACCTACATTAAAAATATAGGACCTAACTGCAAATGTATTAGAAAAGTTAGTATCAGAATTTGTGCACTAGGGTAGAAAAACTAGATCCAATTAGCTTTGGTCAAAGATTCGGCATCCTGCCCTTTCTGAGGAATTGCTGGTATATTAGTCAGGATTCTCTAAAGGAATAGAACTGATAGGATGGATAGGTGAGTTGGAGGAATTTGTATATATATATTCATGTATGTACATACATATTCATTCATTTCATCCTTTCATTCTACCGGTTCTATTTCTTTAGAACTGATATATAACACACATAATAAATCATGTATATATTATATGGCTTGTTATTATTATTATTAAATGGCTTCCTGGTGGTGATCCAGGTAGCCCATTGATGACCTTGCCACAATGGAAAGGCTGAGAATCCAGTAGTTGTTCAGTCCCCGCAACTTGATGACTCGGCAGCTCCAGCCTGGCCCTGGGGCGAGCTGCTGGGCTTCAGGCTATGTTCGAAGCCGGAAGGTGGCAGCTCTAATTCCTGGGAAGGAATGCCTAGGCATCCAGAACTTGCCAGCAAGAGTGAGGGCAAGCACTCAAAAAGTAAAGATTCTGTACGTTGCAAATAGAAGTTTCTCTGTTGTGGGGAGAAAGGTATGCTCATCTGTAAAGGGAAAAAAGGGGAGAAGCTATGAATTTGAGAGAGAACAAGAACACGGGAGAGGGAAGAAATTATGTAATTATATTTTGATTTAAAAGAAAAAATAAAGCCCCCTCCTTCCACTTCCTAGATAGATTTAGGGCTGTTATTCTTGCTTCAAGTAATCTGATTATGAAAATCCCTCTGAGGAGTGCCCAGCAGTTTGGATTATAGTTGATTCCAAGTGCAGTCAGTTTGATGACCAAGTTTAACCATCACAGCTGACTTCCAGAACAACTCACTGAAGAAGCCTAGGGCTATACCCCTCTGTAGAGCTTCTTGGTGCCAGAGTTAGGTTTTGATTCTGACACAGGTTAGGAGTGCCTCTCAGAATTCAACCTAACACAAAGAAAGAGGTGCTGCCTTCTTGGAAACACAGTCAGTTCGTGGCCACCCCTTCCCAGGCCTGGCTGTAGTCCTGGACTATGGCTTCCCCCCTCAGCCTGCAGAATTCCTAGCAAAGAGGTGTGCTCTGCCTAGTGAGAATCTTAAATTGGCTGGGAGATGGCTGAGTCCTTAACATGTTTGTTGTGAAAGCATGAGGACCCAAGGTTGGTCACTACACCCATGCAGGAATCCAGATGTGGACACATGTGCTTATAATTCTAATGCTGCATAAGGAGAAGCAGCAGTTTGGGTTTTTTGGCTGGTTATCCTAAGCAGAATTGGTAAATAGTCTTTCTGGTGGATGAATTGTTCCTGAGTAATGACATCTGCAGTTGACTACTGGTCTTCATGGCATGTGTACTCACATACATAAACACACACACCACACACACACACACACACACACACACACACACACACACAGAGAGAGAGAGAGAGAGAGAGAGAGAGAGAGAGAGAGAGAGAGAGAGAGAGAGAGAGAGAAAGAATAGAGACTATTGGGAAAAGAAGGAATTCTAAAGACCAAATGAAAATATAAAACACGCAGAAAATATTTTGTATGATCAATGGTGGAAACACTTGATAAGGAGCTGACTGCTTTGCTTCAGGCTTCCTATATTGAGTAGAACTATAAAATCTCTCTCAGCTGAAAATGAAGAAAGTTCTGTGCTGGGCATGGTGGCATTCTCTGCAGACATTAGCTCCAGGTCACTCAAGTTTCCTTTCCCCCAAGCCAGTCTCCAGTTCTGGCCAATCAGGGTCACTTTCAAGATCTTGATTTGGTGGCTAAGAGAGGAGGCATCTTCTGTCCCTGTGTCCTGGGGCCCTTTTATGAAGGCCAGGGAGGGATCTATCTTAGGACCCAGTTCCCACAAAGAGAGGCATTGTAGGGAAGGCAGAAAGTAGACCCGTGACTTTAGTTCTTAAGACCTTTCCATTACTGAGAGCGGCTGTGACAGACAACAGTATACCTTTGGCAGGGACTGGCATCACCGATAGACACAAGCCTCTGGATGTGTCTGTCAGGGAGTCTGAGGTGAGCAAGCCCACCCTAAATGTGGGAGCACCATACTACAGAGGCTCCAGTTGAATAAATATGGAAAAGCAAGCTGGGTGCCAGCATCCATGTCTCTGTTGTTTGACCGGCTGCCCCATATTTTTAAAGCCACATCTTCTTCATCATTATGGATTCAGCTCTCGACCTAGGAGCTGAAGTAAATCCTTCCTTCACTTGCGCTTTTCAGGCATTTTATCATAGCAACGAGAAAAGCAATTAATACGCTAGGTCTTTTAGTATTTTTTTTTTCTAATTTGCTTTCTATTGATGTGAAAAACACTATAACTAAAAGCAACTTGGCTACCAAAGGGTTTACTTGCCTGACACATCCCATGGTCCTGGTGTCTCCAACATGCTGGGGTCTGTAGAGAGAATTCTGGTGTCTTAAAAAACCCAGTTATGCTATGTAAACATGTGTTTGTTTTAATCCCAGGGGTGGGATATAGGGCTGCTTAGACTGTCCACAGCAGCAGACTATTTGCCTCCTGTGTGCTCTGGAAGGGGTGTGATTCTGTCAGCTAAAGATCGTTTAATTCTGGGGACGTTAGAGAGGGTGTAAAAAGACCAGCACCCCAAGAGAGGAGGTGCTGCTGTTCCTCCTGCTGCTGCTGGTGGTGGTTTTTCAAGTGGTCAAGAAAAAAGAGTTGGAGATACCCTGATAAGTCAAAGATTGGACTTGCTACAAGAAACTCAACATCCCTAATCAGCAGGAAGTAGTCTAAAAAGATCTCAATTCCCCCTGTTTCCACTAACCTTCTGTCTTTTCTACTTGGTTGGGGTGTTGGAAAGGATTGGGGTGGAAGAGGGTGGTAGAAATAAGAACCCAAATAAAGTAGATTTAAAAAATACACCTCCAGGGATCTTACTGCAGCTGAGGCTACATCTTTCCCAATGGCCTCCTGGCTCCTCTTTAGGGATGCTAACCCTGTTACATGGTACCAGGGCCTCAGATTCTCTCCAAGAGTGCTGCAATTTGGAGTCCCCACTGAGAGAACATCTTCACAGGTCCTCTTATAGTGCCAAACCCTAGCAGCTTTTCGAGATCCCAGTATGCCTTCAAAACAAGTACCACCAGGGAGACTGTTACACAACACTAAGTTCTGGGGTCAGCACTTGGTAAAGCTTTGTCTCCTTCTGAACCACAGCCTCCATGTGCTGACCCCGAAAACATACTTGCCCCAAGATCTCACTCATTGATGCTGGTCTCTCGGTAATCACACCTGAGTTTTCAGTCCTAGCTAACCAGCATGCATTGCCCAAGTAAAGCAATTATTTCAGTTTCACAGATTCCTTACTCAAATATATCACACAAGCAGTCCCTGTGGAGTTTGGGCTTCCCTCTGAAATCTCACAGGCCAGGTTTCCATTTTCTGATTTCCCTCAACACTCTTGTCTTCCAAGCTCCCACATGACAGCCTATACAGCCCTGAGCACTCCATGCTTCTCTTGGCCAAAAGTTCCAAACAAATGCTCAGGTCTTTCACAGCAATAGCCTGACCAACAGCAACTTTGGGAGGAAAGGATTATTTGGATTACACATCCCAATCTCGGTCCACCACTGAGGGAAGTCAAGGCAAGAGCAGGGAGAGGAACCAAGGTAGAAAGATGCTTATTGGCTTGCTTTCTTATATAACCCAGGATCATCTCCCTAGCAGTGGCATTGCCCACAGGGGACTGGGCCCTCTCACACACTAATCATCAATAAAGAAAATAATGTACCACAGACACACTCTCAGGCCAATCTGATGCAGGCAATTTCTCAACCGAAGTTTCCTCTTCAAAGGTGACTCTAGTTTATCTCAAGCTGATAAAAACTCCAGCAGGTTACTTCTGCCAGCAGAAATACCAGAGCTGATGACAATGCCCATAAACTCTGGTTCTCCACCTCAGTGTCCTAATTCCTAAATCCATGAGGTTAGAAAAGAATGTAGGATGAAAAGGATGCTCTGCAGAGCAGCTCAGAGCAGCTCAGGGCAGCTCGGGGCAGCTCAGAGCAAGCCAGCAGCGTCTGGAGACAGGTCTCGGTGGACTTGCCTCTGCTCAGCAGACAGGTGCCTACAGGTTGGCTCCAGATTTAGCTCCAAATGCCGAACCTACCTTGGGGCAGAGTTTGGACAGCTGAGAGCCTTATCTAGCTGTGGCTACAAGACTCCAGGCCTTGCAGGGAGGGAACAGCTCCCAAGGGCCATCCCACCCTCCCATAGTCTGCAACATCCTGACAGTCACCTGGAGAAGAAGCCAATAGCTTGCCTAGGGTAGACCAGCTCGTAACTCTGCAAGTAAGACATGCCGAGAAGCATGCCCAGGAAGAGGTCTGGCTTGGATACTGCTGAGAAAACCGCCCTCAGCAGCTTTCATTGATCGGCTCCCTGTGAGCAGTCTTGCAGGCTAGGATTTGGTTACATATCATTCTGACCATAAAACCACACATTAGTTAAGGTATCTAATCAACTAGTTCTAATTAATTATGAACAGAATGTGTCCAGTCTGGATTTTTTTTTTGCCTCCCGTTGACTATAATTAGAAATAGTTTAGTGATCAAATAAAAATGTCTTTGTGCATGTGTATGGGAGCTGTGTGGCGAGGGGCTAGGGAAAGAGCAGGCGGTTAGGATCAGTGTTAAACGGCACTGGGTGCCATACCACTTCCTCCCTGTCCGCAGCCCACCCCTCCCACACCCTCCATCTCCATCTGGCTTTCTCTTGGCATTCCAGGCAAAGGAAGCAGACACTAGTTTCCTCTTTGACTGGCTTCGGGCGGCAGTGGCAAGGTGCAGCAGGACTTGCTGCCCTGGGGTGGCAGGGTGGAGGGGAAAGGGAGGTGGCAGAGGAGAGAGAAGAGAGCAGAAGGCTATGCCACACTCTAGAAATCCAGGGCCTGGTCACTGGGCAGAGCCCTTCCATGACCTCTGCCCGGCACCTCTGGAGTTCTGAGTGTGTTTCACTGTTAATGGAATTTATCTCTTTCTTTCTGAAAAGAACATGTTGTTGTTTTTATTATTACTAGTATTATTATTTTGTATGTGTGTATATGTAGAGTTTAGTGTGTGGACATCTGTGTCATGGTACACATGTGGAGGCCAGATTGTTGTTCTCCGTACACTCCTGTGAGTTCCCGGGTAGAGCTCGTGTCCCAGGCCTATATGGCAAGTACTTTTACTCACACAGTCATCTCATGGGTCCCGATTTCTTCTTTCTGTGGCCTCTGTGTAGCAAGCTTTATGACTACTGCAATGTCGGTGTATGTGAGAGAGTTAGGTTACACACTTAACTCTCTATGAGGAAAGAGCCAAAGAAAGTCCTCAGGGCCCCTTTGACTTGGGTTTTACCCTGAACTTGAAGAAAGTTCCTCAGGCGTATAAACGGAGAGCAGGCTGTTCAAATCTGTGTCCCCTGTGTCAAGGACAGGACTGGGTTTCCAAGAAAACGAACATACAATCTCATACAAAAGAGTTTTGTTTCTGCAGAAGGGCGAGCAGCCATGCCAAATCAAGCAGACAAGGACAGTCGGTCTTATTCCTAAGACGAAGTGGTGCTGTGCCTCTCTTGCAGGGAGCAGAGCTTGGCCCGGCAGTTTTAAGCAATCGGTTACCTCGAAGCAACAAAGTTGATAAGCGGAATGTCATCTTAAGCACTGAGTTCAACCCTGAGCACATATTTTGATTTCAAGAAGTGATGACCCTGGAGGAACTTGAACTTTTGCCATGACTGCTTAACACTTTTTAAAGATCAGCTTTTTTCTTATCTAACCCTGGGATAGAAAGGACAGGGCATTTCTTTTCTGTGCTCTCCGCCTAGGTGCAGTGGGAAGCACAAGGCTGGATAGCATCACCCTTAAAACCAAACAATGCCAACTTCTTCATGGGATTCTCAGAGGCTCTGCATTTGGCCTGGACTAAGGTAAGAAAGAGGCTACAAATTACCTTTTCTAAAAGCCTTGAAGGAATCTTTGTCTGTGTGAAAGTCCCAGGCATCTCTCACTTCTAGACTAGTGGGTAGAGATGGGGCAGGACCAGGATTGGCTAATGCTCTTGGGGTTGCTGTGGGAATATATGTCACTGCTGGCCCTCACCTAAAACATTGCCCAAGTTTTGAAAAACCAAGACTTGGCCCATTGCAAACAATTCTATAATTTCTCACCAGCTTAATGTGTGGGGTAAAGGCCAAGTGAAGGAGACCCCCCCCCCCCATCCTCGCACAGTGGGGATTCCCTCCCAGACCCAGAATTAGGCATAAACCACACCCAAATACCTGTTTTCACAGAGAGGTCCTTTAGTAAGCAGAAAGAAAAGTTAGTGGCTGCTTCTGACTCAGGCAGAAAAGCAGCAGCAAATGACCTTGCAGGTGTAACTTTTAAAATTTATTTATTTATTATTTATTACAA
The DNA here is from genome assembly GCA_028658305.1 of Pachyuromys duprasi. Classification (NCBI taxonomy): domain Eukaryota; kingdom Metazoa; phylum Chordata; class Mammalia; order Rodentia; family Muridae; genus Pachyuromys; species Pachyuromys duprasi. The sequence continues at coordinate 7,107,866 of CM053756.1, forward strand.
TTTATTCACTTTGTATCCTGTCTGTAGGCCCCTCCCTCATGCTTTTCAGTCCCATCCTCCCTCCCTCTTCTCCCCCTATGTCCCTTTAATCCATTCATGGGGAGGTCCTCCTCCCCTCCTATCTGAGCCTAGCCTATCAGGTCTCATCACGACTGGCTGCATTGTCTTCCTCTGTGGCCTGACAAGGCTCCATCCCCGACCCCCCCCAGGGGGAAGTGATCAAAGAGCCAGCCACTGAGTTCATGTCAGAGAAAGCTGTTCCTTTACTAGGGAACCCACTTGGAGACTGAGCTGCCTATGGGCATCCTGAGTGAGGTGTCCCAGAAGCAGAAAGACACACATGGTATATACTCACGTATAAATGGATATTAGACATATAATATAGCATAATCATACTAAAATCTATAGTCGTAAAGAAGCTAAACAACAAGCAAGACCCTGGGGAAGATGCTCAGTCCTCATTTAGAAGGGCAAACAGGATAGACATCTGAAGAGGGAGAAAACAGGGAACAGGACAGGAGCCTACCACAGAGAGCCTCTGAAAGACTCCACCCAGCGGGGTTTTGAAGCAGATGTTGAGACTCACAGCCAAACTTTGGGCAGAGTGCAGGCTATCTTGGGGAAGAAGAGGGAGATAGAAAGACCTGGAGGGGACAGGAGCTCCATAAGGAGAGCAACAGGTATAACTTTTAAGAAAAGGGGGGGGGCTGTGTTAGAATGGGCTAGGAAGTGGTGGTATGTTTTGACTGGGCGTGTTAATTAGGTGAACCAAAGAGGGCTTTGATTGCTGCTAACGTAACACTTTGATAGCTGGACCTTGGTAGTCAGCCTCAGGAAGAGGAAGTGGCTAAATAAAGGAATGGACCTTGGCAGCTAGCTTTAGGAATGTAGTCTAATGGTTTAGCAAGGCAGAGTGAGTCAGGGAAGGGCAAGGCCTGCCAGAGTGTTTGCTATGCTGCAGCTGGCTAGGGTCCCTTCACAAAGGATTTCTTTTGCAACTGGGAAGTAAATGGTACTTTGGCAATGTCCCTCTTAGAACAAAAGAGAAACAATGTGGCCTAATCAGTGTCAGTGTCCACAGGCAGGGGCTTGCCGCATTCCTTCCTCCTCAGCGTCTTAGCAACCCTATCACCTTCACAAAGCCTTGGTGTCACACCCCTGAACCACAAATAACTGATGAAAACGTATGTTACCGTTTAGAGCACTGGTTCTCAACCATCCTAATGCTGAGGCCCTTTAGTACAGTTCCTCATGCTGTGGTGACCCCCCCCCCCCACAAACCATAAAAATTATTTTTGTTGCTGCTTCATAACTGTATGTTTGCTACTGTTATGAATCATAATGTAAATATCTGTGTCTTCCAGTGGTCTTAGGTGACCCCAGTAAAAAGGGTTGTTCAATCCCCAGAGGGATCTTAACCCACAGGTTGAGAAAACACTGATATTAGATGGTCAATGAATCTAAAAATTATGAGGTAAAGCCCTACTTTGCCTTGGGCTCACACTTTGGATATAAATTCACTGAGCCAACACTGGCATGAATCAAGCTCCTTCTCGATAAAAAGCCTTGTCTGAGAGTGGCGTTCCAGTCAGATGGCGGCAAGGGTGTGAAGGAGTATCATGAGGGTGAATGATTACCGAAGCTAGCCTGGCAGCTGGCAGGTTGGCAGGAAGGCTTGCATCCATTTGGAAAACTGTCTTGGGTCATGCCTGGGTGAGCAGCAACCTGATGTTGGCCAGTGGACACAGATGTCTGATGTCTGGGATTCTCTTGGTACGTGATGACTCTCATTTGGAAGCTCAGTTAAAGGTTTCTTTAAGAAATCTTTTTGAGGGTGTAAGGAAATCTGCTACTTTTCATAAATCACCATAAGGTTTCTTTTAAGCATTGTGGGAACAGTGTTTCTACCTGTTGTCTTTCATCTGTGTTATATAGGTTGATGTGTAACTGTTTCTTCTGAATTGAAATAATGTCTCCTAGAGGGAGGCTCCTTTAGCCTCAGGAAATAAACTCACAAGGTTTAGGGAGTCAATAGAACTCACAAGTCTCAGGAAGCTCCTGAAACTTAGAAGATGCCCAGGATTCCCTCCCCAAAGTTATATAAGACCTAATGATTTCTGGAGAGAGGAGACTCTGAGATTGGCTGAGCTGCCTGAAAGTTTTGCAGAGAGCTCTGGGATGTACTTTTCACCTGTCATCACCATGCTGGGGTGGTTTTTTTGGTGAGTCATCTGTGATACTCTGAGTAACCCCTCACCTGCACTATAAATAACCCCAATACACCCACAGGCTTATAAGCTAGATTTAAATGGAATTACTTCTTTGGTCTATTGTACCCCTGCCCACTCCCCCCCCCCCCCCGCACTAGGAAAAGTCACAGACACAGGCATAGCTTTATTAGTCTAACTGATTTCTTTTGGTCCTTGTATTTCATTGTCAGTTAGCCAGAAGTGACTTTTGCAATGTTCCTCCCAAATTTTGCTTCTAATGTGGTCCTTTCCTTCCTCCTCTAAATCAGTGCTACCAGGTGGCATTTGCTGTGTTGCATCTTGAAGCTTCCTTTGAAACCAGAGGTATCTCCCAACCTGTATCTGTTAGCTCTTCCGACCAGTATCCATGGAGAGCAGGCTCAATACGCCTTGCAAAACTCTCACGATTTGCATTGGTGATAACAACATCTTCTGATGATCTCTTTCCAAAAAAGATGCCATTAGGATATAACTCAGAGGTCACTGTCAAGAGCAGCAAAGCCTGAAATTCTGTTCTAGTTACATGCTAGGAAGTTAACTTGATGGATGGTGACAGAAAAGCCAGATGAAAGATTGTATTTCTTACAAAGAAAGTTGTATCCAGAATACTTGCCTAATTGCATTTATTTTATTTTATTTTATTTTCAGCAAGGGCCACCACAGTGATGCAACAGGCTGAGACATGGCTATGTATGCAGAGGGTTTGTGTTGCTGGGGTATAATGGGGGCAGAGTGAGAAGTCATAGGTGAATGAGTGTCTTTAACATGGACGCAGTCATGTCAAGGACCCTGATACTTCAGCTCCATGGGAACGGCAGCGCCTTCCCCAAGTGAGGCTCAGGGGGATGGCAAAGTTTTCCCTGGGGTCTGAGTGTGAATGTAGACTGGTATATGCTGGGGAAATGTCCATGTCCACCATAGCTTGATTCAGTTGCACACTATAAATCCCACCTTCTTGTTCAGTCTTATTCCATAACCCGGCTTCCCTGTCCGTGTGCATATGTAAAACATGCTGAGCTGCAGAAGCCCGGTCTATCTGATCCTGGCCTTCCCTCCTCTCTCTCTCTCTCTCTCTCTCTCTCTCTCTCTGTGTGTGTGTGTGTGTGTGTGTCTTTTCTTCCTTCCCTCACCGCCCTTGAGTCATGCTAGGTGTGTAAGGATATCCCAGGCCACAGGCCAAGACATCTTAAACAAGTACCAGACACAGGAGGCATCAGGTGTGTAGTCACTGGAGGTCATGTCGTGCTCACTCTGACCTACTTAGGTGCCACATCTCACTGAGCATCAGAAACTAGTCTGCTAGGCAGCCTGCCACCTCCAAGAAGGCCTTTTAGAGCATACCAGGCTGGTGGCAGACTGTTGTTTCCAACAGGGTCATTTCATGAGTATTCATCAATACTTCTAAGAGTTGTTGCCTAAGGATACATCTGGCTTCTCAGCCTCATTTTAAAAGTAGCTGAGTTAGGGTACGACAAGAATTGGGCATTCCTTGATCAGAATGACTCTAGTGACATTCTTAAAAACAGTTAAGGGACTAGAGCACTTAATCAGCTACTTTTCTGTTTCTGTGAGAAAATACCATGCCCCCACCCCACCCCCGCAAATCAACATATTAATGAAAGCATCTCTTTGGGCTTATGGTTCTAGGGAAATGAGAATCCGTTATAAGCCAGGAGGCAGAACAGTAAGCACATGACCGTGGTAGGAGCATAGATGACTACATCTGAGAGATCACATGTCAACTGTGCAACATGTCAACACTCAGAAATCAGAGAGGGCATCCTGGAAGTGAAGCAAGGCCAATAACTCCTAAAGTGATGCACTTCCTGCAGCACAGCTCCAAGTTCCAAAAGTTCTATAATCTCGCCAAGCAGTACTGTCATCTGGAGACCAAGTGTTCAAGTAGGTGAGCCTATGAACAGCCTTTCTTCTTTCCTTCCTTCCTTCCTTCCTTCCTTCCTTCCTTCCTTCCTTCCTTCCTTCCTTCCTTCCTTCCTTCCTTCCTTCCTTCTTTCCTTCCTTCCTTCCTTCCTTTCTTCCTTCCTTCCTTTTTGGTTTTTCGAGACAGGGTTTCTCTGTGTAGCCTTGACTGTACTGGACTTGCTTTGTAGACCAGATCTTGAACACAGAGATCTGCCTACCTCTGCCTCCCTGAGTGCTGGAATTAAAGGCATGCGCCACTGTGCCCAGCTGGGCAGCGTTTCTTATCCAAAGTAATACAGTGTCTTCGGAGGTCCATAGTTTGGTTCCCATCGTCTACAGGGTAAGGGCCCCCATGAGCTCAGGAGAAGCAAAACGCAAACCAGCCACACAGGCTGGTCAGTATCCTGGGGTATGTGAGCAACTTCATCACATCTTTCCTAGAACTCCTTTCTTTCTCTCTGTCTCCCATTCCAGCTTTTTAGCCTCACTGCCCAGTAGTTTACATGCCTGTTGGAATGCAAGTTACCTTGTAAAGAGACAAAGAAGACCAGAAATATATAAAAGACTCCGTTCTAGTATCTTTGTCTCTGCTGCTAGCGTGCGACGCACTGCTTCCTGCAAAGGCCTCTGTGTTCTGTGTGCCTCTGAGCAGGAAGCCTGCAAAGCCGGCTCAGGACGCTCCCAGTGCTTCCAACTCCAGTTTCAGGGTCTTCAGCGCCCTTTTCTGCCCTCCACGGGCACCCACACGCACATAGGCACACATTCACACACATACATATAGACGCATAAAAAATAAAAATAGATATATGTTTTTAAGAGGAGCAAGGGGACACAGAGGACCACAGTTCCTGTACGATCACGTCTAGGCTTGTCAGTCTGCACTGGGCTCACTGGATCCTCTCCTCAACAAGGGCCAGCATTCTGTTAGGAAAGCAGGATCCCAGAGATGTGTCAGTCTCTTCCAACTATCCCACCACACTCAGAGTCTGAAGCAGCCAGCCCAGCTCTGCCGCCTCTTCCCCTCATCTCTTCTACTCTGGCCGTGTTGTATTTTCTTGTGCTTCTGGCCTAAGTATCTCTGTATGTATACTCGTCCTTTTCTGAATGGGAACATGTGTTGCTTTCCAATGCCTGATTATATTTTATTTCATGCATTAAGTCCATGGAAAATAGATTTTCTGGTTTCCTGTTTCTTGTTAGTGTATTACCCAGGGTTGTCGAGCACCAATAGAATAAATATAAAATAATAAATGTAAAAATATAAATATAAAATATATCTGCATTTTATATCATAATTACATAAATATAATTAACAAAATATAAAATACAAAAAAGGAAGTATGTCTGATTTCTGTCTTAGTTAGGGTTTCTATTGCTATGAAGAGGCACCACGACCATAGCAACTCTTATAAACAAAAAACATTTAATTGGGGTTGGCTTACAGTTCAAAGGTTTAGTCCATTATCATCGTGGTGGGAAGCATGGCAACGTGCAGGCAGACAGTGCCGGAAAAGGAGCTAAAGTTCTACATCTTAATCTACAGGTAGCAGAAAGTGAACTTGAACCACCGGGCGTAGCTTGAGCTTCTGAGACCTCAAAGCCCACCACCCGATAGTGACACACTTCCTCCAACAAAGCCACACCTACTCCAGCAAGGCCACACCTCTTAATAGTGCTACTCCCTACAGGCCAAGCACTTAAACATATGAGTCTATGGGGGTCATTCCTATGCAGACCACCACAATTGCCTTACAGGATATACACACACTCAGTAGTCCAACGACAGCTGTCTGCACAGGGGAGAATTGGAGACATTGTGGCTACTCAGTCCATGAAGCTGGATACCTCAGTGATTCTAATTGTTATGGAGGCCTGACGTTGCTGGACAGCCCCTGGGTTTCAGTCCAGATCTGAAGGCTGAAACATGAGTTCTAACGCTAGTAGAAAGCCAGCAACTGGACAGCTACTCTTGCCAGAAAGGGGCACGAACAGGCAAAGTGAAACAGCTTTTCTCTGGATCCTTGTCATGTTTGGGCAGCCCCAAGAAGGTGCTGCCCACTCAAGGGTAAGGCCATCTCCGTTCTATTAATCTTCCCAAGAGATACCCTCAGAGACTTGTCCATAGGCATGGCTCTCAGTCAGTTCCTGATCTAATCAAGTTGACAGTCATGGTTACTCATCACTGTCAGCCATGTGAGCAGAGGCCAAGGCCCCTTATTAACTAGTGAATAAGTCGGCTTTCGCCTGTGGACTGGTAGAGCTTGCTGGCTCCGGCGCCTGCCCATGCTACTTGCTTTTACAAAAGCAACCTCCTCCTGACTCTGAGTATTGGTCCTAGGTCCAGCCCAGAGCTTCTGTCCCTTCTCACTGTTCCACTTTTCCCACTCTGGCTCTGAAGCCATGACCAATGCCTCAGCCTGACACCACAGTGCCAGGACATGTGCACTGTAGATGCTTCATTCACACATTTAGCAGAGACCCTGCAAGGCAGCCGAGCGGGTTCTGGGGATGGAGTGAAGGAGACCCAGTCTCTGCTCTTCTGGAACTTACACAAGGACAGAAGAGGCGACTGAAAGGCTATGCAGATAAGTAATTATTTGAACCTTTTTTTTTCCCGCCACTTAAATCCCTTCCTGGCCATCTAGAAATTCTGTCTGCAGCCTCTCCCCCCATCCTCCAGGCCTGCCTGATCCTGAGACAACCCAATGCTTTACCCATGCACACCAGCAAGACAGCCTAGATCTGGAGGCTAAGCCCACAGAATAGAGTAAATGCAAGTGAGGTCACTTCCTGAGTAGGCAAGGAGGAGTGAATGGTTAGAGCAGGTGGACAGAAGAAGCAGCCGAAGAGACGGGTTCTAGAATTTGGAGTCAAAACTGGTGGTGGCAGAAACCAGTAGAAACAAATTATCTCCACAGACCTTAGGAGGGTCAGATCAGCAGCTTGGTTCAGGGAGGCTGAGTCCCATGGGAGGAAACTTGTGTATGTCTCTCTGGGGTTTCAGCACCAGATCAATGAGATGACAAGATGGCTGCTCCCAGGAAGAGTTGAGGTTTTTATTGTAGTGTCAAGGAGAGGTCATCTGGAGGCATGAAGAGTCCATACTGCACATGGCCATAGGAGGAGAAACAGGGGGAGCAAGAGAGAGAAAGAAAGAGGAACAAAGAACGGGACCATGAGAGAGTCAAGAACCATGAAAACCAAGAGAGGAAGAAGAACAAAGAAAGTGTGTGGGTGAAAGAGCAGGTTTTTACAGGAAGCAGAAGCTGGCGGGAGGGAAAGCGAAACCCCTGAGCTGGAGGGGTTTATGGTAGGGGGCGAGGTGAGAAGAACAGAGAGAGGCCACAGGTACTGAGGGAGCCTGGTGGCCTGTGTGTGCTTTGGTACGTTAATAGGCACCTCAGACATTTGTCTGGGATTTCTTTGGAACTGACAAAGAGGACCCGAGAGATGACTCAACTCCTAGATGCATTCCCAGCTGTTGCTGGCTGAGCATAGCCCAAACATTTAGCCGCTCAAATTGCATCAGTGCCCTCTTCATGAAGAAAGACACTGATATGGGAGTTAGAAAACACGGGCTCCAGCTATTCCACTCCTAGGCATATATCCAAAAGATGCTCAAGTACACAACAAGGACATTTGCTCAACTATGTTCGTAGATGCTTTATTTGTTATAGCCAGAACCTAGAAACAACCCAGATGTCCCTCAGTTGAGGAATGGATACAGAAATTATGGTACTTTTACACAATGGAATACTACTCAGCAATTAAAAAGGAGGAAATCATGAAATTCGCAGGCAAATGGTAGGACCTGGAAACGATCATCCTGAGTGAGGTATCCCAAAAGCAGAAAGAAACATGGTATATACTCACTTATATAGACCTATAGGATAGGAAGGTCATGCTGAAATCTATACACCTAGGGAAGATAATCAAGAAGGAGGACCCAGGTTGGGACAATCAATGCTCGCTTAGATGGACAAATGGGATGGACATTGAATGGAGGAGAAAACAAGCAACAGGAGAGGAGCCTACCAAAGAGGGCCTCTGAAAGACTCTATATAGCAAGGAATCAAAGCAGATATTAAGACTCACAACCAAGCCTTTGGCAGAGGGCAGGGAATAATA